>CM076583.1:470514580-471114580 GCA_034641835.2 Pinus albicaulis | reverse complement strand
ATTTTAAAATTTCTATTTTAATTTTCCTTTTATTTATTTTTTTAAATTAATTTAATGTTTTATTATTTTAAAAAAAACTATTATTGTTTTCTTATTATTATTTTTTTTAATTTAGATTTTTAAATTTTATTATTTTATTATTTTAATTTTAATTATTTAATTTTAGTTGTTTTAAATTTTCTATTTTATTATATATATATATATATATATATATATATATATATGATGATGATGATGATGGTGGTTAACACCCACTGAGACCAATCTTTGGTTTATCGGACCTAAATAGAAGAGTTATTTAGTTTGATTTAAGATTTTATTCCTATGCTCAAAAAGCTTGGAGAGAAGCCTCCCGAGCCCACTATAATTTTGACATCTTAAAAGGCTAGGCATGTCAGTATTGCAACAAAGATTATGAAATTGAGCTCTAATGTGGTTGTACGTGGGGCACTCTAAGAGGAAGTGATTTTCATCCTCGATGTTCATATTCTCACAGAGATGGCAGATCCTTTCCATCCATGGTGTTTTAGGAACTGTCCAACGACCTATTTCACTATGGAGCTCATGAGAGTTCATTCTAATCTTGGCTATATTAATTTTCTTCTTTGAGCTAGTTAAAACAGAGAGATACTTTTGATCTTCTAGGGTGGGGTTGATGACCTCCTTATAATATCTTAATTTTTTTTTAGCTGCTAGATCTTTCTCACACCACATTTTTTCTTTGAACTTAGAAGTAACAATTTTTTTAATGTTATTGATGTTTTGCAATGCAACATTCTCGTCGATCTCCTAATGGTTTAATGAGGCCCTGGTGTCTTTATACCAACTTCGTTTAAGCCTTAGGTGGTTTTGGCTGGAATTTAAAGCTAGCTTAGGAAGTCTATGGTCTCCTATGCTATTGAGCTTGTGCTTGTACAACAAAATCCTAGTCATAGCAAGGGTCTTGATAGGGGAAAGACCCACTTCTATAAGGAGAATAGGATAGGGTGTATTTTTTTTAATTTTAAGGTTATAAGTTATAAAATGCTTCTGGATTTTCTCAATCTTTCTCCAGGATTCTCTAGAGATGCGGCAACCCCAAACCTCACATCCATATAAGATAACAGGAGTGACTAAAGTTTCAAAGAGGAATCTTCTTTCTATCCCACATTACGAGGTTTGTTGTTTTACAATTATTTTCAAGACCAAAATAAGCTTTCCACCCCCCATTAATCCTTTTATGAATGCTATAGTTCTAGTTGAGCTTGTGATGAATATCAATTCCTAGATACTTGTAAGAAGACACTTCCTCCAAGTTACTATTGTCATACATAAAATTAGCGTAAGTGTCCTTCTTGGATTTGATAATCATAACTTTTGTTTTGTTAGTGTTAACAAACATACCCATGGTAGAGCAGAAATCCTTAAGAAGTCTAAGTTGCTTATCAAGATCAGATGGGCACCTTGCGAGAAGAACAATATCGTCAGCATAGAGAAGAAAGATGATGACTATCCCAGCTAAGGTCGTGTCAGCACATCCTGCTTCTTCTAAACAACCTTCTAGCTTTTCGATGTAAATTCCAAATAGGGTAGGGAAGAGGGGGCAACCTTGTTTAACTCAGATATTACACTTAATATCTTTCAACCACCCCTCATTGCTCTTTAATTTGGAAATTACATTCTCATATAACCTTATAGTGACCGCTCTTAGTTCGAAAGGAACATTTAGCTCTTCTAATCTATTCCATAGGTTGTTTCTAGGAACCGTATCGAAATCCTTTCTAAAGTCCACAAAGCAACATAAGAGATTGGATTTATCATTGCGGCATTCCTCCACAATGATCCTAAGTGTAACGAGGTGTTCCGTTGTTGAGTGTTGCCTTCTAAAACTCGCTTGGCCTTTAGCCCGCTTACCTTTACTTTCAAGCCAAATTCTCAACTTCTTTTCCAAAATAATACCATATAACTTGGCTAAGAGAGGGTTGATCATAATTTTCTGATAATTAGAGGGGTTATTTGTATCCCCACTTTTAAAAATAGGGATAATGAGGCTCTGAGTCCAAGGTTTAGGGAACCCTTGCTTGACCGCTTGGTTGAAAAGCTTGTTGATGTGGGGGATGAGGACAGGACCTCCAATTTTTAAGATTTCCTCCTGGTTACCTTCAATGTCTTTAGCTTTCCCATTTTCCAGGCATTTAACCCCAAAATGAATGTCCTCTAATGAGAAATCTTCTTTCGTTGTGAGTAGGGTTTCAAAATCCCTGGCATTTGGAGGTTAACGTCCACTGAAACCAATCTTTGGTCTATCGGACCTAAAGAAAAGAGTTATTTAGTTTGATTTAAGATTTTATTCCTATGCTCAAAAACCTTGGATAGAAGCCTCTTGAGCTCACTATAATTTTGACATCTTAAAAGGCTAGGAAGGTCAATGTTTCAACAAAGATTGTGAAATTGAGCTCTAATGTGGTTGTACACGGGGCACTCTAAGAGGAAGTGATTTTCATCCTCGATGTTCATATTCTCACAGAGATGGCAGATCATTTCCATCCATGGTGTTTTAGGAACTGTCCAACGACCTATTTCACTATGGAGCTCATGAGAGTTTGTTCTAATCTTGGCTATATTCATTTTCTTCTTTGAGCTAGTTAAAACAGATAGATACTTTTGATCTTCTGGGTGGGGTTGATGACCTCCTTATATATATATATATATATATATATATATATTTATTTAATAACTTAGAAAAATTTGTTTATGATGTTTTTTATTTTTTTGGGTTCAATTTTTGTTTTTTTCTTTAAAATATGTGTTTTTTTGAATTTTTTCCCTTTTATTTATTTATTTTTTTGTTTTATTTATTTATTTTTGTTTAAACTTTTACTTTTACGAGTTAATTTTGTTTTTCTTTTTACATTTTTATTAGTTTTTTTTATTATTTTTATATTTTTGTTTTTAAATTGAGTTTTTTTTGTCATGTTTTTCTTATTTTATTTGTATGTTTTATTACCAACATGAAAATCACCACTCTAAAAAAATGGTTGATGATGCATCAACACTTTTCAAAACTAGCATGAAAATCACTAACATTTTAAAACAAATGTTCATACTTCATAAATAAAAAAATTAAATTGTCAAAAATATGCCCAAAAAAAAATGGGGTGGTTCTGCATCACCACTTTTCAAAATCGGGTGCTTTTTTTACTACCTCAAAAAAGTAGGTACCAGTTTAGTTACCTATTTCATTGGTAACTATGTTATATGCCAACAGAAGCAACTTATGCAATATATTTTCTCAGCCTTTTGACGAATATGAATGAAATCCTTGGTGTAAGTCCACATCTAGGTCTCCTAAATCGACTCCTGATAGAATCTAATGAAGAAAACAAGGTAGGCTCCACAAGATCCATGAAATCATGGACATTTTCATACTTTATCTCCATAGAGCAATCAACAAAGAAAAAAAAAATAGTTATGCACCTATTTTGGGAAAGGGACCCTTTTCCAATTTTTTTCAAAAAACCCAGTTGGATGATACATCCTTATTAGGGTTCAGAAGGAATTTTTGGTGTGACATCTGTAAAGCGAGTTCCATAAAATATTTAGCATTCCAAAGGAGTTTTAAAGCTTGATCTTTGCAAGTAGATCTATGGAAGATGAATTGATACTAAAATATTATGTAGTTGAATGAAACTCATGTATCATCATCAACCTAAGGTTCCAGGGGGGGGGATGCGCCTAGATATGGTAACCCTAAGGGATCTGTTTCGGTCAAGGAAAAATCCCATGGATCTACTTCATTCAAAGAAATCCTCAAAGGGAAGCTTGAAGCCTCCGTCAAACTTGAACAATCTCTTAACATGCCTAGACCCTATATTATATAATATATTAATAAAGTACCAAAAATGATAGTAGATCTATCAGAGATAAATTATCTTTGTACATCCTTCCATTCCTAGGAAGTCATATGTAGATTCAACAGTTTCTAGCCAAAACTAGTGAATATTTTTTAGTGGGTTTTCAAGACATGGAAAGTAAATTGCGAGCTTCACCTATGTTCTAGAAGCTTCTTCATTGTAAAGTTTGAATCATCGGAGATTAGAGAGTATTTTTTAAAATAGGGTCCATGGTTCTATGATAATGCGAGACTTTTTATCACCTTGTGGTTCTCGGAATTCAATTCCAATTCAATGAAGGTCTCCAAAATTACGGTATGGGTAAGATTGCATAATCTACCCCTTGATTTTTGGCATCAAAAATTACTAAAAGGAATTGGTAATATGTTGGGGAAATGCATAAAAATGGATACACAAAGAACCAAATAATAAATCTACACTTTCATTAGAATTTGCATAGAGGTAGACCTCAATAAGGGACTACCTGACCATATTATTCTAACACATAATAATCAGCGTTGGGCCCAATTTTTTGATTTTGAGAATACGACATTCAAGTTTTGCCTTTGTCTACAAACTAGACATTGACAAAAACCATGTCCTATGAAAAAGAAATATCCAAGGAATAAAAATAAACCAACTAAAATCCCAAGGGATGACAATTTCTAGAGCAACAACTAGAAGAAGAAGAGGAGGAGGACTTGGGAAATTTTATAAATAAGGAAAACCATATCTCACCAGAACCTTTAGTAAATTTTGGAACTAAGCAAGATAGAACCATGGTATCAAGCTCACACCTAAGTAGTAGGAAACTCAGTCCAAGCAATGCAGACGGAGAAGGAGACATGAGGCTTCAAATTCCCTTATTCATTGGAGATCTCAGACTTAGACAAGGAAAAACAGAAGTAGATAGAGGAGAACCAACTAGTTATTGTAGAAAACACTCAAGGAATATGGCGAAAAGTAGATAATAAGAAAGATCGAAAAGGGTAACTAGGTATTTTCACTGAGACCCAAGTTAATCTATTGTTTTTGTTTTTTGTTTTTTTGGGCACCAACTTTTGACTGGTTCTGCCATATGATTTTGGTGATCTTAAAACATATAAATATATAATGATATTGGATATTTTATTATTGATGATAATAATAAGGTGTGTACAACCTACATATGTTTTCCCAATTGTTGCAGCACCAAGCATACCACAACTAACCTAGTAGGCCAATGGTAGCGGAGGAAATCATGAATTGAATTTTTTTGTAACAACGTAGAAAGTATGTATTATTAAATAACATAGCAAACAAAACAATTGTTTTTTGGTTCGAAGTCTGCATTAGAAGGTGCCCATATTTTCATTTATTTGATGTGAATTTTGATTCCATATATAATATTGTGAAAGAAGAAATCAAAATCGTAAGAGATCATTTATTTGGATTGTAGCAATTCCATTTGGTTGCATAGCAGAAAAGATCCAGCTTTGTGAATCCAAGAAAATAGGGGAAATTATCTATTTTTTCTATTATTTTCATAATATATGGATGGATCTTGCAATAGTAGGTTTCAGTCAATGCAAAATCATCATTGCTAAATCTATTTTAGAGATATGGATTGCACAATGTGTTTTTTAATGGCACATTATATTTCTGCGGAACATTTAGTTGTATGTGGTAGGGTTTATTCATTTTTTTTTGTTTAATCGTTGCAATAATACCAGTCCAAGAAGGAGCACATTTTTTTTTTCAAAACTTATATTTAAGATATGTGAGTATTTGACTCACATATATTTAAGAAAAATTACGAATAAATATTGGAATGGAATGTGGGGCAGATAACAATAAACATGCCGAAGTTGTCATCATTTTTGAGGATGTTGAAAAATGTTCGTAAGGTGTTATGCCATAACTTTAAGGCTTTCATGAAGTGGTTGGAAATAAAATATAACATAGAGGATCCTGACTATGAGTAGTGATCGTAGCAGCCAGCACAAGGTTATACCTCGCCCATGAAACACAAATGTTAGAACATAATTGGGGTAGTCCATGTTATCTAGCTTGGGGACCACTTCTATTTCGGAATAACTAGGTTTATTTTCTTCCTTAAACTAGTCCACTGATCTAAAAGAGAAGAGATAATGAAAATTGTCCTAACCAAACCTTAGTCTAGTTATTAATCAACCCAAAGAAGTTGTGTACCTACCTTAAAGTAAAATAAAATTAGAGACTACATGTCTTTAGGAGACTAAAGTATAGTATACATGTCTTTAGAGACTAAAGTAAAATTCAGGAAAGGAATCATTTTACCTCTTTAAAGGATCTACCTACCTTGTTACTGACACATGTGTGCACAAGTTAAGGCCAAACAAAATCTAATAGGAACAAAATCAATGTTGGGTAGATGGAAATATGTATATAAGAAAGGTAAAGATATAGCATAAGGATATTTATTTAATGGTACATGGCTTTAGGTTGCTTCAATTAAAACCATATATGTTAGAACTTGATTTTTGTGTCATTCGACATTGTGCATGAAGTTAGAACCAAACATTATTTCAAGGAAGAATCCAAGAATTCCCTAATACGTAATGATTCTAGCTATTCTAAGCTATTAAAATATCTCTTGTTACTAGCCTATATGAAAATGCACTCCCAATCTCAAGACCATGCCATGCTTTCTATATTTTGATAAGAAATCTAAAACAAACATTTCAACAAAAAAATCCAACAGCTAAGCACTCTTTCAAGGAAGACTCTAAAAATTCCCTAATACGCAATGCTTCTATCTCTTATAAGCTATTACAACGTCTCCTATTACGAGAGACATGAAAATGCACTACCAGTCTCATGACCATGCCACAAAACATGTAGAGTTGTAAATTTTAAAACTAAAATAATTGTAAAGAAACAAATGTTGAAACAATATAATCGAGTTTCCCAAGGTTTTGTATACAAGTTATTACATTTGAATGAGAACCACCTTTTCCAAGTGAAAACTTCATTTTTATTCTGAATATGGGATGTGTAGATTATTGGTTACATTTTTTGGATATATATTTTTCTACTTGGTGCACATAGTTGTTTGAAATCTTAATTTATCTTTAACCTAAAGATAGTGTCCATTAGAGTCATATGTATGTTACCAACTTAGATTTGTCTTTTCTTTCACAAGAGTTAGAGATACATCTTTTGAGGTATGTCTGAATGTTGAGGACATATATTTTGAGGCATTGATGCACTTGTGGCAGCAATTCACCTTTTATGGATATCTTTTGCATATTTGTACATGCAAAAATTTCATTAAGACTATTTTTTAGACATTTTCATGCTCATCAAGCCAAGAATTTCCTATTTGAATGAACAAAGAAGGCATCGTAGCACACGAGCACATATTTTTGTGATTGGGGAACATATATGGGATTGATATTGTTGGTTTATTCTTGGAGACCCAACACAAATAGTTAAATATTTATGGAAGATCTTGGATAACCAAAAGATATCAATCCCAAAATCATGAGCTGCTATATTTTCCAAGATATAATTTATGATGGAGAGAAACACAAAAAGGGCAACAAACTTATTGTAAGTTCTAAACATTTTTTTTTATAGAATTTACAATAGGCCATTTTCATGGTAACTAAAGAGCATCAGGGATAATTTTAAGGATGGAAAATTATCTTGAAGTTTAAAACGTTGGCGAATTTCAATGGTCCCTAATATGTGAACTATAAAATTGTATTCATATGTTTGTAAAATTATCCAAAGATTATAATGATTTTATATATAGTCTCTATATAATGTTGGCTATTTTTAATGTAAAATAATTTTAAAATTTGGGCGAATCATTTTTGCAAAAAAATGGAAATTGGCGAATCTTTTTTTTGGAAAAATCATGGAAATTTAGCCCACCTACGAATATTAGCCCCTAAAATTTTCCATGAAGAGGATGACTGTGGGAGGATGTATATCATCCTTTGGAAGGGACTGTTGTAGTGTATGAAGGTCATTTGGAGCTTTAGGATAGTCTACCCTATTCATATCCCAAAAGTGATGACTACATCAGCCTTATCCAACACTAGATGGAGCAAGCATGTAGTGAAATATGTTTACCCTTGGACGTGTCTTCATCCTTATTGTGATAAAACCCATTAGGTCTAATTATTGAACCTAAGAGCTTTAATACCACTTTTAGAACCTAATTGAACCTAATTAATACCACTTTTAGCACCTAATTGAACCTAATTGTTGATGTATTTGAGGAAACAGTTGATGATGTGGCCCAAAAATTGTTGTTGTGTTTGCATGCTGTTGGAGACAAAAAGTTACTCGATGGTTTCACACAAGTGATCCAATCTTTCCTCACTGGAATTTCCAGATTTACTAATTTCCTAAAAACTTCATCTACGTCTGTGTATCTTTAAAAATTAGGCTTGTTGAAGAGATTTTTGATTTCATGTTGAATTATCAAATCAATATCCAAAAGTTTCCAAAAAATGTTTCCATGTCATATGGCCTTTAATTCTTGCAAACTTAGCTTTATCAATGGAAATGATGTAGATATTTTTTCAGTACTCCTCCAAGTTGATTAGTTTGTCATTAGGAGCTACTAATCCAAGCAATCCCCTTTGGTTGAGCATATTATACTTAGTGTGAAATATTTGGACAACAATGTCCAAAGTTTGACATTTAGTTTCTAATTGATTGAGAAAATTATTCTTCTGCAATACTTTCCTGATTTCCAGAATAGTAGTTGTTTTGTTTGTAATGTTGATCTGCTCCAATTCTTCTCTACTTTTTTATTTCAACACTTTAATCATGTCTAATGCCTCTGCTGGTTTCTGCTTGAGTGTTGCCTTCTCTTGTTCAATGACTATTTTACACCTGTTGATTAATTCCTCCTGTTCAAAAATGATTTGTATGGATGACCATACTTTTTTCCTTGCTTGGATTATTTCTGTCCAAATGCTCTCCCTGGCTTGGGCCAAGGTGGCTGCCATTAGAAGCTCACTTTCTAAATTTTGAACCTTTAGTGTCAATCTATGAGACTTCTGCATTTCTTCTATGTACAGGATGTCATTTTTTATCTTATGAGTTTCCAAGGCTTTGAATTTCTCCAACAACTTTTCATTCTCTTGTTTATGTATGGTCAAATCCTGCACAAGTCTGGTTGAATCACATGTTGTTGATGTGGATTCCATTGTTTTTTATGAAGAGTTGGGTTTTGTACCTACAACTGCAATTGGCACTGCTGCAACTTGGATCATAGCAAGCTGAGCTGACTGTTAGTATTCCTTAAGCAATCCTTCAATCTGCTCCTCCATCTTCTTAATCAGAATGTTCTACTCAATGATGAGTTTGAGCATCTCTTCTCTGTTCTATTCACTCTCCTTTATTTCCTTTTTCAGGGGCCTTTTGTGGAAGGAAAATTTAGCTACTTTTGAATATCTGCATTGTGTGCATTCTTCTTCTTTAAAATCTCTTCTACAACTTTACAATCCTTTGGTTCTTACCCAATCTTGACCACAATGTCTTATAAATACTTCAAATTATTTCTTTAGTTAAAGAGGAAAGTTTTTATATTTTTGAGTTGTGACGGTACATTCAATAATTCTATTCTCAATTTAGACAATGTCATAGCTATATTAGTCATGGTACAGAAAATCATCTCTCCAGCCTGCCTATGCATATCCATCTGGTCTATTGGATGAATTTGGTTTGCATCAAATGAGAAAATTGTCTTCTTATAATCATATGGATATTTGGGAAAAGGGACTTGGGCTTCTAGAAAATCCATCTGCATCCTTACCTTTTCACTATTGAAAGCAGTCAGAAGCCTGTGCTGTGATGTGGAAGTCTGCTTCCAAAAATGACTATAAACATTGGCCTTCAAGGTTTCATTTTTCTGTTTAATCTCCAAGAATTTGGCGAAGATGTTATGATCATCTGATAAACTGGCTCCAACTAATTTAATGATCTCCATAGGTTCTTGAGAAGTTGAAGAATATGATGGAGTATTTGGAACACTCCCTCTTGCTGATGTAGACACCCCTGGATCTCCCAAATCTATAATTTTTTGTTCTCTTTTACTCTTCTCTATAGAAATATTAAATTTAGTTTTTTTCTTCTTTTGTTGCATTATGAATTCTTTAACAAAATCTAAAAAATTTGATGTTTATTCTCTAGGCCTTTTCTGTTGTTTTCTTTGGGAAATTGGAGTCTGTAGAGTAGATGTGGAAAGGATTTTTTCCTCTACCTCATATAATGTATTCTCTATCCATTGATCTTGATTCATAAACGTTTCAATTTCAGGCCTAGGTGTATGATTATATGGAGTTGTCTTCAGCTCAACCCTTAGGTTTGAAATTATGCTGAAAGGGTCATAATACCAAGTAAAGTCTGGCTAGAAATTAATCTTTATATGAATAACATCTACCTCAATCCCTACTGATCTTGTATTGCATATAAAAGAGCCTATATTTGATTTAATCTTAAACTATGATTTTCTCTTCCCTGAAACAAAATGTAAATCATCTATGTTAATCAGCTGCCTAATATATTCCAAAGAGAAAATTCTCATAGGAACATATTTGGGCAGTTTATATGGTGCTAGCTCACAGCCATATACTCAATTCCCTGTGCAATTATGGTATAAATACTAGTCTCATGTTTTAACCTGATCACTCAAATTAAGAATTATATTAATGTCGGGGCCAATTATGGGCTCATTCTGGCTGCTAAGAAGTTGGGAAATTGGATGGATGAATGAATCAATGAATTCTACAAAATAAAATTTATCTTAAATAGATCTGAACAATTTTTTCCAATGGATCACTGACTGGTTAATTCCCTGATCATCCTGCTTGTACAATGTAATATGCAGTGAATCTCCCCGATGAAACAAAAACATATGAATAAGTACAGAGGTGTACTTAAACATTCCTTGGGCTGTTAAATTCATCAATTTTTCTTGCATATTATCATCCAAAATTTGACTTTAATTGTACATGAATGCAGGCTGATGATCTTTAGAAAAGATAGAAAAGTAGCCTAGGATGGGTTCATCTACTGTTTAGTCATTTGGATATCCTAATAAAAAAGAAAGGAAAGAGATGATGTGTACGGTAGCTTCTAGAAACATGGAGGATGGATATGGTGGGTTTTTCTTTGGCAATTTAGCATCATTAGGAAGGAAGGTCTCATAAATTTGTGCTCTTTGAGGGAAAGTAACATTATGATATAGATCTATAAGAGCTTCTTGGGATAAAATGCTTAAAGAGTCATTCTGAGGGATCAATAACATGTTGTTTATGGTCTAAGGAGTGATGGATATCATAATGTTCCCATTTCTAGCTACCACTTATCTTTTGATGGGATCATACCTGGTTTGACACCAGGTGACTAGATCTAGGAATTCATGGGTTTGACGGAATGAAAACAGAGGCAAAAGGGAATCCCACAGCATAATATAATCTTTCTGATCCATATACTTTTGTTTTAGCCACAGGTGCAATTCATGAAGTTCGAATTTGCACTCTGTTTCAACAATTTTGAAGTATGGTCGAGATCGACCGAGGTAGAAAAACATATTTTTCCTCAGTGGTGTACTTACGAATTTTCCCTTTAGGAGCCTTGTTTTATACAAAGGAAAAAGAAGAATAAAAAGGGCTTGTTTCTACAAATACAAATTTGTTAGGAAAAGTGACAGATAGCTAAACAAATGGCGCAAATATGTATCTATAAATGTACTATTCCTAAATTATCACACAACTAATTGGAATATTTAAGTTTTGATTTTGCTCTTAGATAGAGGAATAAGAGGGTAGGGAGGCCCATAAATCTCCTTAGTAGGAATAAAAGACACTCCTAGTGTGAATGGAGGTCATCTAAAAGTTGGATTGAAGACCCTTAGGTTTGAAAAGGGACTAGATCATGAAGACTTGGTCAACTTTGACCAAATCAAACAGCGTTGTTATGGAGGAGTGGCATTAATGGTGGGACAACCCGGTTTTGGAGGGAGACTAATTGCATGATGGTGGAAACCCTAATGAGTGGGACCCAAGGTGAGAAGGCTCACATTGTTTATAAGGAAGAGGACGGTAGCCATATGGGGTTAACTTATGATTATTATTTTGATATGTCTGTTTATACTTTTTCTCTCTTCAGCTGTTTAGCTAAGATTGTTCGTGTTGTTTAACACAAGGTGTTCCCGGTCGGGAATCCCACCTATTTCCTTGAGATGCCTATTGGGAGAGTATTGATATATCATTTCCACATATCCATCATTCTGGCCAAACTTCAGTCTTCAACTACAGCGTAGTTTCTGTTCAGAATTGTGTTGTGTTGCAGGGTGTTGCAGTGGAGGGTTGAGAAACCCAATTTTTGAGATAGTTTTTCATAGGAGGAAAGATTTCTTCTCTTGGGAGATCAACAAGGAGGGTTCTTGGGCACATTTAAGATATTTGGAACCATAACAACCTATCCCCATCATTCACAACACAGTTCCAGCTGGGAATTGCGTTATTTTGGAGGGCAGACTTAGAGGAGGAAATATTGGCTCTTTTAGAGCATTTTGCCTGTAGGTGAAAGGTTCAAACTTTCATTGGAGGAGACCCTTTGAGGATATATAAATCAGATACATATTATTTCAGCCTTCTATTTCATGAGCTTCAATTTGCAGCGACTCTTTAGTCTTAGGGCTATAGATCACCATTTGTATTTGGGTGTATTTCCGGAAACCCTTTCTGGGTTCTCTTGGAAAGGTGTCTAGGAGGCTAGATCTTCACTCCTAGTATTATTTGAGCTATATAACAGTAGATCTACATTGATCTATATTTATGTAGCATTTTATGCCCTAAAACTACACTTTCATAGCTCAGGGCATTTGTAAGGCAGCTATTTCTCATGTATTGGTGTATTTTGCTTGTAGAGGCTTGTTTTGTATTGCTTGAGTGACTTGATCCTCAAGATCTTGTGCCTATTATTTGATGATATGTTTAATAAGATGGCTGTACATTTTTATTATATCATGGTGTGTTGATTTATTCACTTTTCTTTACATTATTGTGTTCATGTATTGCTTCTTCCCCATTTGGGAATACTACAATGGTATCAGAGCATAATACTGGCTCAGCCTATGGATCTCAGCCATTATGCTATCAGAAGAATAAAAAGAAGGAGAAAGAGATCAGAATGATGGAAAGGATGAGTTTTATCTCATCTCTTTTCAGATCTAAGAAGGACCTCATCAAGGAGGTCAAGCAAAGAAAAATGGAGAAAAAAAATGAAACCACATTAGGGTTTCATGATGAGGAAGGTCCATGTACTTCCTATCAACACAAAAAAGATCTGGTATTGCATAGGACTCCAAAGAAACATGCTATGCCCTTTTATTTTGAAGACAAGAGGTATGAATATGGAGGAAACTTAGATCACGAGATTCTAAGTGAGTATCTTGCAGAATATAAGTCTCAACCTAGAGCTTTCAAGGAGAATCTAACTCTCCCATAGTTCATTCAACTCAAAGAAGAAAGGAGACCTTGCAGCAATAGAAGAATAAAGGGCAATAGATTTTTATTGTCTACATTTGACGGATCATCTACATGCACATCAAGAGCTTGGGGAATGAAGTTGGATGCATTCTTCCTACTATATCTAGTGGTAGAAAGAAAATTTATTGAGATTGTAGTGTTGCACCTTGAGGGTGAAGCAAACATTTGGTGGTTTAGCCATTTCAGTCATGCAAAAGTGTCTGCATATGTAGATTTTACTCAAAGTTTGATCAAGAAGTTTGATAAGAAGAAATCATAGGAGAAGAGGCCTTCACCACCACTTGCATCAGGAGAAATAGCCATTGCATCTTTGCCAAGTGGTCTTGATCTGTTGACATTTGGGATCCCATGCACTATTCTGGAGATGCATAAGGGGGAGGAGACTTGTACCAGTGCTAATGTAACCATGGAAGAGCAAACATCATCATCAGTAGTTGGGGAAGCCATCACACCAGAAGAAGGAACCCTTGTAGCCATACAAGATGTTCCCAAGCTTTACCAAGGTATGCACATGTTTCATTTTCTGTTACTTCAGCACATCATATGAAGGATTGTGGGAATGTACCATTGCATGAACTAGGGTAAAAGTACATTGTTGATTTGGAGCAACAAATTATCACTACGCTGAGCAGCCTTGATTTGATATGTAGTCATCCTAGCATATCATTTTTGAGCTACACAAAACTCTTTAGGTTGTAGTGTATATTCTTGTCGGATGGGATGAGTATTGTCCCAAACCATTTAATGCAGAACTATGTATTCAAAATTGGGCATGATCTTGAGACAACAGTTGCACCATTATGGAGATCAGCAGCGCTGTCATTGAACAACAGTGATGAGTTGGGGGCCCAACCATTGTTGGAGCATTACAATGACCTTAATTTCTACATGCATAATAGAGGACAAGCAGATGATTGATGGAGGGTATCTTATGAGAGATGAAATATTCCATTATTATGATTGGTACTTCTTGACAAGCACTTCACATTTTGATGGGAAGTTTTTTCCTGCACCTTATTTGGATCGTTATAATATCAACTTCGTCATCGATGAGTGGTCTTCATTTGGATATCTCCAAGAGATTTCATTTCAACATTCCATGAAATGCAAAGATAGAAATATAATTTGGGAGGATGGTATTCTCCATTGGAGAAATACCAATTTTGAGCATGATGATAGACACTCACCATTGGTTGGATGGGTGATGTTGATGAGCAAGAGGATGGGAATCCATTCCAAATCTATGACACATGGCAACAGGAGGCAAGGCTACGTTGGCTACTCTTGAAAGAGTTTGGCCATCATGTGACATATCCTTCTTCAAAGGGTATGTTGGTGGATGAACCTTGGCATGGAACTTGCATCATATGGCAGTAGGGAGTCGGGATGTATTGGGGTGATGTGATATCTTTCATATCAACTATCATGTTGTTGCTCCATAGTTTATTTGGTGAGGGTGTGGGGAGGCAACAAGAGTTGTTGTTTCTTTGGAGGTTCTTGAGAGAGTATGGGTTGATTTTCTCCCATGATTTGCATGATGTTGCAAGAGGAGGTGATGTCACTATCATGGTGCAAAGGGGCTACTCCTTAGCCTTGGAGGATCAAGAGATACTTCCACTTTGGAAGGAATCTCCCATATATAGTAGAATTATGATTGATGACTTTGACATATGGTATGTCAAAGGATGGAGCTATGAGATGACAGTAGCCTTGTCACAAAGGCCAACAACGCTACTTGGGAGCTTGGATTTGTTGATGGATTGTTCCCAGGATCACTTCACATATGATGCACTTGAAGGACAAGTAGGAGATGAGATTGATGGATAAGTGGATGGAGACATCTATTACCATGATATGATCTTCTTAACTTGGATTTCCAAGCATAAGAAGAAAAGTCTTCATACATCACATAGTTCATTCCTCTTCATGGGAGTATGGCATACCACTATGGGGGGCTTATTCCTGGATCTTATTATCATCTTGCTCTCAATACATGGTAAGGATGATGTTTTCTCAATTATTGAATATCTAACACAATATTTTCATTTTCTTACCATCTCTATACAATGCATTTCTCCACAAGAGGGCAAGCCTCTCTTTGGGCTTCATGGTCATTTTGGGACCAACATCTATGATGGTGGTAGCCATTTCTTGTATGGATTTGGGCAAGTATTGTACTATTTCCTGTATTCTCAGTTGATATACAATGCCATTTACTATTTACTAGTAGATGAGATGACATGCACAACTAGCAAATCATTTGAAGACAACTTGCCACATCATATTCTAAAACTGCAGTTGGTAAAATTGTGCTGTAACTACTTGAGAAATTGTTGGTACCTTCCAGCACTATCTAAAAACTTCAGTACTTCTATTATTTTGATTCCATATGGTGATAATGTCATATTCATTTTGTATGGGATGATTTGGGCAAGAACCAAAGAGTGGATATTTGAGTATCCCATTGCCTTTTTGATCCATGAAGGCAACATTATTGCATCCCATATTCAGCAGAAACTCTACACTTATCATAAGTGGAGAGAGAGACAACATGGGGTGGACAATTTGATCCATCATATTCGGCTATACAACCCACCTTCTTTGTAGGAGCCTAGGGTGGATGAGATGTTTCATGAGTTGCCATGTTGGAGGGTGACTCACTTTTTGTGGATGATAGCTTAGGGATGGAGGCTTCACATGGGAATGATATTTCCCAATATATTTCAAATTCCATGCCTCAAGAAGGCCTCTAGACCACACATAGTTGCTTCCATGGATATTCTACTTGTTCATGATGAGAGCCATTTGGATTTTTCACCAAAGGCATACTTATACACTTGGGAGGAGCAACTTGGAAACTTATTGATAAGACAACATCTTGTTCATTGGAGGAGCTTATCACATGGAGGTGTTGCAGCAAGAAGAGAGGCTCTTCAGTTATCTCCTTACAGTTTCGTGAGGAAAAGCAACATTTGGGAGGGGAGGATTGTAATATTCCTAAATTAGCACACAGCTAATTGGAATATTAAATTTTTGATTTTTCTCTTAGATAGAGGAATAAGAGGGTAGGGAGGCCCATAAATCTCTTTAGTAGGAATAAAAGACACTCCTAGTGTTAATGGAGCTCATATAAAAGCTGGATTGAAGACCCTTAGGTGTGAAAAGGGGCTGGATCATGAAGACTTGGTCATCTTTGACCAAATCAAACAACATTGTTATGGAGGAGTGGCATTAATGGTGGGACAACGCAGTTTTAGAGGGAGACTGATTACATGATGGTGGAAACCCTAATGAGTGGGACCCAAGGTGAGAAGTCTCACATTTTTTATAAGGAAGAGGATGGAAGCCATATGGGGTTAGCTTATGATTATTATTTTGATATGTTTGTTTAGACTTTTTCTCTCTTCAATTGTTTAGCTAATATTGTTGGTGTTGCTTAGCACAGGGTGTTCCTGGTTGGGAATCCCACCTCTTTCCTTGAGAGGCCTCTTGGGAGAGTTTTGATCTATCATTTCCACATATCCAAAATTTTGGTCAAGCTTTAGTCTTCAACTACAGCCCATTTTATGTTCAGATTTGTGTTGTGTTGCAGGGTGTTGCAGTGGAGGGTTGAGAAACCCACTTTTTGAGCTAGTTTTTCATAGGAGGAAAGTTTTCTTCTCTTGGGAGATCAACAAGGAGGGTTCTTGGGCACATTTCAGGTCTTTGGCACCAGGCCAACCTATCCCCATCATTCACAGTGCAGTTTCAGCTGGTAATTGTGTTATTTTGGAGGACAGACTTAGAGGAGGATCTATTGGCTCTTTTAGAGCGTTTTCCTATAGGTGAAAGGTTCAGCCTTTCATTGGAGGAGACCCTTTGAGGAGATCTACATCAGATCCATATTATTTCAGCCTTCTATTTCATGAGCTTCAGTTTGCAGTGACTCTTCATTCCTAGGGCTATAGATCACTATTTGTATTTGGGTGTATTTCTGAAAACCCTTTCTGGGTTCTCTTGGAAAGGTGTCTAGGAGGCTAGATCTTCACTCCTAGCATTATTTGAGCTATATAACAGCAGATCTACATTGATATATCTTTATGCAGTAGTTTATGCCCTAAAACTGTGCTTTCATAGCTCAAGGCATTTGTAAGGTAGCTATTTCTCATGTATTGGCATATTTTGCTTGTAGAGGCTTGTTTTGTATTGCTTGAGTGAATTAATCCTCAAGATCTTGTGCCTATTATTTGCTAATATGTTTAATAATATGGTTGTAAATTTTTCTCATATCATGGTGTGTTGATTTATTCACCGTTCTTTCCATTATTGTGTTCATGTATTGCTACTTCCCCATTTGGCAATACTACAGTAAAACCTGCAATTCAACAGCAAACATTAAATGAAAAAAAGGTGGTAGAAGGTATGAAGGGGTTATATTTATAATTATGCTTGGAATACCATTGATGCAGGAGAATTATCTCTCAAGTTGAAATACTAAATGTGTGGTTAGACCTAAAGGTCTAGACATCAGCCCAAAGGGGGTCCATTGTTATAATATATATATATATAAAGAAGTCATGTAACACATCCCTGAATAAATGGGATGACTCAAGAGAGAGTGTGGAATGCCATTGATGCAGGAGAATTAGATCTCAAGTTCAAATAATAAATGTGTGGTTAGACCTAAAGGTCTAGACATCAGCCCAAAGGGGGTCCATCGTAAAAAAAAAAAAAAAAAAAAAAAATGTCATGTAACACATCCCTGAAGAAATGGGATGACTCGAGAGAGATTTTAATTAAAATTGCAAGAAGATAAGACTCTATTATATGAGTCATAGATAGGGATAAGTTTGGTTTTCTAGAAATAGAAATTGTTCCAGGAATTAAGGAACATACTTCTAATTTGTAGGAGGTAGTTTGAGTTGAAGGATTAGGTTGGTAGAGTAAAGAGAGAATCAAATTGTAAGCCTACAGGTAGAACTCAGAATGAGAGGGTTCCGTAGAGGAGAAGATGGCCAAGTAAAAGAAATAAAATCAGGCTATAGACAGAATAAGTTGGATTTCTTATGTGTATGTATAGTTTATTTTCTTAATGAAAAGGTAGATTCATCAAATGTTGTGTGTTTTTGTTCTTTTCCAGTCTTTGTGATGTAATTGAACAATCTGAGGAATATTGGTTAATTGTGTAGTTGACTAACTTTGTACATGCAGGCCTGATAATATGTAACTGGGTAGAATTACCGTGTGACTCAAGTTAGGTTGAGACTAGGTAGAAATAAAGAGGTTCCATTATTTTTAGAAGCTTGTTGATGGCTTGAGAAGACACTGGGAAAACAGAGTGTCTATGCATATTATTTTTGTTAATGCATGAATGTATTAAAACATGAAGGAGTTTCATTGCATGGTGGTGGCAATTCTGAGCATGATTTCCATATGTAAGTGTGTTTGATTATATAAATTGATTTTACATTGATGCACAGAGGAAAATGATCATCAGATAGATGAGAAGAGAAGTTTGAAACTGTGAGAAGGCGAATAATGGAGCAAGGGCATCGTTTATAATGAAATAGTCAACTAATAAACTTATGAAGAGTTGATATGCATTCAATATTGGACAGGAGATTGATTTATGTATGTCTGCAAGGTTAAACGGAGTTTTGGATTTAAGTCTATGCAAATACAAGTGAGACCAGGAACCGACGGTAGTTGTGTGTTACAAGCACAATCTAACGATTGAAAACACTATGAGCATTGGTCAAGGTTGACATGGAAGTCGAATTGAAGTTATGTAGCTTGGAAAGGTTCAACGGTTGAGATCATGTCACAAGAATAAAGTGGGAGATGGATGATAGAGAAGCTATATCACACTCAAAAATATTAGGTTGTTAAAGGACCCTTGGGACTGCAATGAATAATCAGGTGTTGACTTATGATTGTCATCGCATTCAGGCATGATCGTACACTTGTACTGTGATTTGGTATTATGATGGGCCTTGGGTCAAGGTGTCCAGTTATATGGGTAATGCAAGAGTTAGTGTTAAGTACCTCTTATTATTTATAATGAGCTTTGTGAAGGAAACCCTAGGTCATAGTGAAGTGATCATGTGAAGAAGAGAAGGGTGAATGAGGTGTAAGTATGAAGCGCTAGAGTGTAAGAGTGATGGATTTTAAGCCTTAAAGTAGTGGTCTTGTGAATGGTGACTAAATGCTTAAATGTTAAATGCACATAGTTTGGAGATTAGTGAAAATTCAGTAGACGTGATGGGAGAGCCAAACTTGGATAGAAGGCTAAGTTTAGAGTTGAGCCAAAGTGGGTAAGAAAGGGTTAGAAAGAGGTTTTATGAACCTAATAGTGTGCATTTCAAGCTTAGAACACACTTAGAGAGTAAAATCCTTGGGTCTGTACATGCCTAGTCTTAGGACTGTCATTGTTGTTGTGGTTTTGGTGCACGAGTGTACCAAACCACTGGTGACTAGTAGGAATGGTTGCAACCTACAAGCTATGGTCATAGGAAGAAAATATGGTTAGCCGATTAGTGAACACATGCCAATATATATAAAACACACTAACTTATGGAATGTAGTATGCTGCATATAAGAAGAAGAAACAAAACTAAACTAAAACAAAAAACACAAGCTCCAATGAGTCAAATGGGACAATAATACAAATGGTGGAATAAAATCCCCTCTTATTGACCGCTATTAGTAAAATAAAGGTAGAAAATTACACACTTGCCAAAGGATACTTAGAAATATGGAATTCTAAGACCCAATGCAAGGAGGTTTTTTATCATTGAGTTGATGTTGCAAGGCCTCTCTCTTCTCCTAGGGGATTGAATTTGTTCGATGGCCAACAACTGAATCCTCTAACTCTACTGCTACTCTGGATTATACACTGTTGGTTTTCTCATAGGAAATTTGGCCAGCATAACAATGTGTTCTCATTTTTTTCTTCTCATGGTGGAAATTTATAGGAAAATTCAAATCCTTCTTCCCTCTCTTGGTACACTTGTGGATGGTGACCCAAGAGAGGGGGTCAATTCCTTTGTGTTCTCACTTAATTCCTTTGGGCGCTCACTTGAGGTCCAAAGGTGGCTCTAGGAAGTTGTCCTTGGTCGGCCTCAAGTGGAGGATCTTCTCCTGAAGTGTGTCAAGTGGTCTCGGATGGTGATATCTGCCACTCCCAGGACCGCGTGAATTTTTTAGGTAAATTCACGTAGACTAGCACACCTATTGAAGAAAAATGTGTGCAAAGCACATTTTTCTTGTGTATTTGGTACACAATTTGACATTTTTCCTCTTAACCTTAGATATTTTTAAAATTTTCAAATTCTCTAATGTTTCTCAGCCCTGTAAATCCTTCTGGTTGACATTTCATAATGTCATTTTTCTTGTCTGATTTTCCAGTGATAACAGTTTCCCCCTAATGTGTGAGGTCAAGGAAGAACTGTATAGCCAAAATACATTATAGTTTCTATTATGTGTAACCTATGTCGAGAGAGAGAGATACCTGCATACAACCCAAGGTTGGAAACCTCTTATAGTGGGTAAAAGAGTGACCATGTTATGTTGGAAACCTGCAAGAAATAGTATGATACAATAAATACAATTTTCTATGAGGCGGGCATGTCCCATGCTCATAATTATTTGGTTAGCTAAAAAAATTTATTTGACAGACAAAGGTTTTTTCTGTGTCATTGATATGGTAGTGATCTGTTGATTTGGCTGATGATGATGATGGCTGACGCCCTCAAGGGAATTTTTTCTTTGAGAATAGGTTGAATGTGGTTCCCACATGCGTAATCTTGGTATGGCATATAAATTCTCATTGTATGCATGGGTATATGACTGGGACCTTCTCGTGTAAGAATTACTGACATAGATGCTTATAATGGCACGGGTATTCGACGAATCTAGGCAAAGTGCAATGGTTGTAAAGTACGATACCATTTAGAAATTAAAGCTTTTGTTGTAGTCTAATGTCAGGAGGATCGATGACATCTATGGAAAATGATGATTCCCAGAGTGTTACCTGAGGATGCCCCTATTGGGGTGAGGAGCCATCCAAGGTACTTCTTCCCTTTTGGAGAATGGGTGTTGAAGTCGACAAAAAGGAAGCCTCAACTGAACAAGAGAGCTACTGATGCAAGGGACCAGGGTATCTGATTTGATAGTTTGAACATAGGCATGATGGCGAGGGATGACTAAAAACTAGTGATGGGGGTTTAGTGGCCCAAGGTCAGAGCATGAAAAAGCAGTTTGGCCCGCAGTCATAACTATTTATGATGAGCAAATCCCTAGACTCAGTAGGACACCCAGGGTGGGTATATGTTGGTTATGAATGTCATGGTGGCTTTGCGTGAAGGGTTTGATGCTCCGAAAAAGGGTGACTAGGGACTGCTACCATGGGAGAAAAATGGGTGAATGAGTGGGGGACTATTCTTCATTTGATATCTTTGTACACTTTCCAAAAGAATAAAAAATGTGATTGGATTGTATAAAACACAGAGACGAGTGCCCCAAAAACATGAAAATGCTCGCTCATTGATGATGTGAGGAAGGTGTTTTTTCTGAGGGTGGGGACCCCATTGGTTGGTCTCTGTGTGGGTCAGATGAAGCGGATGAAAAATATCGAAGATGGGCTATGTTGATGGAGGGATGGTAAGCCAAATGCAAGATGTGGTGGTGAGTATTATATCTACTTGCAAAAAATAGTAGATCAGGAAAGGGGTTTTATTTTGATATGGTAAAACTTGGCTTGATGCATGGTTGATGAATGGGCATGAAGTGCTTCCCGAACTGAGGTGGTATGGCCATGGCATCGTGTTTGTCTATTGCATGGTCTACTTTGAGTGACATACGCCATGGAGGGGAGGCTCTACTGACCAACAAGGATGTTTATCATGCGCAAGGTGGGGAGATGATAGACATGATCGGTTTTTTGGAACCTATGGTTAATTTCTTGTGGAGAAATGATGTTAGGATATGCAAAGTTTCTCTGGGACTCTATCATGCTGAGGGTAAAATAATACCTGCACTAGAACCTTCGGTGCATGGGGGAATGGATGGTTTGTTATGTTTTACAATACCTGCAACAAAAATACCACAAGTGAAAGCATATTTCTCATTCAAATATTATTGAAAACATGTGCTGAATGAATAGAGGATAAGAGAGGGCATACCTGTCGAAACTAAAAAAATTATTTTTTCTGAGGTGTGAATGTGTGGAACCTCCTTTAGGTGTTATGAGGTGCTGATCACTTTGTTGCTTTCGGTTTTGCAATCGGGTCCTCTGAGCTCTCGTTATGGTCCTTCAAAAAATTTGAAAAGGGTGACATATAGGCCAATATGGTGCATTTCAACTCATTTGTGATATTTGAGTGTTTGAGAGTTTGAGAGGTCAGAGGCTTTTTTTGAGCTTTTCTTTCCATTGTGGTCAGCCTGTGTACCTGGGATTTAAGCTAGTAGAGCCAAGTAGGCCCCAGAACTTCTTGCATTTAATTTTTTCAATGTGAATGGGCAGGTCTCCCTACAAATTCAGTTTGTATAGAACCTAAGCTTGTTTTGGCCTTGAACGCGTGGGTGATCAAGGAACAGGCATGAAATTTTCGTGCACAATTGAGGGTTTACGCGAATGTTTCATGCCTGTGGGTGCTTTCTGCGTGCATCCTCCACATTTGTATAAGATACGGGCATGCAGTAGGTGCACCTGTTTGAGAAACAAGAGTGGCGCAAAGGCCAATTTTTTTTTTGAAAAAAAATTGTGAAGTTTTTTAAATTTTTGGTGTTTTCATATCACTGATGTGTGCCTATTTGATGACTTGATGCTGTGGAGGGAGAGAAACTGGCCTGACCTCTATATAGATGTGGCACAAGATGCCAATGCACTCCAGCAATTAGCTAGGTGGGGGCTTCTTAAATTCCTTGAGAATGACCTCCTACGATCACGGGATTGGTTATTGTGTTACCTGGTTCGATGCTGGAATAGGAGGCGCAGGGTGATGGTGCTGCAGGGTTGTGACTTAGCTATCCATCCGGAGAAGGATATTTATTTTGTGATAGGGCTACTATCTCAGGGTGAGGCACTCCCATATCCACTTCCTCCCGGGAGGGTCGATCTTCGGCGGTTTGTAGATATCCATTGTGGCAGGGCGCTTCTCATAGAGGGGTGCATTTTGATAGCCTTTGTGACAGATTTTGTAATATTCCTTTTTCATGATTGCTCATAAATCAAGTATCAAAAATGCATTTCCAGCAACAAATGCAATAGAATAGTAAAATGGAAACTTGGATCCCATAGATTAGTCAATATACATTCTAAATCCAAGAATAGAGCTGAAGCAAATCAAACTAGCTGGGCTAAACAGATCTCCCACACCTAGGATGACCAAAAAGTGCTAAAACCCCAAGACTGCAGAATGCCGGAGCAGCTGCTCAAGGGACTACGTAGTATAAGAGAGGGTTTACACATAAAATGATCAAAGAATAATATATCTACTCATATATTGATAAAAAATTTTGGAGAACAGAGATCTAAGCTCCCTTTTACAAATACAAAAGAAACCGACAAGGGTTTCTTATCCAAACACTCTGAATACAAATGTGATATTTAGGAAATCACTAAATTATCACTGCAACACTGAAGCACCTGAGTGTAAAAGGCTGAAATATGTATAATCTGATGTAGATCCCTCAAGGTCTTCCTCCCATGAAAGGATGAACCTCTCAATCACAAGGAAACTCAGCAACAGAGCCACCAAACCATGCAATGAATACTGCCTCCTGAATAACGCACTCCCTAGCAGAAACAACATTGGGAGGGTATGAGAAATGTGTGGTATGATACCATAGATCTAAAATATTCTCTGGAGCTCTCCAAACAGATCTCTCAAGTGAAGGAAACCTTCCTCCAATGAGAAACTAGCTCAGAAGTCGAGATTCCAATCCCTTCCACTGCTGCACCCAGCAACACTGCACAATCTCCGGAAAAGCTGTGCTGATGTAGATGGTTGAAGCTTGGCCTAAAAACCTGATGTGGAAAGATGAATACAAACTCTCCCAATGAGCTACTCAAAGGAAAGAGGTGGGATTCTCGCCCGGGAACACCCAGTGCTAAACAACACTGCAACTTGCTAAGCAGCAAGCAGCAACAATTCTTGGCAGCCAAGAATAATAATAATATACAACATAATGGATAATTCTGCCATACTCTTTCTTATATAAGATGTGATTTTTCTTGCCCTTGGCCCCACTCACTTAGGTTACTTCTAACCCAAGTTACATTTTCCTCCAAAATTGCGTTATCCATCCTAGGATTCCTCCTCCACTAAAACTGCATTGTTGACTTGGTCAAGGAAGCTTCATTTTATCTTTGTTCACACATGGAGGTGTTTTATTAAGCTTGAAATAGTGTCCCCTTTCACAATTTGATTATTTTATTCCTCCTTAGGAGACTAATGGGCTTTTCCACCCATTTATTGACTGACTATAGCTGTTGCTAACTCTAATGTTCCATTTATCTTGGAAGCTAAAATTTTGGAACATTACAGTCCTCCCCTCAAAAATATTTTCTTGTCCTGAAGAAAATGCATAAGGAGAGAAAAATATCTCCCCTCCTCCTCATGTGGCCTCCCATCAATAGCCTTCATCACTACATCAAGAGAATCTGCAAATAAACTCTCATCCAATGCTTCCTCCCAAGTGTGCAAAACCAAAGTGTCTGCATCAATCGAAGGTGGAAAGTGTGAATGGAAGCATGCTAGCTATTTCATGGCCTCCACAAGGTAGGAGTGGTGATCAACATGGTGAATGATTTCCTCCCTCATCCATGCAATCATCCAAATGAAATGATTCACCCTCCAACATGGTAACTCCTGAAAAGTTTCTTCCACCTTGTGCTCCTGAAATGTAGGTGGGCTGAATAAGTGAATATGTTAGGCAAGAGAGCCTATCCCATGTTGTCCTCTTCTCCACTTATGATAAGTGTAGAAGGTATGTTGATCTTGGGCTACAACATGATTGCCCTCCAATGGCAAGAAGAATATTAAGCCTCCAAAGACTCTTCCTCCAAAATCATGAGTCATGCCAACCCAAACCAATCCATTCAAGATGAATCGTACATCATCACCACATGGAATCCAAATCAGAAAATGGCTGAATGTTATGTGCAAGTTTTGATGGTACATATGGTCCCTCTAGTGGATACAACGCAGTTCTCCCAACTGCTGCTTGAGAATGTCATATGGAAAGTGGTCCTGCAACAAGTTACAAGTTGTATATGTTTGTTCTCCCAACATGGGGAAGTAAGCATAAATGTATATCAGTTGTACATATATAAAGTAACAATACACTTGCCCAATGTCATGTATAGATGGGCTGATATCATCATAAACATTGGCCCTAAAGTGACCATGAAACCCAAAAATACTCTTGCTCTCATATGGAGCAATGCATTGTTTACATATGGTGAGAAAGTACAAATACTCAATAGAGTAATCAATAAGCACATCAATGTCCTTCCTACCATGCATCATGTGTGAGCTGAAAGTGAGGCCCATGTATAATTTCCCCCATGAGGATTCCCTCATAAAAATCTGCAAAAAGAACGGGTACATATACTCCTTGGAACACTCCATCAATAAGAACACTCTCCCATGTGACAGCGCTATAGGCCTTAGAAATAAGGCTCCATGACTCCTCTCTTTGACATTCCATATTCCAAAGTCATCCACCATCATGCTGCTATGTGAGAAGATCTCATTCCTACATGGAAGTCTCTCATGATCCTTCAATGTTGAAGGGTAGCCTCCTTGCACCATGAATGTGCCTTTCTTCTCTTCAGAAATGTCATGAAAAGTATGGGAATAATTTTTCCCATACTCTCCCAAGTGCAACCATAGCAACAACAACTTTTGTTGCTGCCTCATCTCTCCCTCATACAAGCTTCCTTTAAACAAAATTACAGCAGCAATACATGGAAGCAAGATACAATAAGAACAAGTTGCCAAATGACAACTGGAGAGTGAATATGGGTCCCTCTCATGGAACCAGCGCAGTGCCTCCTTGGCCTGCATCAAAATAAGAAATAAAAAGTGCTTTGCTAGCCACTTGTTTTCTTCCATAGTCATCTCATAAGATGAAAACATGAAGTTACAATATGGTGTCATTGGTTCACACCAAGAGACATATGGCTTCCCCCACATCTCATCAAAAAGATAGCCAAAATCAATGCTACAAGTAGCTGCAAGTACATCATCATATAATATGCAAGAAGAAGAAACTCTTCTTGATACATCATGCTGCTCAAACAAGGAAAAGAAGTACAATACAAAATGTGAAATTATACCTCCTCCATCATGTACTTGAGGTCTTGAGTTGAAATGGCTCAACTGGAAATTTTCCCTCACTCCCAATGAGTAGGAAGGTGATTGTGACATCCTCTCTATCACCATCCAGGCTATGCATCTCTCCATATGCTGATATATGTCATGCTGGATGCCCTCCCAAGTGAACTCCTCTTCCAAGGAAAGATATGCATAAAAATGCATGGAAGAGAAATCCTCATGTGCTGCATGTAGCAATTTCTCCTTGAGACTAGAAGCTCTAGTTAAGAAGACTCTGCCATGAAAATAGATGACCACATCATCCACCATGTATCTGTCATCTCCATCTGGGTAATCAAGAATTATGCATGCACCAATATCCTTGGAGTACTCTACCAAAAGTTGAGATCTCCAATAAGGATCAATCCTCCTAAGAGACAGCGCTGGTGATCTAGCATTTGTAGCTCCACTCATGCTACTTCCTGCTACTTTGACATCCCCCATGCCAAATTTCTCCTTCAAACTCTTCACCTCTCCAAAATCCAAGAGTGGTGAACCCAAAGACAAGATATCTCTCATCAACTGAAGATCAGGTGGCCTCCAAGTTGGAATGCCTCCATGAAGTGAGACATCAATGTCAAGAGTAGACTGCATATATGATTGGGCAACCTTGCCCTTGCCCTCACTTCCCAAATCAGTCTGCCTCTTCCTTTCATTAGCTTTCTGAAATAGAGAATGGTGTGTGCTCCTCATCAACTCATGTTGCTCTTCCTCCCTTCCTTCTCCTTCCAGCTGCAATGTTGCACAATCATGCTGCTCATTGATTGTGCTTGGACCTCTATGTATGAGATCCTGGGGAAATTCTTGCAAAGATACAGGAATCCCTCTCATGGGAGCATGTGCTCCTCTTCCCTCTACATGAGGCACTGGATGTGCTCTAGATGTGACAGGGTTGTTGCCTTCTTCTCCATCAATGTGTGTAGGCAACATATCAACAATTGGATCCCTTTGTGAAAAAGTGATCCCCATGCCCCTTTGTTCAAGAATATGAACTAGAAGTTTTTCTTCCAGCAATATGTAATGCAAGACATCAGCTCCTCTCATGGTTTTCTGAAATGGAGTTTCATCCATCACATGCAAGGGTTTTGTTTTCTCCAATTTTCCTTCCTCATGTGTCTTAGGAAGTTTTTCACCAAACCTCTCCATCAATGTTTTTATGAATCTTGCATAAGAGAAAGTATTGGCATTCTTTAAGGAATAAGATTCAAAAATCCACCATGCATGAGCCTTACCTCTGAAATGCAGTGTTGCAACTCTGATAGCTTCATCTCCGGTAATATGGTGCAGCTGAAAATAGGAGTTTAGCTCTTTCACCCAAGCTCCAACTGAACATGTAGGTGATCCGGAAAAAGTAGATAGAAGAAATCTATCTGCATCCTGTTTCTGGCTCTTCTCCATCTGGATCTTGCAGAACTCTTGGAAATCAGTATGATCTCTAAACTTCTTAGCTTGAGATTCATACTCCCACAACAAATCACTAAGAGTCATTCTCTTAGGCATTCTTCCTCCTCCCATCCATCTCAAGATAGCTCAGGGCATTTGACTACGTTGTGCATCATGGAGTGCAGCTGCATGCTCACACTCACCATGTGAAAATCTAGATTCAGCTCTAGAATTAACCTCTTTTGGAGATCCCATCTCCAATCTCATCTTTTTCAGCTCTCCTTGAAAGCTCTTCATAGATTTTGGAAGAAGATTTGTGAGCTTGTCTCCCTTTCCTTCTACACATATTGAAGATTTTTGGCTTCTATCCATCCCTCTTTCTTCTGATAGCACTGGAAAGTTCCCTTTTCAGGAATATCAAAATTCTATTCTAGAGATTGACTGCAGGGGCATTTACTGGATATGTCACCTTTGAAAAAAGGATGAGATCCAGAGGCTACCTAGCCATCTATAGACTCTGTCTATAGATCTTGAAATATTCCACCTTCAAGGATTCAGCACTTTGGCTTGAGGCCATAGGTTGAGCCAAATATCTTGCTCTGATACCACTGTAATATTCCTTTTTCAGGATTGCTCATAAATCAAGTATCAAAAATGCATTTCCAACAACAAATGCAATAAAACAGTAAAATGGACACTTGTATCCTATATATTAGTCAATATACATTATAAATCTAAGAATAGAGCTGAATAAAATCAAACTAGGTGGGCTAAACAGATCTCCCACACCTAGGATGACCAAAAAGTGCTAAAACCCCAAGACTGCAGAATGCCAGAGAAGCTGCTCAAGGGACTGCGCAACCTAAGAGAGGGTTTACACATAAAATTATCCGATAAAAATATATCTACTCATGTATTGATAAAAAATTCTAGATAATAGAGATCTAAGCTCCCTCTTACAAATACAAACCGGCAAGGGTTTCTTGTCCAAACACTTTGAATACAAATGTGATATTCAGGAAATCACTAAATTATCACTGCAACACTGAAGCACCTGAGTGTAAAAAGCTGAAATATTTCTGATATGATGTATATCCCTCAAGGGATTCCTCCCATGAAAGGATGAACCTCTCAATCACAAGGAAACTCAACAACGAAGCCACCAAACCATGCAATGAATACTGCCTCCTGAATAACGCACTCCCTAGAAGAAACAACACTGGGAGGGTATGATAAATGTGTGTTCTAATACCAAAGATCTAAAATATGCTCTGGAGCTCTTCAAACAAATCTCTCAAGTGAAGGAAACCTTCCTCCAATGAGAAACTAGCTCAGAAAATGGGATTCCAATCCCTTCCACTGTTGCACCCAGCAACACCGCACAATCTCCGGAAAATCTGTGCTGATGTAGATGGCTGAAGCTTGGCATAAAAACCCGATGTGGAAAGATGAATAAAAACTCTCCCAATGAGCTACTCAAGTGAAAGAGGTGGGATTCCCGCCCGGGAACACCCAGTGCTAAATAGCACTGCAACTTGCTAAGCAGCAAGCAGCAACAATTCTTGGCAGCCAAGAATAATAATAATATACAACATAATGAATAATGCTGCCATACTCTTCCTTATATAAGATGTTATTTTTCTTGCCCTTGGCCCCACTCACTTAGGTTACTTCTAACCCAAGTTACATTTCCCTCCAAAATTGCGTTATCCATCCTAGGATTCCTCCTCCACTAAAACTGCGTTGTTGACTTGGTCAAGGAAACTTCATTTTATCTTTGTTCACACATGGAGATGTTTTATTAAGCTTGAAAGAGTGTCCCCTTTCGTAATTGGAGTATTTTATTCCTCCTTAGCAGAATAATGGGATTTTCCACCCATTTATTGACCGACTATAGCTGCTGCTAACTCTAATGTTCCATTTAGCTTGGAAGCTAAAATTTTGGAACATTACAGATTTGGCCGAGCGGTGTGTTATGGTGATGATTGTGAGGCTATTGAGGTCATCATCACCACATCTAGAATCAAGCTCGCAAATTTGTGTTTTGCGCTGGCTGAGGGTCGTGCATTTATTTGATTTTTTCGTCACTATTATGACAGGATGATGGCCCATCTATTGAAGGTTCGTGATGGATATAAGTTATTCACTTATGCTAGCATGATTTGTAGCATCATGTATGATAGAGTGGTGACTAATGCGGCCTGTGGTGGCAGTGCCTGCTGGGGGTCCTTGTGACCCTCGTATGAAGATATGGGCGCCTGTGATGCCTGGCAGTGGGGGAGTTCGGGTGGGGCATTATTGGAACACAACCACCGAGGCTTGGCTTGAGGCTAATCCTCAGGTGTTCCTCCCTTATCGATATGCTGGGATGGATTTCCAAGAAGACCAGGGTATGGGTCTTCCTGCTGGTGTTGTGTAACCAACTCAAAAAGGGAAGAAAAGAGATATAAACGCCTTAGAAATGAGCCACTTCGAGGGGGCAACCTCCAATACATTACATAAATGAACAATTCTTGGATGATACAATTTACAAAACCTCCTTTCTATATATAGGAGTCCATGGGGCCATAATGTAATCCTAGTGGGCCACAATGTAATCCTAGCCGACCCAACAATAATAATTTAAGGGCACAATAATAACAATATGGGGGTTACAGGGGTACAATAATAACAATAAGGGGGGCTACACTAACATAATAAGGGGCTATACTATTAATATAGGGACTTAACATGCTCCTCTCCTTCAAACAAGTGTTGTCCTCAACGCTTGATTATTTCTTGATGCTTCTGTATAAAATTCTCATCCTCCCATGTGAAATATTCTACAGGAAAGTTCTTCCACTTGCTGAGATACTCTAAAATTGATCGTACTTGTCGATTTCTTGTTTCTATGACTGCTTCATAACTTCTTTCGATGTCATGTTGATCTTCCTGTTGTTTCATTAGATTCTGCACCAAAGTTGAGTTATCCTTTGAGAGTTGGAGAACTTGTTGTTGATGCTCGATGTGATCTTCCACTAATTTATCATCCATATTTGCTATTATTTGATCCTTCAAACCATCCAACTTAGCCTCCATTTCTGCTTTTAAACTATCTATTTCATCTTCAATTTCTCTTCGTAAGATCGAAACTTGTTGCACTTGGTACCATAATTTTGATATCTCATACTGCAACTCTTCCTCTTCATGCGTCATAGTATAGATTTTTGAGGGATTAATGGGTATGGAATTATTTTTTGGAGGCATTATAGAACCCAATACTGATAAAAATTCTAAAATATGCCATTGGAATCAATTCAAATTGATTCTTCAAACAAGACTTATGCAATTCGGAAAAATACACACCTTTTTCTTGATTTTGAGGAGCTCGATATTAAAATTGTATTATATCTGTGATTGTGGCTCTTCTATATCTGAAATTCAGCACTGAAGTAGCCCTATGAATTCTCTTTTTAATGCCACATGTCTGACCTGATTTGGATTCTCCAAAACAAAGTTGTGTCCAATCTCCCAAAATGACCTAATTATGGACTAGTTCAGTAGATCTAACTTGTACGACTTGCCACATGTCACTGTTTCATCCTTCGTCTCTGAAATTGATAGCCAAGAAACATCAATCCATTTACTTCCAACCACTTTTTACGGCACTCCAATCCGATGCCCAGAGAGAGATTTATTGAAATTTTCCCACGATCACCTCTTTGAGATGAAATTCAGGAGCCTGAAAAAGCACTACCTTCCACAAATCATATCTCCAAAAATATTGCGAACCAAGCTCTGAAATTTTTTGATGAATTTCCTCAGGATTTCAGATTTGCACCATATGAATTTCAGATTCTGAACCTTCGTAGAAAAAAATTTATAGCGCAAATGCCACGATGACCTGTTTAGGAGCCTGAAAAAATACCTAACTTCCACAGATCATATCTCCGAAAATATTGCGAACTAAGCTCTGAAATTTTTAGACAATATTCCGTATTTCAACAATTCCCAAAAATTTCAGCTTCCTAAACTTTCGTAGAAAACGTTACAGAGAAAATGTGCCACGATGACCTTTAGGAGTTCTAAAAAAAAGACCTACCTACGATCATATCTCCTCAAATATTATGAACCAAGCTTCCTCGAAATGTTTAGACAAGTTTTGGTAGATTTCGTTTCGCACCCTAAAAATTTCAGCTTCCGAAACTTCGTAGAAAAAAAGTTATAGCGAAAATTCCACGATGACCTGTTTGGAGCAGCGAAACCCTAGAATCCAAAGCTCTGATACCAAATGTTGTGTAACCAGCTCCAAAAATAGAAGAAAAGAGATATCAAAGCCTTAGAAATAAGCCACTTCGAGGGGGCAACCTCCAATACATTACATAAATGAACAATTCTTGGATGATACAATTTACAAAACCTCCTTTATATATAGGAGTCCATGGGGCCATAATGTAATCCTAGTGGGCCACAATGTAATCCTAGCCGACCTAACAATAATAATTTAAGGGCACAATAATAACAATATGAGGGTTACAGGTGTACAATAATAAAAATAAGGGGGGCTGCACTAACATAATAAGGGGCTATACTATTAATATAGGGACTTAACAGCTGGATATGTTTGTGGACCAGCAGGTATGATTTTTATGTTTTTATTTTTCATTTGTTGAATATTTATGATTTATATGTGTATTATGATGACATTGACATAGTTTTTTTACTCTCACAGATATTGGCGAGGTTGCGTGCCCTACATCTTGGTTGATAGGACACCAACCAAAATGGAGGGTTCGAGGAGCTCTGCCCCTGGTTGGGGGACAGGGAGGAGGTCCGGCGCAGCCCCAGGGTGGAGTACCTGGTGATGGGATTGGCCTATCTAGGGAGGGTAGCATTTCAGTTGTTTTTTAGTGTGTTTCGGTGATCGCTTGCACTAAGGCAGCAGAGGCCTGCATGGCAGAGATGGCAGAGCGGCTGGCTACCTCAAAGGCCCGAGCCACCGATTTGGCAGATTCTTAGGGCCGAGTGGACCAGCTGGCCTAGGGTATGCCTACACGTGGGTTTGTCGATTATTTGGACAACGTTTGGTTAGAGACGTTGGTGGCCTAAGAGAGGGGCTATAGACCAACTCTACGGTACGTGGCGGATTCAGTTTTGACAGCTGCCCTTGTACTGGCACCAAGAGCAGCCATGGGTCCAGGTGCCCTATCTGGAGGGGCGCAACCCTAGAGACTTCTATACAAAAGGAAAGCACCCGTTATGAGGATGCTTCCCTTATTTTCGATGACATGTGTATATGTATTTTTGGCTAACCTGTGGGTCAGACACATGATTCACTGTCTTGTACTCAGACATACATTTTTTGGTATATATATATATATGAGAGATGTGTTTTTTGCGGCTCTATATGATGTGTCCATTTTTTATATGTTTTAATGGATGATGTGTATTGCTAATGGATATCTATGTTTTTTATGTTTTTTGTTTTTATGTATGAAGATTTATCTGAGATGCATTCCAGTTTAGGATGTGGTTAGCTATGTGATCTGTTGTCTGGTTTTGATTTCTTGGTACATGTGTGAATATAATGTGATCAAATTGATGGCTTAATCTTTTTGCACACAAATATTTTCTAAACATATGTGAATCTCATACCTCAAACTCTTGGTTTAACTATGAAACCAAGAACTAGGAATAGAGGTAGATATGCAAGTGGTGAATTCCTTGATTTAAGGTGTCACACATGAGCCCTATGACAACATCATATTCTGCCTGATTTTTTGTCGTTGATCCGATGCATTCTCCATTGTTGAAAAAGGAATATCGATCAGGGTGGTAGATGACCTAGGCGACTGCTGCTAAATTTTTAGACCATCGTGATGCTCCATTAGCAAATCCAAAGTAATGGTTGGGTTGAAGATTCATTTGTGACACCATAGAATTTTTGTGACAAGTCTGTGATAAAAAATGAAGTTTTGGTATGTGTATGTTAACTCTAGGGCTAAGCCCTCTTGGTCCTTATGGTTAAAATTTCTTGGGGTGAATACCATTGACGGGGTTGCTCCGGCATGTTCCGTCGGGTTCTATCAAGATGGATGCCCCCTTTAGGAGACAATGTTTTATGATATAGGGACCTTTCCACAAGGTTTCAAACTTTCCTAGCCCTAGGGCTTCTTTTGTGACATCATAGAGGAGAACTAACTCCCCCTTAGCAAATGATCGAGGGGTGATGTTTCGATCGAACAATGATTTCACCTACTTTTTTTGGGCCTCGTTTGATTGGAGCGACTGTCATCGAATTCTGTCGACGAACTCTAGCTGTACTAAGCATTGTAAAAGAGGATAGGTGTCATTGTGGACTTCAATGGAAGTGTGTAAATTTGGGATCTCGCATTCGATGGGGATCACAGCTTCGACCTTGTATACCAAGTGGAAGGGTGTGAACCTTGTTGATGTTCTCATTGCCGTGCAGTATGCCCATAGGGAAAAGAAAAGCATGCGGTGCCAGTTTGTTTTATGGTTATACACCATGCGCTGTAATATTGTTTTGAGTACTTTGTTCACAGATTCTACCTATCTGTTGGATTGGGGGTAGTATGGTGAAGAAAATTCATGTGTGAATCTGAGGTGGTGAGATAGCTCCTGGAAAATTTCATTTTCGAAGTGTATTCCAAGGTTGGAGACTAACTATTTACCATGAAATGACATGGTTAAATAGAAATTGTGTAGCAGTTTTTGTTATGTTGTCGTATGTGGGCATGGCTTCTACCCATTTGATGAAGTAGTCAATAGCCACAATAATGTACTTGTGATTTCCTGATGACATGGGGTTACAAGTCATGAAGTCGATCCCCCATTTGCAGAAGGGATCGACGACTATGATGAGGTGCAGGGGAGTGGGAGGGCTCTTTCCTTGTGAGTGAAGAGTTGACATTGCTCGCACCTCTTGACTACTAGAATGCAATCACAAAATAATGTGGGCCAAAAATATCCTTCCCGCAGGAATTTTTGGGTGGTGGCCATTCCAGAGAGATGGCCACCGTAAGCTCCGTTGTGGCAGTCATTAAGGGCTTTCTCAGCTTATTCGTGGGTGAGGCATCGACGTAAGATGGTTTCAATGCCCCATTGGTATAAGACATCTCCCATGAGGAGGTATCGGGGGACCTAGTGGCGGATGCGTCGACGGTCGTCACAGGTGAGCTGGGGTCTAAAATTTTGGGTTCTTAAAAATAGGAGAATATCTCCGTACCAAGGGTCGTCAGTCGCTACCAGGAAGATATGTTTGTCTAGTAGTGAATCATTGACTGGTGACCCTTTGGTCTAACTTGGGAGGTTCGTGATGAATTCAACTAAAACTAAAGCCTTTTTTCTCTTGGGGGAGAGAAACTATAAGTCGAATTCTTGTAGAATGACTATCCAGCAAACGTACTTATGGTTCATTAAACGACGAGTGAGAAGGTATTTGATGGGATTAATATCTGTGATGACTGTTGTACTATTTAAGATAATTTAGTGGCGAAGTTTTTGGACTGCGTGAATTAATGCTAGGGAAGTCTTTTCTTTAGGCTCATATCTTAATGCGGGGCCAGATAAGGTTTTTCTAATGTAATATATTACGTGCTCCTTCCCATCTGAGCCTTCCTGGATCAATACTCTGGCCAAAGCGGTCTTGGATGCTGATAGATACAAGATGTACTCCTTGTTGTAGTCTGGGGGACTAATCAGCGGTGCTGAAGATAATGTGAATTTTAGTGCCTCAAATGATTATTGGGCTTGATCGTCCCATTTGAACGGGATGTCATAATGAAGGAGGGACAGGAATCCTTGGGCGCAAGTGGCGTAGTCTAGGACAAAACGTCTCAGAATGTTGGCCTTTCCTTGCAAGCTGTGTAGTTTCTTAAGGGTTCGAGGTGGAGGTCCCTCTTTGATAGCTTGGACCTTGAGGGGGTCCACTCTAATTCCTTGTTGGGACACGATAAAACCTAGAAGCCATCCTACTGTGATGCAAAAGACACACTTGAGGGGGTTCAAGCATAGGTTGTATTTCCGGTATCATTGGAATACCAGCCGCAGATATTTGAGATGATTTGATTGCTTCTTGGATTGGATGGTGAGGTCATCCAAGTAGGTGAGGATGAGGTGTGCTAATTCATGAAAGATATAATTCACATCCCTATGGAAAGTGGCTCCAGCATTATTTGGGCCAAATTGCATCACCTAGTATGTGAATGTACCCCAGGGGGTATTGAACGCAGTCTTATACCGGTTTGTGTGATGGATTTGGATTTGATTATACCAATAGAAACCATCCATGAAGGAGAGGGCCTCATGTTTTTCACAAACATCAATGACTTGGTCGATGAATGGGGTAGGGTAATTGTCCTTTGGACATGCTTTCTTCAAATTGCGAAAATCGGTACAAACGCGTATCATGCCTTGTTTTTCTATGAAATGAACAGGGTTGGAAACCCATGATGTGTAAGTGATGGGGTAGATAAACCCGACTTTATGAATCTTATTGATTTCTCGTTTAATTTCTTCTACCTTGGATGGGTGCAGTTGACGTTGTTTTTGGTGTACTGGTGGTATGTCAGGCTAGGTGTCAATATGGTTCTCTACAATAGTGGGACTAAGCCCATGCATTTCCGAGTAGTCCAACGCAAAGAAATCTCGATACTATTGCAAAAACTAGGTGTAAGAGGTTATCTCTTTTGGTGAAGATGCTGCCCCCAGGGAGATTTCTTTGACCTTTTCAGGATTTCGAGAGATATTCACCTTGATGGTAGGATAAATGTTTGACATGTTCCCTTCTTCGAATGCATCGGGCACCGGAATAGGATTTTTTAACCAATCGACTTTCCCTGATGGAAGGAAATATTTTGATTCAATTGCATAAATCTCTTGGTTTCCTGTCTTTTTAGGGCTGAATTTTTTTTCAGGAAGAAAAAATGAGCTGTCATGCATTGCATCCCACGGATAATTGGGCTCCGTCATGGCCTCAAGAATATCCTCATCTGAGTGGAATAAGGATACTAAGGTGGATTGAGTTTGTGAAAGGTCGTGAGGAAGATTTTTAGTCCTAATAGAGCTGGTCGATAGACATGAATAATATTCCATCATCAATGTGGTGGAACTGGACGTAGTCAACAGGGTGCAAATGTATTCAGTTTGCAACGTCGTTGGTACAACTACTCTCATAGTTGTAGCTGACTTGACACCTATGACTGATGAGCAGACAACCTGAGTCATCGTTCTGATACATGATGATATGAATCGTATATGATGTATCGTGTTGTCAGCATTTGGTGGGGGAGGAATTTCCATAGTGACAACTTGTGTGGGAGCGAGTCTAGGTTCCTCATAAGGATGAGCACTTTCCGAGATTTGGAAATTGTGTCTAGTGCAAAGGTACCTGAATGTTTCCATTAATGGGAATGCCTCCATTTCGTGGTTATGGCTAGTGAAAATGGTGCATGGTACCACTTTTCCTACAGATTAGATGGTGTGGGAACCAAAATTACTCTTCGTCCCTGAAGTGGACGCTCGGAAAGGATCAGGCATATGGGAGAGATTCCTCTGCTGCCATTTTTGGGTTATTAGTTTGGGTATGTCTAGCTCTCTTGGGGAGTGTATACTTAACGCCACTCTTACCGCTCTAAGATTTGGGAGGTGATCACATTTCATTGTAATGTGAAAATGTGAGCATATCCAGCCATAGAAGTGCGTGATATTCTCTTGATTAGAGAGGTGTCTCTATGGGAGGGAGGATACCATGCGAAATTTGTTCCCGAGGTGCTTCAACTCTTTACATTGATTGACCCGGTGGTCTATTTTGTCACATAGCCCACATGTCGGCCTACATTGGACATGGGTCATTCTAGGTCGATACACCTTTTTAACTCACCCAACGTGTTGTTATGGAAATGTGGTAGGTTGCTTGGGGGAAATCTAACTTCCATAAGATTTTCTAAGCTTTGGATTGATGATATCCCAGTAGTGCGTTTCTAATGAATGAATGATGTCAATTAGTGGGCGCACTCGAGGGATATAAGTGCAGTGCTAATCATTTTTTTTGCCCTAACATGTTAGACAAGAGCATCATTCTTGGGTGTTCCCGTCTTGGTCACTTGGTGACGTGATTGGGTGTCAGCGACGTAGCACCTCTAGGTCCAGGAATGTGGTGACCACATGGTTGCATGTGTTACACAACACACATGTTGGTATTCTCCGTGGAGGGCAGGTGGGGGTGACTACGGGTTCCCCAACTGGTCACTTTTTAGCTGACAGGAAGAGGATGTACCTCCTTGTCACATCCTCCTATGTTGTCGAGCTATCCATGGATTCTATGTCAGAGTCATCTTCAAGGGAGAGGTGAACTATGGTCATGCATAAACTAGTTAGCACTAAGTGAAATCGAGCGATGTAATAGCATTACTCTAATGGGTGATCTCCACCACATACCTGACACGAATGTTAGATGGATAAAAGGTAAATGTGGTATACAAAATTAAATGGATACCATCATTGAAACAATTCTAGGGTTGCACATTCAGTGATGAAATGATCTCGTTCATCGCAGAGTGCACATCGTTGGATGGGAGGAGGGGGGATGAACGGGAGACGTTCTGGTGACTTTCGTGCCTCCTGCATGTATAATATGATGCGAGGTTCTCCTCCATGTGTCTACATGGAGGGATCCTCTTGATATGATTTTTCAATGGCATGTAGGGCATCCCTATATCATGGTATTTCAGAACAATTATGGGTGTAATGCCCATAATTGCTACAGATAGCGCATGCGTGGTTGGTACAAAATGCCTTGCCTTGATTTTTGATGGCTGGTTCCTTTTTACGGGAATTTTTTGCCGTGATATTTCCATCGGAGCTTAAGAGTGGCTTTATTTCATCCCGATCCAGGCAGATATGAGTAGGGTGGCCTACTATGTCACATATGGTGCAACGTTGTAATTCCCATTGCATGATGGGATTTTCAACCTTCTTCCCCTTTTTATGGGTTTTGTGACAATTAGTTTTGTGACGGGAGTTTCCCTAGATGGTTTGGTTGTGGTCATTACCTTAATAGGTGGATTCTCCTCAGGAGTGAGGGGGATTAACCCTGTAGATGTGAGGCATGTGGCTCTAGTCATAGTAGGTGGGACTAAGTACCAAACAGGTATTTTGAAAGATACATTTGGAAATACTATTGTTTCTAAGACCTGTTGTGACACAAAACCAGATGGAGGGTATAGGAAAGGAGATTGGGAGATGGCATAGGATAGAGAGGTTGTTGTGGCAGAGGCCTCGGTGTCATTATTTCTCATCTCTGTCTCCTGGCTGGCTTCGGTCCTTGATGTAGACATCATGCACACCAAAGCCTCTGTGATATCAGCAGATGATTCTGGTATGACAAGGGGATCTCTTAGGAATGATCTAAGGATGGACGACGGTTTGAATTGGCTAGGGCCATATTCTTGGTACTATGTAAGCGTCTCAAAAGATGCATCTACATAGGGTAGAATGCCATCAGTTTTTTTTAGGGATCACTTGTCGTGATAGATCAATTGGTCGACAGTAATGATGTGGTACTCATGGGGGAACATCATGGTTCAGAAGACGGAGGAAGATATCACAAACATGGCGTACATATAACTCCACCCAAGTAGTATATTGTAATTCAGCTGAGCATCCAAGACCTCAATGTCTATAAGGACCTTCTTTTCGGCCAATTAGACCAGGACATTTTGATAGAGACTAAAGGGAGCAGAAAGGTGCTCGTCGTATGCTCTGAGTGTGATGTCCGATGGTTTCAGCTCGGGAGACCCTAATTTCTTCCAAATTTTCTTTCAGATGATGCATGTGGATGCACCCTTTTTAATGATACAATAGTGGATAGTGATGTTTTGGATTGACACCGGCATCTGGAAGGCGACAAACGAAGGAAGCCTAGGGGTGGATTTATCTAAATCAAAAGCCATTAGGCGTGAATCGACAGGGTCGATGATGCCTAATGCAGAAGGCTTTCCTCTACTTTGGGCACGATTAGAGGCCTTCCAAAGCTAACATGGAAGTGAGAGATTGAGATAAATCTTCCACAATATTATAATTATGGGCCTCTTTGGAGTGGATTTATGCTTGCATATTTGGTCCCTTAGCCATATTTTGCAAAGGTTAAATAGGAATTTTCGACATAGTCAATGATGTTTTTGGTGCACTCGTGCTCGCCCCTGACGAACTGGTGTCTGGCAGGGTATCGTAACTTTGATTCTATGTTTAAAAAAACATTTCTTCTCTAGTAATATATACTTCATGGCTATTTTTTCTAGAATCATCGAGGGGTGTTTGTTGTTGTTGGGTGCTAACCGCCCCTTGGTGGGGGAAGGGCTCTTGCATGACAGTTGTCTGTTGTGAGGGCCCCCTTGTCCTCGGTTACCTTGAAGCTTCTTCAACTCGAGAAGTTTAGGGAAATGATGAGTTTCATGGCCATACTCACCAAAAATTGCGCAAGAGTAGTTGGTCTGAAGATTCGCTCTCTTGTTATGCCCTTGGAGTTATTTGGCTCCTGGTTTTGATTTCGGTTGGATTTTCCCCCAGCTTGAGATCATGGAGGGTGATGTTGGTTGTTTCCCCTCTATCCAAGATTTCCCTTTTGTTTGTTTTTTAATTTTTTCCTTGCCACTTTAGGAGGATAACTATGATTCTCCTGGTCATAGACTTTCGCGGTTGTGCCTGGGAAGGTTGCACAAAGTTCATCGGTGCATTATTTTGCATTGGTGGGTTTTGTGCTGGGGATTGGGAATATTGGGATCCCTGTTCCTATTTTTTGAATGAGTACTGGGGGAGGACTCTTCTATCATCATTTATAGTTGTGCATTGGGTCCCCTGTGCAGGAGGGTATGGTCCTCCTTACTGATGATGGTATGGCTATGCCCTATTGGTCATGTTTTGCAAAGGTGCATGATGAATCTAATAGTAGTCTGGTTAAGGGATGTTCTTCTTAGGATCATATGCGTAATCACGGTATAGATTACTACTGCCTAGGTGATTTTGGGTTAGTGACCCTATCAATCCATCTACATTGTTCGACGTGCCTGCAAATTCCTTATAAGTTTGAAGGCGTGGAGAATTATGCAGGATTTTATAAATGTATCCTGATTTCCTGATATCAGCTCGAGTTGTTGGGCTTTGCTGATGGAATCCTCCTAGGATGTAGGTTTTTGAGTTGCCTCATTCTTCGAAATCTCTACAGTGATAGTTTTCAGGAATAAGTCCAGTAGGACTTGATCATCGAGTTTGGATTTACACAAAATTTGACATCGTCGTCATTCATGAAGATGGTCCGAGATATGAACGGCTGGTGTATATCTAAAATGTGTTAGTAACTCCATTCTTGAATCATGGTTGTTGAGGAGGTAAATCCCCTCTGCGGACAGAGGCGATCCCTACTAGCCCAGCAGGGGTCTAGCAACAATCATCAAATGCTACAGCGCAAGTTCCTAATTGCGAATAAATAAGCCAATAATGGAGGCCTACCTGGAGTCCAGTGCTATGATTCGTAGAAGAGACAACGCTCCCGTTCCTCAACCTCGGCAGATCACGATCCCCACGATCTCCGTGAATGGACACCTGCACATGCAAGAAACAACACGAATACAAGCATAAAATCCAGAATACGCAACTATATATCAGTCAGAAAGGATATAACTCATTATTATCATAAGTGAAAAACAGAGTGGAACCATAACCGGTAGTCATTCATTAATAAGCAATCGAAAGAGAGTACAACCAATGTTCTGACGCTGCGGTCTCCTTCGGAAGGGTCCCCAGTCGTTCACGTCTCGCGAAGCTCGCCAGGGAAAGGGAAAACCTCTCTAGAGTCTCTCGACGATAGTCTCCTTACTTGAGTCGGCCTTAAGGGAAGAAAGAGGGCTCTTACAGCACAAAGGCTCTTGGGAATTTGGAGATTTAAAGCTTAGGCACTTCAAGACTAGCTTGCAATGGCAATGGGCAAGCTTTTATAGAAGGAGGAAGGGGAGTTGGGATCCCTATAATTGTGGGATTGGCCCTATCATCAAAGAAGCTTCCATGGGAGGTGGCAAACCACTTCCCTTCCATGGAATTCCCGGAGCCAAACCTCCCAACCCAAGATAGGCAATGGTTTCTGAGTTTGTTGAAACAAAACTTCCGCCATCTTTATTTAAAAAACACTCCTTAAATTGGCTGGCGCGACTGCGACTCTGGGATAGAGCGCCAGTTGGCGCAACCTCTTTGCAGGATTTTCCTCATTGGCGCGAGTGATGAACTAGCTGCCTGCGCCAATGCAAAAAGGGATGTTTTTATGGTTTTTTGCAAGGAGATGTCTTTAGGGAAATTGAAGCTCATGTTTAGAGAAATGCATTGATAATGATTTCAAGGCATGACAATGTTCACAGGTCACATAATGGGCCCTCCAATGTGCGGGACGGGGAATGGTAGGGATGGTGACAAATTACTGTGTAACAGATGCCCCCTAAAGCATGAGGCCCGAGAGAGAGAGAAGGGTGAAATGATTTACGAGAACGTGTCCAACTGAAGCTCCACCGTCGGAAAACTTGTGTAGAGAAATACAATTGATATCTCAAGTACATGATGTATATGTGGTATGGACGCAGCCATCCAAAACAGAGTATACAATAATCCAGATCTGAGGTATGGTCGCAGCCATCCAGTGAGGATCGATAAATAGACTCAGGTATGATTGCAGCCATCCAATCAGTGAGTCATGTACATAATGAAAATAATCCACAATATCGCAACCTGGATTACAACAGACACAATCCAGGGTCTTGCGCTCCATCTCGACCCGAACAAAGTACAAGTTCAAGCATGCGAATATGTGAGCTGAAGTCGAACATGCAAGAACATCATCTGATTACCAACCAATGATGAGAGTTGTTAACAGACGCGAGAGGAACCACCAATAATGACAATGGCCCTCAAGGTACTATAGGTACAATCTACGGTGTGTGAATCAATGAGCTGGTGTTGAACACCCGTAGAATCACTTGATCAGAGGCCAATGATGAAAACCTCTCATCGAATGCGACGAACCTGCCATTGAGGCATGCAGGCTCCAAGGTACCATAAAGGAGTCTCTAAGTCAGCTTCCTGGATAATGAGCTGAAGTCGACAGGAAGTGACCTTGATCGAAGGTGGGCCATAATGTTTCCCACATCAACGACACGAGACAGAGGAACATGATTTTTTTGTTGTGAATCAGGATCGTATGAGAATCAGAGGAAGGTTCATATTTGTAGAGGTCAACTTCTCTTGAACATGTAACGGCACAAATAGTGGTTTTGGCAATATTTGACATCAACGGATCAGAGGTCATGGTGACAAGGCAATGAGCAGAGGAGAGGTAAAAAAGGATTACCCAAAGCCACGGAAGCAAGTGAAAAAAACGAGATGAGATGTCCCCAACCCGACATGAATGCAGACAAGTGCCATGTTCAAGAGCGACATACTGCCAACACGACAATGATTACGGTTCCATTTTTCCCCCACCATTTCTGGCGAGTACCCCAATTATTTTTGATAACAAGCTTGAAGGGGATAGCATATGCTTGTAATGTAAGTCCACCCTTCGGGCGAATCCATCCTAGTACATTTAACGAGCCCTAGGAAGGAGGAACTCGGAGAATGTCATTTCGACTGAATCCAATGTCATCAGGGTTTAACGAGTCTGACAAAGGAAGAACTCGATGTCTTTTCATGTTTAGAGAGTTTGAAAACACAGCAAAAAGTAAACTCCAGAGGTCCCTTTTCGTAGATAGTTTCTCAGATCCGAAAAGGTAGAAAACAATATCCGAGAAAACCTCCTAGTCGCGATAGGCTAGGGTATTCCTTTTTCGTAATCAATCTATCCCAGCTCGAAAAAGGGTTAAACGTATATTGGGTAGATGTCGATTCGTGTCCATTTTAACGAGATCGAAATGACAAGGGCCTCGGCATTCTTTTCATGTTTAGAGAGTCAGAAAAGAGCTGAAAGATGACTCCAAAGTGACTTTTTCGTGTATTTACCGAGTCCGAAAAAGTATAAAATACAACTCGTTTTCACCGTTAAAGTCGCGAAAAGCCTGTTGCTGCACATACCAAGCAAGCGTAAAACCCATTTTCGACATAACATATTAAAATATTTGATAAAAATAACTTTTAAAACCTATCCTATGTCAAAAAAGTTATAAATATGCCAAAATGGTAAAAAAAAATTTACATTTACTATTTACCTTGGTGAAAAGTAGCAGTGGTCCATTTGGTGTGCAAACTTCTGACGGTGATTGCGACAGATCCGATTTACCATTCAGGTTCTCGTCTGTGACAGGTAAGAGGCGCTTCCCTGTACTTCATTTCAATCCATTCTTTAATATTTTTCCCTCATGTATCAGCCCTATGTGGCCACTCTTTGAATTTTTAGGGCTGCGCTCATTGGCGCGGGTATCGGGCACGGACCCACGCCAATGGGCTTTTCCATGTAAAGGCCTCATGCCACGTGGTGCGACTGTTCACAAAACAGCCGTGCCAGCAGTCGAACCTAAATTTCCGCCTAAAAATTCGAGATTTTAACCAAATTGAATGAAATTTGAAGCCTACCAGAGATCTAATTAAGGGTTTGTGACCATGTGGATGCAGGAAATCAAGAAAAATGGTGATTGAATGGAAAGAAAGAGAGGATGGAGAAGAGGATGAACAGTCCATAGAAAGTGAGCTTGCAGGAATGCCCTCAGAAACTGTGGGCTGAAGAAGTTCTTCCTTACACCCTGTTTACGAGCTCAGCCCGAGCTCCTCCAGTATCTGATCAGTATTTGGGATGAACAGGAACAAGTGTTCAAGTTGTGAGACCAGGTATTGGAACTGGAGGTCTCCGATGTGTATTTCATAACCGGACTGTCTCGTAGAGGTCCGGTACCCATTCTGACTGGGAGCAGACCATCTGGCGAGAAGATGGAAGAAGTGATGGCACGAGTGTGCCCAAGAGCACAAATGGGATCAGGGAGCAAAAAGGTGGATATCCACACCATCCCTGAACTGGCATTGAGAGTTGTCCTACATACCATCACGCGGGCTGCAGGGTCATAGGCACTGCATGAGGCCACAAAGGCCCAACTCCTGCTGGCCTCAGAGTGCATGACTCCACTTTTGTTTGACTGGGCTACAACAGTAACAATCAACATGAAGAGATAGCTCACGAAATGCAAGAAATCCAAACTGAAATAGTTCGGCTACGGTTCCATATTGGTATCGTTTATTCTGGAATGATTACCAATCTTCCAAGGCCAAGGGGCCATTGTAGCTGAGCCGATTCCATGAGAGCCAAGAATGGCTCGCTGGGAAACACTAATGCCCAGAGCTGGAGGAGGCCAACAGATGTCGTGGAGGTCGGAATTTTTTGGGTGGTTACGGCGCCAGTTGATCATCGTGGAAGACTGGCCATATGCAGGAACCAATTTCAATGGAGACCCAGATCTCTCACTGCCAGAAGGAGACGACTGGGACGAGGAGTTGGGTAAGACCTCATGTTTTTTTATTTTTTTATTTTATGATTTTTTTGTTAATACACATTCTTCCTAACACATTTTATATGTGTATGCAGATGTGGGCACCGAGAGACCAGCCGGTATGTCTCCAATCGCGCGAAGGACCCTTCTCGCCCCTGATCTTCAGGCAGAGAGCACAGGAGGAGAGGAGTTGATCTAGAATCTCGAGGGTATTTCCTGAGAGATCCTAGACTATGCTCGGCTGGCAGATGTACCGATGGCGTACCAGCGTCATACAGTGGGAGTACCTAGTCGGATCCACCGACTTCTGAGACGCTTAGTGCGTGCAGTTACATGTTATCATGAGCACCATGCGGATTAGACTCTTAGGGCTTTTACCACACATATTTTTTGAGAGACATATCGTCTCCGGCTATATTTAAGATGATTATGTATATTTTTTGACTTTATGTGACACACTCTATGTAAACACTTCGATATCTATATATATATATATGCATATCTATTTCTGGATGGATCTTTCACATGTGATAATGTTTTCTATATGTCATGCAAATATCTAATACAAATGTAATCTAATGTATTAGCTACATAACAAACGACCCAATTCGAAATGTATTCACACAATGTATCTACTCACACATTTCATTTTTATGCAAGCTTAAAAGCACACATGAACACACACATATGCAAACTATGCTTGAAATGAGGAAGATGGGCATGCCCCCCAGCATGGTGTCTCAATTCGAGGTGCATGCCCCCCAAGCTTCAGTCCATTGAAAATGGAGTGAAGGTTCAAAACAAAAAGTCGAATTGAACATGCTCGTGTTTCATTATTTTAACGAGGTTGACACACTTAAGAGAACTATCCTCAAACAGCTTGTTTCATTGTTTTTAGGAGCTTGACACAAGTGGAGGAACTATGCTCCGACAACCTTGTTTCATTTTTTTAAGGAGCTTGACACAAGACAAGGAACTCTGCTCCGACAACCTTGTTTCATTTTTTAAGGAGCTTGACACAAGACAAGGAACTCTGCTCCGAGAACCTGGTTTCATTTTTTAAAGAGCTTGACATAGGGAAGAAACTGTGCTCTAACCGACTTACATCAAAATGAACAAGAAGGCAGTGCTTCCAAGATTTCCACTCCCGGTGGAAGGAAAACATCCTGGAAGTCAGGACCCAATGCCCCCAGTACACTATGCATGACGGCATCTTCACTGAGTGCGGGCACAGGGTAGGTAGACACATAGTTGACCTGCGGTGGAGCAGATACAACGGGTGAATAAAAACCGGGAGGGGGTGATGGCGGACCAGTTGCCACATTAGGACCAAAGAACGAAAGCTAGTCAATGGTCACGATCCTTCCTTCATGCAGAAAACAGGCCACACGAAAAAGGGAGGAGACGAGCGCTCCCATGGCATAGGTGTAATCATGCCCCAGGAGCAGATTGAAATCCAAGGGGCCTGGAACGACCATCACGTCCATATGGACGGTTTTACCTCCCAAAGTAATAGGTAACTTTGGAAGGATCCCCAATGGTTGACTCGTCCTTCTGTTAAAAGTCAATAGATTCTGCGTAACAGGCGCAAGCGGCGGCGAACCGAAAGCTTGCCAGGTAGTTGAGGATAGAATACTAACAGAGGCACCTTCGTCTATAACGGTGCTGGGTACGACCAGACCAAGAGCCTGTACTGTGATCTCGAAAGGCACGTAAGACGGAAGGCGGAATCCTACAAATCGACTCCAATCAAAGGAGGCGACCAGACTTCTCGGAGGGGATAGCATCGAACCGAGAAGGTCTTCCCCTAGTGTTACGGAAGAAGGAGCATCCTCCATAACCTCCATCTCGAAGGCGGGAGGGATATCCTCCGGAGCCTCCATCATGGGAGGCGGAGGACCAGCTTCTTGAAGTACAGGGACAGGAGAATCTTTCTCCAAGCCTGAAGAATTTGAAGAAATTAGAAGGACATGGGGGGTGTGAGATCCACTCTCGACAGAAAAGACCTGGTGCACTGCAGACGGGGCCAGTTCAACCGATCCTACGACCAATGGTTGGTTAGGGACGGATTCGTGAATTCGAATTTCTGAGGGAGTGGGAAGGACAAAAGATGACTCTTGACCAGTCGTAGGATCAGCTGGCGGAGGACTCAAAGAAAGCCGACTATAACCAGATGGAAGGCGTGGTGTAGAACCGGTTGGGTTGTCCAAAAATCATTTGGCTTCGTCCATATAAGGACAAAGGTGAATGGCATGGTGCCCTTCACACAACTTACAGGGATTGGTGATCTTACCCTGCTTCTTAGGAGCCTTATCAGTACCAGTTGAAGACGTACCCCCAACCTGGCTCCTGGAAGTCAAAGGCAACGGTGGACGGCCGTCGGACCATGCTTCGAGCATCTTGGGGATGCCAGGGCAGTCTCGAAGGAGATGGTCTCCCGTGCACAACATGCAAGGGAACTTGACTTTCCGTGGAGGGTTGGAAGGTTTATCAAGAGGAGATATTTCAGAAACGGTGGTTGCACTTTTAGCCTCTCGCTTATCAGACTTCTTCTTCTTTGTCTTCTTCTTCTTCTTCTTAACCCCCTGGTTACTCGAATCCAGGCTTTCACCAGGTGAAGTAGAAGATGAGGACGTAGAAACAGGCGAAGAAGGGGAGAGGTCCACCTTGGAATCAACATGATGTTGTTCAGGTGGAGGAACTGATTGAACAGTAGCGGAGATATTTGGGACCACAGAGGTTGAAAACAACCAAACAGGCAACCCAACAGTTAACCCAGGAAGGGACAACGTTTCCATGTAAGGAGCACCAAAATTTCCAAAAGGAGGAAAAGGACCAGGATTCCCATCGGAGGGGATTCCTTGGTTGGTGAACTCCGGAAAAGTTGCCATCAGAAACGATCTTCAGAACAACACCCTAAGGAAACTAACTTTAACCAGGAATATTTCGTGGGCAGTTAATTTTTAAAAAATTGAAACAAAACTCTTCTGTTTCATCTTTTAAGAGTCGAGAAACAGGCAAAAGGTGACTCTATCACTTTCAGATTGGAAACAAGCGTGAAAGGACAAGCGCTTGATGACCTTTTCAAATTTAAAGAGTCAGAAAAGATCGAAATGACTACTCAGGAATGCTAGGCAAAGGGTGTACCAAATAACCATGAAATGCAATATACACCTTGGTTTCAAAATGAAAGAGAAATCAACCAAGGACTTAACGTACATGCAGGCAATCTCCCCGAATGCTGTGTTCGGTGTATCACGGGTATAAGGCGACAGACTCGGCTTCCTACGGATAAAGGATAGCAACCTAGTGGGGTCTCCCTTTATATACGCGACGGTACGGGGAGCACAAGTCCGTACTAGTGCTATCTAAATCCAAGAGGCGAACGACAGCTACTAGGTTTAACGAAGTCGGAACACGTCTCTAGCCTAGACCTCTAAATATTTCATTAATGTTTCAATGCTTCCTTAGGTAAATTGAGTAAATTTTATGGTTGATCTTCAATTATGTTTCGGTTTTTAGGCCCTAACGAATGTGTTGTCTCAAAAACTCCTAAATGCAAAGCTACATGCCACAGTCCATCATTTCGTTCGATGAAAACTAGCTACAAAAGAGTTGAGAGCTTTTTACACAAACAAAATGATCGGAAGACAAACAATGATATCTCTAATGCAACTAATGAAATCGAAAATTTTCATTCAAATCACTAATTACTAGTAAAATCGAAAATTTTCAATTTACACTAATCAATCAAAAGCAAAAGAGATTTTTTTTTTTTGTAATTTTCAATGTTTGATAGCTAGATACACTAAACAAACCGAAAACAAATGGAACAACTTGAGAAACGATATTAAGAGAGCAAAACAAACAAGTTTCACTCAATGACACCAACAATCAGATCTCAAATTGACCAAAGTCTCTCAAAACCAAGAAAAAGACTCAAAGGCTCCAATGGACCGTGTGATCTAGGCCCAAAGCAAGAACAAACGAAATTTGAGTGCAGAAAAGAGCAATCACCCAAAAATCATAATAAAACAGTGAACCACTACTAAGAGGATGCGGAGGAGCAATCAGAGAATTGACTGGATAAACAAAACACCAAAACTCCCAAGGAGGGCTCGATACACAAAGCCACTAGATGCCCTAGGGCTTAAAACGTGAAATCGATGGAGAAAAGCAAACAAACAAAGGACGAAGGCAAATTCCCAGTCAAACAGGACTCCAACACACTCAGGTAGTCGAAAAATCAAGAAGAAAAACACTGACCATACCTAGAGAGCTCAAAACTGAGCAAACCCTAATACCCTACAGGAGTGGTGTGACTGTAAGGCTGCAACTGGCGCCAGCAAGCAATTGGCGCGGGCAATACAAAAGCAACGTGCGCCAATTGGCGCGAATGTCGGGCTAAAAAGCGCGCCAGTCGAGTTTCTCAGCCAAAAATAAAAAAAAAAACTACTCCAGAAGTAGATCAATGTAAACTAAGCAAACCAAGAAACAAAAAACAGCAAAAGAACCCAGCCCAGAAGGCTAACCAAGCAAGGAAAACCATGAAACAATCAAAACGAGACAATGAAAGCAAGACAATCAAAACTAGACGATCCCCAGTGGAGTCGCCAAATTGTTGAGGAGGTAAATCCCCTCTGCGGACAGAGGCGATCCCTACTAGCCCAGCAGGGGTCTAGCAACAATCATCAAATGCTACAACGCAAGTTCCTAATTGCGAATAAATAAGCCAATGATGGAGGCCTACCTGGAGTCTAGTGCTATGATTCGTAGAAGAGACAGCGTTCCCGTTCCTCAGCCTCGGTAGATCACGATCCCCACGATCTCCGTGAATGGACACCTACACATGCAAGAAACAACACAAATACAAGCATAAAATCCAGAATACGCAACTATATATTAGTCAGAAAGGATATAACTCATTATTATCATAAGTGAAAAACAGAGTGGAACCATAACCAGTAGTCATTCATTAATAAACAATCGCAAGAGAGTACAACCAATGTTCTGACGCTGAGGTCTCCTTCGGATGGGTCTCCAGTCGTTCACGTCTTGCAAAGCTTGCCAAGGAAAGGGCAAGCCTCTCTAGAGTCTCTCGACGATAGTCTCCTTACTTGAGTCGGCCTTAAGGGAATAAAGAGGGCTCTTACAGCACAAAGGCTCTTGGGAATTTGGAGATTCAAAGCTTAGGCACTTCAAGACTAGCTTGCAATGGCAATGGGCAAGCTTTTATAGAAGGAGGAAGGGGAGTTGGGATCCCTATAATTTTGGGATTGGCCCTATCATCAAGGAATCTTCCATGGGAGGTGGAAAACCACTTCCCTTCCATGGAATTCCCGAAGCCAAACCTCCCAACCCAAGATAGGAAATGGTTTCTGAGTTTGTTGAAACAAAACTTCCACCATCTTTATTTAAAAAACACTCCTTAAATTGGCTGGCGCGACTGCGACTCTGGGACAGAACGCCAGTTGGCACGGCCTCTTTGCAGGATTTTCCTCATTGGCGCGAGTGATGAACTGGCTGCCCGCGCCAATGCAAAAAGGGATGTTTTTATGGCTTTTTGCAAGGAGATGTCTTTAGGGCAATTGAAGCTCATGTTTAGAGAAATGCATTGATAATGATTTCAAGGCATGACAATGTTCACAGGTCACATAATGGGCCCTCCAATGTGCGGGACGGGGAATGGTAGGGACGGTGACAAATTACTGTGTAACAATGGTGGATGAGTAACTGAAAATATATGAGGAACAAAGTAGTGAGGATGCTAAAGGTTCCATGTGTAGTAGAAGGTTGCTCCACATAACATTTCGTGGCTAGTCTGGTTAACGTGCACTGAAATAGTCTTTGCCGAATAGTATCATCAATGATACCCTTCGACGAACACCACTAGTGGAAATTTATTACATGATTTCCGGGGTCTTCCACTTGCTTCCCTTAAAATTTTGGAATGTCTAAAGGAAGCTTCATGGGCATTGGGGTCCAAGTGGGGTTGTGAGAAATGGGGTCATCTGTTAAATTTGATAGATCGGGTAATTTCAACGATGTTAAGAAAGGTAACTGTGTGTTGAGCTCCATTGTAGACTGTGAAAGCACAGGGTTCTAGTTAGGTATGGGATTTATCTGTGACATACCCGACTGTGTGTTCTGATGGATCCTCGAATGGGTAGTGCTCCTATGCCCCCTAGAAGTTGTGAGAGGAGTGGTGTGTGGTGACCCTATGGGGGTTTCCACTAGTGTGGCATTGGGTGACCCTTGGGGGTTCCCAACTAAAGATGCCCCGATAAAGGATGAATCAATAATGGTGGCAGTGTTCCATCTCTGACGCCTAAATGGAAAAATACCTGGAACTCCTCCCGCTAATGGGGGGAGGTCCAAAAGACATCTAGATCGACGAGGTCCCATTGGGTTCATTATGGTATCAACTAGGTATGGTTTTGGAAATATTCTTCAATTCTATGAGAGGAGAGAGATTATATATCAAAGAAAAAATGTGACCACATACATAAAACAAATTGAAACAAATAATTAATTTCCCTTTAGATTAGTTCTATGTGATCAATCAATCAAAAAATGGTTTTGGTTTCTTTTTTTCACGTGATACTCAAAATCCTAAAGACCTAAACGTCCTCACACTCTCAATTGTAACTGGGCCTTGTGAAGATATCTTATGGTGGGTACTGGGGCTAAAGTCCCGAAAGAACTAGCGACACCTTCCAGCAGTCGAAGAATCAACCAAGGTAATGGCTAGATTATCTAGTGTTGCCTGCACCTTCACCTATAGGGAAGGATGCCCTAGATTTTTCCAGTAAGTACCATCGTCCCACGTGAGAATTCTAGTCTTGAGCTTCTTGGTAAATCAGCTACCAATACTGAGCATTATATGGGTCACATAGCCCCAAATAATATCGCACGCATTGGGCCTAAGCTTAACCCCCTCTGAATCGGGCCTTTATGGTGCTCGAGTTTTCTTTTCCATGGGAGGATAGACAGGTTTAAAGCTCCCTATAAAGTCAACTTCTATGTGTCAAGATGTAAACTGACCATGGCAGATTATTGGATGCCTACCCCCATGGTCCTAACCTGAAATATTAATTATCTTGTGGCCCTTTTTGGGAGATTAAATGAGTTCACTTATGGTTAGTTTTAAGGTGGCTTACTTTGCTTAAGGTGTGGTAGTGTGTGTGTGAAGGTGAAAAATCACAAATTTTGTAATATGTGTATATGCGGTGATATTTTACACGTCCCCCTATTAAACTATGTTTCGATTGTTCCTTGTGATAAGAAAATGATATGCGGATAGTGGGATGCTTACAATTTTTCCTATTTAAACTAAATGAATGACTAAAGGGAGATGGAAAATTATCAAAATAGAGTGTTCATATGCATGGCCGGGGTCACCAAAAGGTGCAAGTTCAGTAGAGATTACTTGCTTATCTAAGATAAATTAGTCCTGGTACCAATTCCTAGTGAAAAAATTTTAACTAAAATTAATGATCAAACTAGGAAAAAACAATAAATGGAAACTAGCTAAGCATATGTGGATGGGCCACTTACTCCTGCTACTTACCTATGTGTTTTGGTGTCTATTTTCACAAAATTAATTAATTCATATTGCAAGGGTGGATTTTCGCCACTTAATTTCCCCTACTTAAACTATGGGAGTTTTGTAAAGATAAAATTTGAAATTTAAAACTATGAAACTAGCAATATTAAAACGCATCCAAAAGCATGTTCTAAACAATCATGGGACACCAAAAACAGTTATGGAATATTTTATCTAGGCTTCTAGTCACTTTACAATTGGGAAAACTAAAGAAAACCACTGAGAAATATGGTCTTTGGTTTTCGTGCAAAAAATTCTAACACAGGCACGCAAATCTGTGCGCAGGTCTGAGATGAACGCATGCGGACCGTCGTGTCTGTCTGAGTAAAATGCGCATGGTTTTCCTGCAAAAAAAAATTATGCAACTCCTGAACTGCAACTCTTCACAGTGGGTGAATGAGGATAGAAGAGGAGAATGAGCGTTGACCCAGTAGCAATCCAGAGCATAGAGAAGGATCCTGCAACAAGCACAACCACTTAACTAAAGGGTAAATAAAGTGGAGTCACCAATCCTATTGTGGTGGTTTTGGAGCACGAGTGTACCAAACCACCGGTTCTTAGTACGAATGGTTAACCTACAAGATATGGTCACAGAAAGAAAATATGGTTAGCAGGTTAGTGAACACATGCTAATAAATATAAAACACACCAACTTATGGAATGTAGTATGCTGCATATAAGAAGAAGAAACAGAACTAAACTAAAACAAAAAACACAAGCTCCAATGAGTCAAACAATACAATAATACAAATGGTAGAATAAAATCCCCTCTTATTGACGACTATTAGTAAAATAAAGGTAGAACGTTACACACTTTCCAAAGGATCCTTAGAACTATGGAGTTATAAGACCCAGTGCAAGGAGGTTTTTTACCCTTGAGCTGATGTTGCAAGGCCTCTCTCTTATCCTAAGGGATTGAAGGTGTTGGATGGCCAACAACTGAATGCTCTAACTCTACTGCTGCTTCGGAGTTTTCTCATGGGAAATTTGGCCAGCATAACAATGTGTTCTTATTTTTTTCTTCTCATGGTGGCAATTTATAGGAAAATTCAAATCCTTCTTCCCTCTCTTGGTACACTTGTGGATACTTATCCAAGAGAGGGGTTTGATTCCTTTGTGTGCTCACTTGATTCATTTTTGTGCTCACATGAGGTCCCAAGGTGGCTCTATGTGGCTGTCCTTGGGTGGCCTCAAGTGGAGGATCTTCTCCTGAAGTGTGTCAAGTGGTCCCAGATGGTGTCTTCTGCCACTCACAAAACCGCACAACTTTTTGAGGGAAAGTCACACATACTAGTGCGCCTATCGAAGAAAAATGCATGCAAAGCACATTTTGCCTATGTATTTGGTGCGCAATTTGACATTTTCCCTCTTGACCTTAGATATTTTTAAAATTTTTAGATTCTCTAATGTTTCTCAGCCCTATAAATCCTTCTGCTTGACATTTCATAATGTCATTTTGCTTGTCTGATTTTCCAGTGATAACAGTCATCATTTGGTATCAGAGCGTGGATTATAGATCTATGAGCAATAATTTATTGTCAAATTATAGATATGTGGCTCTACTTGTTGGAAATCATGAAGTCGTTGTGTGGCATAGCTGAAATTGGCAGAGAATTTTGTGTACTACCTAGTGGAAAATGCAGCCATCAAATTGCAACCATTTCTATTGAAGGAGACACTATTTACCATGAATAGAACAAATTTTATGTTGCATGAATGACAGGAATCAATCTTCATTATAAATCACTAGCAACAGAGCATGGATCCTGTAACAGAGAAGACAGATGAGGAATAATTCTAGCAGTGTGTCTGATGATTTTATGTTGATTACAGGTGGTAGCAGTTGTATATTGAAAGAGTATGCAGTGGAAGCATGTTAGTTCATAACCTGATATATTTGTTGATGTGACAGTGGATCATGGCGTGTAAGCTATGACACAAGAGAAGTTTGCAAAGGACAAGCCAGCCAAGAAGCAGATTGATTAAAGAGGTATGAAAGTTTGTTTAATGATTAGTAGCAATTGAATGAGTGAAAATTTTGGCACAAGACTACAATAGTAAGGTTTTAGGAAGAAATTTTGGAAGTTCTTGGAGTGTAGCAGGACCTTATTCTAGTCAAGGCTTGGAATAAACAGGGACAAAAAAAATTTTTAAGAGAAGTGAGTACAACAACGAGAGAGGTAACTACAATTAATTAATTATCTCCGCAAAATAAGATCACAGCCCTAAGAGTAATGACGAAGGAATCCAGTAAGGGTTTCCACATCGAAGAAGAGTGTGGCCAGAACCTAGTATTTCAGCTGAAGTTGAAATACAAGAGGACAGTTAAGTGTTCTCAAGAGAATATGAGTTGAGGATATAATCCTAGAAGGAGCAGGAAGGAGTGCTCAGGAAGTTCCTGACAGAGGACCAGTGCTTGCCAAAAGACCAAGTACAGAGGAGAGATTGGTGGGGTAAGTTTTAGCAGGGAGAAATTGCTACTGCATAGGCTTAGTTCAGCTCATAGTGAGTGTGAGAATATCATGAATATGGAGAAGAAGATGAATACTGATATTCATAACAGATGTTTAGGGAGAAGCCACAAAGTGAAGAAAGAAGATGCCAAGGAAAATGGCATGTGGAATCAGTTGGATGATGAAGAATATGAGAGGGATAATGTTGAGATAGTAGTCCATCATGAAGTATTGATGGAGTTGTTACAGAGAAATAAGGAAGACCATAGATGTGGTTTTCTTATAAGAAGAAAGATGATGTGGCATAGGCTATAGAAGAAGAAAGAGAAAATGATGAAGGCTCAAGGAGAGGATGAGGTACCCAAGGCAAGTGGGGTATCAAGATGAAGATTTGATGGATGAAACAACAGGTGAGGCCAAGAGGTTTCATGATTTCAAATCTGATATCTTGTATATGTCTGCAGGTGAAACATATGAAGAAGGAAAATTTTCTGATATTGTCACACAGAAGAAAGAAGGTATACAAAATCTAAATTTTGTTATGAAAGAAGATGGGACAGTTAAGTCTCATATAAATGCTCATACACAGTTGAGAAAAGGTGTTTGTTTTCAGCATGCTGCAAGGACTGAAAGCAGAGGAATTTTGGCTCACGATGATGGCCAAAAGAAAGAAGAAGAAGCAAAGGACATCAAGTACTCAAATGTTATGCTTGAGGAAGCTAAGATGAATACCATTGAAGATTTTCTGAGTCATGTAGAAGACTTGGAATAGAAAAAGTATTTGATGACTGAATCATCAAATAAGAACATTGGGTCTTGTGGTTTTAAAATTGATAAATTGTGTTTGATTACAGGTTTTGCAGGAGACATACAATCTTTTGGAACTATCTTGAATGAGGTTGAAAGTTTCCAAGCAAATTATGAGGATGAACGGTTTTCAGAAGAAGACAAACATGAATTTTTGCAACAGAATAAGTTTATAGATTCCTTACTTAATGAAGGAAGTATCTCCAATGGAGATGAGACAACTATGTCTCATATGATGTAACCTGTTATTGGTAAGGACAGGGAGAAGTTGGCTTCATTAAGTGGCCAAAAGGAGACTGTTGGACGGACACCTAGAGTTGTCACAGAGATAGAGGATCAGAATTCTATTCTGATAAAGAATGAAGCAACGTCACTAAGAGATTGGATTTGTGACAAAGAAAAAGAAAGAAATGAGGATGAAGGTGAGACAAACATGTCTCATGCTAAATAATAATTAGTCTTAGAACTAAAGAAGACTAAATTGACTAACAGGATTAGTCAAGGAGCCGAAGAACAGTTATGGGATGTTGTCAAGGAAAAGGAGGAGATTTATGCTAGAATTGATAAGCGACATAGTGATGAGGTGTTTTGAAGGAATCAGGTAGAAAATGAATTGTTGAACTGTTTGTTGGAAGCATATAAGCATGAGAAAGGGATTGTAGACATTGACAGAAGAATGTCTCAACTTTTTGTTGAGACAAAATCATATATTAGTTTTCTAAACTATGTTATGTTAAATAATATATAGATAAATGTGAATGAATATGTTACTGTAGTCAGGGAATTGGAGAGATTTTTACTTTTTGAAAGTAATTTTGCAAACAAGGAGTAGCAATTAGATATTGCAGAGGGAGATATCTTCAAGGATATTCAAGAATTTTGGGTGGCAGCAATATCTGCGGTAGTATCTGGAGCAATCTCAAGAATAATAGCAGAATTTGAAGCTGAAAAAGTTGAAGAAGGTAATAAGCAGCTTGAAAATGAATGGGAAGAGTGCATCAAAGTGCAATGGCAAAGAAATGAAAATAAGGTTTGTTTATAACAGAAAACTGAGTTGCAAGAGGCCATAGATGAATTATGGGAATTGATGCAAGTTCCTAAGAAAATTTATAGTAGGACAAAGCAAGTAATCCACTGTAAAGTTAAATGGAGAGTGAATAATGATGAAATTAAGGATAGTGGAACACTACTGCATAAGGTGTGCAAGCTTGGAAGGTTTCAGCCAAAGAGAAATGAAGACAATGAAGCTTATGGACAACAAAAAACCAGAGTTTGGGATCTAGGAAAGATGAAGACTGAAACTGCATGATCAGGTGATCATGTATTATTTCTACTTTGGGAGTCTAATTTAGGAGCATAAGCTCTCAAGATAAAGTACTAAATGTGTGTTTGGACCTAAAGGTCTAGAAATCAGCCCAAAGGGGGTCCATTGTAAAAAAAATAAAAATAAAAATAAAAAATTATAAAATATTTTGTAAAAATGTTTAACTAGCAAGCAAGCATAAGGGAAGAAGATTCTAACTAGATAGGTGTTAGTGTAGGATGATTCATGTAACACATCCCTGAAGAAATGGGATGACTCGAGAGAGAGTTTTATTAAAATTGAAAGAAGATAAGACTTCGTTATACGAGTCATAGACAGGGATAAGTTTGGTTTTCTAGAAATAGCAATTGTTCCAGGAATTAAGGAACAGATTGCTAATTTGTAGGAGGCAGTTTGAGTTGAAGGATTAGGTTGGTAGAGTAAAGAGAGAATTGAATTGTAAGCCTACAAGCAGAAATCAGAATGAGAGGGTTCCATAGAGGAGAAGATGGCCAAATAAAAGAAAAAAATCAAGCTATAGATAGAATAAGTTGGAGTTCCTATGTGTATGTATATTTTATTTGCTTAATGAAAAGGCAGATTCATCAAATGTTGTGTGTTGTTGTTCTTTTGCAGTGTGTGTGATTTAATTGAAAAATCTAAATAATATTGGTTAGTTGTGTGGTTGACTAACTTTGTACATGCAGGCCTGATAATATGTAACTAGGTAGAATTATTGTGTGATTCCATTTAGGTTGAGATTGGGTAGAAACAAAGAGGTTCTAGTCTTTGTAGAAGCTTGTTGATGGCTTGAGAAGACACTGGGAAAATAGAGTGTCTATGCATATTATTTCTGTTAATGCATGAATGTATTAAAACATGAAGAAGTTTCATTGCATGGTGGTGGCAAGTTTGAGCATGACTGCCATATGTATGTGTTTTTGAGTATATATATATTTATTTTACATTATTTCATAGAGGAAAGTGATCATCAGATAGATGAGAAGAGAATTTTGAAACTGTGAGAAGGTGAATGATGGATTAAGGGTGTCGTTTATAACAAAATAGTCAACTGATAGACTTATTAAGAGTTGAGATGCATTCGATATTGGTCGGGAGATTAATTAATGTATGTCTGCAGGGTTAAACGGAGTTTTGGATTTAAGTTTGTGCAGAGACAAGTGAGACAAGGAACCGACGGTAGCTGTGTGTTACAAGCACGATCTAACAATTGAAAACATGATGAGGATTTGTCAAGGTTGACATGGAAGTCAAAATGAAGTTATAGAGCTTGGAGAGGTTCAATGGTTGAGATCATGTTGCAGGAATAAAGTGGGAGATGGATGATCGAGAAGCTATATCGCACTTAGAAATATGAGGTTGTTAAAGGACCCTTGGAACTGCGATGAAGAATCACATGTTGACTAATTTTATTGTCATCACATTTGGGCATGATCGTACACTTGTAATGTGATTTGGTATTGAGATGGGCCTTGGTTCAAGGATTATAGCTATATGGGTAATGCGAGAGTTAGTGTTAAGTACCTCTTATCATTTACGATGAGCTTTGTGAAGGAAACCGCGAGTCACAATGAAGTGGTCATGTGGAGAAGTGAAGGGTGAATGAGGTGTAAGTATGAAGCGCTAGAATGTAAAAGAGATGGATTTTAAGCTTTAAAGTAATGGTCTTGTGAATGGTGACTGAGCCTTTAAATGTTAAATGCACATAGTTTGGATATTAGTGAAAAGTCAATTGATGTGATGGGAGAGCCAAACTTGGATAGAAGGCTAATTTTAGAGTTGAGCCAAAGTGGGTAAGAAAGGGTTATAAAGAGGTTTTATGAACCTAATAGTGTGTGTTTCAAACTTATAACACATTGAGAGAGTAAAATCCCCGAGTCTGGGCAGGCCTAGTCTTAGGACTGTCATCAGCCGTTATGGGTGATTGTTAAGAAAATGTGACCGTGGAGGTTTACAGGGAAAATTTTAGGGGCTAATATTCGGAGGTGGGCTAATTTTCTATGTTTTCTCCAAAAAAATATTCTCCAATTTCCATTTTTATCGAAAATTATTCGCCCAAATTTTATATTATAAAATTATTTTACCTTAAAAATCACTTAAATTTTATAGAGACTATATAAAATCATTATAAATTTGAATATTTTAACAAACATATCACTAAAAATTTTATAGTTTGCATGTTAGGGACTAGTAAGATTCACCAAGGTTTTTAAACTTTAAGATAAATTTCCATCCTTTAAAATTTTCCCTAGAGGTTTAATGCTAATGGTATAGGAGCGATAGGAAATGAACATCTATAAAATGGTTATAGAGTGGGCCTAATGAGACGGTAAGGGAAAGGTAATGGAGCAAAGTTGTAAATGGAATTCACAGGTGTCAGTGTTTTATTTGGTGCCGGGAAACGACCAGGAGAAAAATTCAAATGACCGTTGGCGGTAGTGACAACCGTTTTCAAGAGGAAAGAAGATTTCGGAGGGGTAGGCAGCGGTAAATGGTTTTGAGTGGGGGGGGGGGGGTTGCGAAGTGTTGTGGAGACGACACGTAGGTAAGGGCCCGCCATTGATAAAAATAATTTTCGGGCCCACCCCCACTGTTAATGAGAAATGGGCAAGGGGGGTCGAGAAAAGGCTTCCCCACCATTCATCTAGGCGGGGAAGAGATCTGACATTGAAACTGCTCGGAAGATCATTGTAACGTGACAAAATCCCTTGTCTTTTGAAAACTTAGGATAAAAATATGTGCTCCTTATTACATTAAATTTAATCTCTTAATGAAGCGATTAACATAATTTAAACACGATTTTAACTCCTTATTTAATCTTTGGCACATTTAAATAGGAAACCATTATTTTCTTTTATTTTACTCAAACTAAGAAAATAGAAGCAAATTAATCTTAACATTTTTTAGATCTTTTCCTTCATTTTTTAGAGAAAACTAATCCTAACATTTTATGATATGAATAATTTATTGTTCATCAGTCCTAAATTTTTTGTCTATTCATATCCAAACTTAAAATTTTTTAAACTTTTCATTTTTGTTCTAAAATGCTACCTTATCAAAACCAAATAATGTTACAACATCGACTCCAACTGGGGACTGCCTCCCCTTGTAGGATGCAGAGAACAAGAAGATCCAAGTGCCTTCTCCTCGAGCTAATGGAGTATTTACTGAGAAAACAAACAGACTTGAAAATTTAAACAAGCTGGTATATGTACAATGATGATGTGAATGATTCTTCTACATATTCAGTACTAGATGTAGTGCTTCAGGTATCTTCCATTGACTGGAGATGAATAAAATTGTCCTTCCAAGTTCTGAAACATGAAAGTATTGTTACCCTTGACTTATGCAATGCTAAAAGGTCCAAACCATAGGTTGTCAAATTTTCCATGTTTTCCTCTTTATTCTCTCCTAGCATCCCATCTCAATACTAAATCTCCTTCCCTGAAATATCTTTCTCTAGATTTTCTATCAAAGAGACTTTTCATTTTTTTTTTGATATTTCCTTAGCTTATATTGAATTTCATCTATTTTTTCATTTTGTTTGATGATCTGATTGATCCTCCTATAAAAATCATCAGGTTCTTCATTAACTTCTTGTAAAAACTTCAAAACAGGAAAAGCTAGATTTGCAGGAAAAATGGCTTCTTTACCATAAACTAGTTGAAATGGAGATTTTCCTGTAGATCTTTTTGGAGATATCATGTTAGCCCAAACTGCATAGATGAGGTGACTATCCCAATTCTTCTTATGATCTTCTAAAGTCTTCTTGATTACCTTGACCATACTCTTATTTGATGACTCTGCTAGACCATTTCCATGTGGATATTAAGCAGTAGAATTATGTAGTAAGATTTGATACTTTTGATAGAATTAAATCATTTTCACACTACTAAATGTTGTTGCATTATCAGTTACTATCTAGTGAGGACATCCAAATCTAGACAGAATGTTTTCTTCAATGAATTTGATCACTACAGTGTGTGTGGCATTTCTAACTGGAATGGCCTCTACCCATTTGGTGAAGTAATATGTTGCAGTTAGTATTCATATATGTTGGTTTCTTGACGTTGAATTTATTTCCCCTATGAAATTCAATCCCCACTGTAAGAAGGGTGCTGAAACTAGTACTGGAACCAAAGGAAGTGCTGCAAGTTTTTTCTTTCCAAAAAACATTTGACATAGAATGCAACTTATAACCTTTTCTCCTGATTGTGAAAACATTGTAGGCCAATAGAATCATGCTCTCAGTATTTTATATGTTGTGGCTCTCTATGCATAGTGTCCACTACATATACCTACATGAAATTTCTCAATAATTCCTTATGTTTCACTTTTTTTCAAGCAAAGAAAAAGGATATTGAGTGGATCTTTCTAGTATAAATTTTCATTGATGATACAATACTTAACAACTTTTAACTTAAGTGTCTTACATTGATTTCTTGAAAATTTACTAGGACACTCAAATTTAATAAGAAAATGTACAATATCAGAATACCATTCTGCTAGCAAGAATTTTTCATCAATATGAACAGGGACTGATTGATTTGAAGATGAAGGTTCTTATGTGTTCTTCCCTTCTGAATCTAGGGAAGTTTCTTGTGGATTCTCCCCTTCTGCATTTAGAGAAGGTTCTTATGGATTCTCCCCTAGAGATTTTGGAGAAATTTTTTGTGTATTCTTCTCTGAAATTTCAAAAATAAAATTTATCCCCAAAACTTTACAATTAGATTCAGCTAACAATTTGGCCAAACCTTTACCCTTTACTAACTTTGTAGTTTGATACTAAGATTAAATTCAAGGATTTGGGTAATCCCTCTTCCTCTTCTCCCATCAGTGTCTGGTTGAGTTATGAAAATTTTTACACCATTTTTGGGAACATAAGCAATAATGGTTGAGTGGAGGACATAAATTCTGAAGGCCTTTAAAGCTTGGACTAGGGAATAAGCTTGTTTTTCAATAATGTCATATTTAAGTTCTGCATTTCTCACGAACTTACTAAAAAAGGCTATAGTTTAATCATCACCATCTTCATTCTTCTGTAAAAGGATAGCAACTAAAGTGGTTTCAGAAGCAAAGGAAATTACACGAAAGGGTTCAGAATAATTAGGGCTAGCTAAAGTTGGAGCTTCAAAGATGGCCTTTTTAATCTGGTCAAAATCATATCTAGTAGGTATGGTCCATTTAACTTCATGATTCTTCTTTAGCATATCAGTCATATCCTTAACTATTTCAGCATATTTAGGAATGAATCTCCTCAGGAAGTTAATTTTTCTAGATCTCCTTTTCATTTCTTGGAAATGAAAGTGCTTGGACTGCTGATACCCTTTTAGGATAAATCACCACTCCTTCCTTACAAATGATGTGACCGGGCAATTTTCCTTCTTTGATAGAAAACAAAGACTTATTGGGATTGAGTGATATCCCAAATTTTCTACACCTGTCAACAAATTTCATCAAGTGTTTTAAATGTTTCTAATTTGAGTTAGAAAATATAGTAAGACCATCAAGATATATAACAAAAAATTTGTTTGTCTTACCCACAAAAGCTAATTTCATAGCTATTTAAAATATTTCTCTAGCATTTTTTAATCTAAAGGGCATCTTGGCATACATAAATGTACCCCAAGGAGTGGTAAAAGCAGTCTTCTCTCTGTCTTTTGGACTCACTATTATCTGGTTATATATAGATCTCCTTTTCATTTCTTGGAAATGAAAGTGCTTGGACTGCTGATACCCTTTTAGGATAAATCACCACTCCTTCCTTACAAATGATGTGACCGGGCAATTTTCCTTCTTTGATAGAAAACAAAGACTTATTGGGATTGAGTGATATCCCAAATTTTCTACACCTGTCAACAAATTTCATCAAGTGTTTTAAATGTTTCTAATTTGAGTTAGAAAATATAGTAAGACCATCAAGATATATAACAAAAAAATTGTTTGTCTTACCCACAAAAGCTAATTTCATAGCTATTTAAAATGTTTCTCTAGCATTTTTTAATCTAAAGGGAATCTTGGCATACATAAATGTACCCCAAGGAGTGGTAAAAGCAGTCTTCTCTCTGTCTTTTGGACTCACTATTATCTGGTTATATATAGAGAAACCATCAAGCATTCAAAGTCTATTTGCACCTTAAACTTTTTGAAGCAACTGATCCATTTTGGGTAATGGGTAGTTGTCTTTTAAGGATGACTTGTTTAAGTTCCTGAAGTCTACACTAAGTTTGATTTCCCCATTCTTCTTCCTAAAAGGAACTTGTTAGTCATCAGTATTTTTACCTGTTTTGATGACTAGATTCCTTGGCTGAGTTTTCTAGAAACTAATCTATATTTGTCAATTTGTCATCTATAAAACACCTTAAACAAATTTGTATCCTCCTACCCCTCCCTGTAAGTCTATGATGAGAACATATCTTTAGTTTTCAGGTCATATCTCGCTTCAGCAAAGTCTCCCTATCTATAGCTGTCATAACCTCACTTCTCTGCTATCATTTTCCCTTGTTTCTGATGACATTCACTATCCAAAAGTTGACAAAGTGTCTACTCCTCTATCCCTGATCATCTTGTCATATGAAAATCTGATCATGCCTAAGAAAACACTTAGAATCTGTGTCTATTGTCTCTAAGTTAGATAGTGGTCTTTAGGGAGTTTTTCCTTGGCTAAGATATCCTAAGCCAAAAAAGCCTGTGTCTAGTACCAGTCAACCATGAATCTTTTCCTATTTTGTAAAACAAGCCCTAATCTATCCATAGGTCGCACACCACTAAGAGGTGACTTTGTCTCATGTAAGAAGAAGTTCAACAAAGATCCAAATCAGGAAAATATAAGGATGTTCACTGTCTGAAGAAATATGTTTAGATCAGGAAAAATCTCCATGAAACACCAAAGGAGCTCTCCAAGATTCAAAAGCATATATTTTTACATCTCTGTAGGGGTGTAATTGAATAATGATCAGTGTGCAAATGGGAGCAAAGGATCAACTGAACAGGTTTCTCATATTGAAATATTTTTCCTTTAGTAATCAGATGGAGAGCTGTAAAGTAAAAGAGTAGCAAGTGTACATGGTTTAAATCCAAAGGCTGCCTGAAGAACAGAGATCATTCCTCAAATAAAATGAACACAAAAGACTGAGTGATGTTGATCAGAAATGTTGCATAATATTTCCAAAGGGCATCCTCATGTAGAGCATAAGAAGACATCTGCTTCTTATGTTACCGTGAACCTGGGATGTGAACATTAGTCAAAGGAAGTTTCAATATACCTCTAAAAACACAGTCAAGGGAAAATCTAGTTCAATGATGTCTAGCAGTGAACACTCTCCATATACCAATCACATTGCTTCTAGTCTAGATTTCACAGTGATATTTTCAAAAGGGATACACATCTCAAACAATGCCTCATAAAGTAAGAGGACATTAGGTTCAAGTGATTTTACCAATGATAAATGTCAAAATTCACTTTGTTTCCTATTGATATTCTTTAAGCAAACATACAGAGCAAGGTACATTGACTGAAATAGATGAAGATCCTGTGTTTCATGATGGAACATCCTTCAATGATAAGTAGAGGGTTAGAAACACATGATGGAACCTCCTTAAATGATAAGTAGAGGGTTAGAAAAACATTGTTGTAACCTCCTTCACAAACAAGCATAGGGTTAGCATGCAGAAACTTGATGCCTTTAATACCTCCTCCAAGATGACCTTTCTAAATGCATAAACGGGGTTTAAAATTATGTTTGAGAATGTTTTCTTTTGGAAAGCCTAGTTGAAGAATAGTGGTGAAACAAGTGAGATTTTATATGTTAAAGACCTCTTCCACATCAAAAGCCAAAGAGTGACATGATGGTGCTAAAAGGCCTCTGTTCTCATGTTTATGAAGGCCTCCTTCATCATACAAACAGAAGACCAAAATCATGGTTTAAAGACCTCCTTCTCTTCATAAAACAATGGGTTTTCATTATGGTTTCAAGATGGCTGCATTAGTGGTTTTAAAAGGATAATATCATTGGTAAATAAACAGGGGATCAAATCATGGCTTGTAGGCCTCCTTCATCATACAAACTGAGACCAAAATCATGGTTTAAAGGCCTCTTCACTTCATAAAACAGTGGGTTTTCATTATGGTTTAAAGATGGCTGCATTAGTGGTTTTAAAAGGATAATCTCCTTGGTAAATAAATAGGGGATCAAATGATGGCTTTTAGGCCTCCTTCATCATACAAACTGAAGACCAAAATCATGGTTTAAAGGCCTCTTCACTTCATAAAATAGTGGATTTACCTTATGGTGTTGAATGGCTACAGTAGTGGTGTTTTTGTGAGCTTCTTTCAGATGATGTACTAGGTCATAGTTTTGGATAAGACCATTACATTCTTTCCAAATACCTCTTCCAATGGATAGACAAGGAACACTTTTCATAATCAAATCACATGTTTCTTGTCTAAAGCTTCAAAGAGACACAGTGCTAAGAGAGATAGGAATCACAGGTAAAGTTTTATGAAGAACAAAGGGACTATTTGTAAGAAGATATTCAGGAGTGACAAAGTGAAAAGGTCACTATTTTCCCTTAAATGGTCTTTTCAAAACAACAAGGTTGATATAAGATTTGAAAATATTTTGCAGTGACATTAGGGTTGAAGAAACCAGTTATTCTATCAAAGTCAACTCTCAAATAACAAGAAAAAGAAGAAGCTTATTTAAAATCCCGAAAATAATATCACCAAGCCACTTTTTAAAAAAAGGGCTACAAAGGAAAAAAGGGGTGCTTTCGTTTTTCAAATTAAAAAAGAGGGAAAAGGCATTCAAAAAACGTTTTAAAAGAATCTATAAAGCTCTCAACAGTATAGATTGTTTTTTATCATGCAAGAGGGAAAAGAAAAACATTTTTTTTGAACGTTGGGAGAAGCGATTTGCAAGAAAGTGGAGAAGCGATGCACCTGAAAAAGCACATGACGCGCCCGTAGGCAGTAATAGGAGAAATTCACACACGGCACGATGCACCTGTAGAATTTTGCGACGCGGCTTTGTGTGTGTCAACTGGCCCGACAACACTGGCGTTCAATGGGCACCCAGGCCCGACCCGACAGCATTCAAACGCCGTGTGATTATGCACAGGAGTGCAGCGCTTCCCAAACAGCCTTCTTTTCACCTCAAGTTGGATTTCTGCACGGTCAAAATGTCTCCAAAATTAGCCACACTTTTTTAAAAAGAGGTATTTACTGATTTTCTTCCCTAAATTTTTGAGTTTGAGGAGGGGGTTAAGAGTCAAATTTGTTAAGGAAAAACACAGTCTTGCGAGGCAAAAAACACAGTTCCTCTAGAAACCACCATGTTTTCTAAACAAAACAAGGGACAGTGATTAAAGAAGGCCTGTTTGTCAATTTAAAAGGGGTCCCTTAAACAGTGATTTTCAAAAGAGGAAAAATAGCCATCTTCAAGGGTACTCTATTTTTTTTTAAATCACAGAGAAACAATGATAAGAGAAGAACAATTGTGTGTTAAAGGGAGAACAGACCTCCTCTCAAAATCAAAAGGTTGTCTACCAGTGCTTAAAGAAAACACAGTTACTCTTAAAACTGCCATTTTTATCAAAATACAGACAAACAGTGATAAAGGAAGGATTGTTTATTGTCAAGGGCTTTCTTGTTGAGAGTAGCTAAAGACAAACACAATCTTCAAGGGGAAAAGAGTTCTAGTGTCAAAAGAAAGGGAATTTGTTTCCACTTAACAAAAACTTGTTTACCAACTAAAAACAAAACTCAGTCTCACAAAGAGGAAAATAGGGTTTTGATTGAGGGCCTTTTTCAGTGATCATTTGAACCTTTGTTTTGGTAAGCCAGTGAAGGGTATCAAAAGAAAAATGCTTCCAAAGAAAGCCAACAAGGGTGGATTTCACAAAAGGTTTGAGCCTTTGACAACTCAAGAAGAAATGAATCCCCTTCAATTCTTTTTAACTTCCATGAGGTGGGTTGCCTCGATTTTTGCCAAAAAGTCCAGGAGGTCACCAATTACCCTCCCTTAACACAACTGTTCAGCCTAAGGCTACAAGGAAAGCATTTCCACTTAGCAGGTCTAGACTTTAAACTCACTCCTAGGGCTATCTCCAAAGCAACTAAGATATCCTACATGGGAGAAAAGTGGTTCAGACAAGCATAACTAGATCTAAATCACTATAAACCCTTTCTAAAACTAGACCATCAGGATTCTTGCAAAGCTATAGTCCCTTTTTCTCACTTATTGAGCAGCTATGCCCCCCTCATGAAAATCATCATGAAGTATTTCACATGTGAAGGGAGGTTTTCCTGGATTTATTCCTATCACATCAGGCTTCTCATGCATTTCACAAGAACTCAGTTGCTGAACCTACCTTTCTTCCTCTACAAAAGCATACACAAGATGTCCTCCCTTGTTCAAAAGAGACCTCCTGCTCAGCAAAAAGCCAATAGTTTCCATCATTCCCTCATCAAAATCATCATCCTTCACCAGCTTGAAAAGAAAGGAGTGTCTTGGGAGACTTTCATTTCTCATCCAGATTTTTCCATTGCCTCTTCATCTCATGCGCCTTCCTCACCATCCACTCACCATGTCTCTCCCTCTTCTAGTCAATCTACTCCTAAAAGGAAAAAATCCCCTATGATTGAGAGTGAAGAAGAGAAGAAGAAAACTAGTGATGATGAGGGACAAAGTAAAGAATCTAAACATGACAGTGAGGAAGAAGGAAATGATGGCAAGCATGAACAAAATGATAGTGAGCATAGAAGTGGTGAAGACCAACAAGGTAGTGACCATGAGCAGCAAACTAGTGGTGGTGAAGACAAACAAAGCAATGAACATGAGCAAGGAAACAGTGAGGAAAAAGAAGTGCAAAGTAGTGGTGATGAAGAGCAAAAGGAAATGTTCAAAGAAGCGATGAGGAACACCACATTCCTCAACAAAGTCATGAAACCAATCGAAGAGATAGTGAAAAAATCACCTCCCAGCAAAGCAGTGATCATGATGGCAGCCCACACACAGAGGCTAAAGAAAATAGTGAAAGAGGTGACAACATGAAAAATGATGAAGAAAACAGTCATAGTGAAGGTAGCCCTCAGCAAATTCAAGACAGAGATGAGGTTAAACAAGGCAGTCTACAAGCAGCATAAAAAGATGATGAAGCTGTCATCCTAAACAAACTCAAAACAGTGAAGAAAACAGTGACAAAGGTGAAGCTAGAGCAGATTTTGATGAAGGCAGCGATGTAAAAAATCAAGTTGAACAAGTGCAAAAACCTCCTCTCTCTTCTCCCCAACATAGCCAAGAGCATGTGCTAGCTGCCTCTCCTAGGCAAGGGGCCATGACACTTCCTCCAAAAGTGGTGAAGCCTAGAAACACTAGATCTGCAAAGAAGAAGATCACTCTAGTAGTGACTAGCAATGTCACAAGAGCGCTAAGAAGTAGAGGCAAACTGCCTAAGAAGAGTATTGTTGAATTGCCAAAGATGAAGAGGACCAAGAAGTCTATCCAAGGCAAGGGGAAAGAAAAAGAGGAACAGCAGGAGAGTATTCATGAGAATGAAAGGGACTTTGACATCATACAGATAGACAGTGATGCTAAAGATGATGAAGCTAGAATTCTTGAGGCTCTTTTGCAAAACAGAGAAGCCAAAATTCATGACTTACAAGCTGATCTAGAAAGGTCAAAAGACCTCATACATGTTCTTCAGATGCTAAACAAAAAAAATGAGTGGTCAAATGGCAGTTTATGAGGCCCGGGCTTTCAAATACCAAAGGGAAGCCTACAAAGCACAAGTCAAGCTTGAAGAGCTTATGGTCGAATTTGATGATACTGAAGAAGAAGAGCAGCCAATTAGAAAGATGCCTAGGACTATGGGTCTTAGGAAAGCTTTGGAGAAAAAGAAGGAAGAAGAAGCAACCCTTGTTCGATCTTATCCTCTCACTCAATTGCTCGCCCAAGAAATATAAAATGATAAAGAATCATGGCTTGAAAGAGCCAACAATAATTTGGAGGATAAATTAGAGAAATCTAACAAATACTTAGATCTGCAAAGGAAGATTACCGGGCACTACAAGAAGTTGAACCAATTTGCCCGAAGAAAGCTCAAACTTTCTCAAGAAAGGCTAAAAGCTACCCGAAAGAGGTGCCCGGTAGAAAAAGTGGAGAAAGGTATATCTAGGCTTGAAATATTGGCCTCAGCTTCCTTTCATGTTTCTAAGAAACCATAAGGGGGTTGCTCGCCAAAATTGATCAAATTTTGAGATGATTTTGTTTTTTTTTTTTTTTGGCCCTAATTGCACATTTTTCTAGGCGCTGCCATGGGTGCTAGGAGCATCCTCAGCTCATGAAAGTCATTTTTTTGGATGGAATAAATTTGGGGCAGCTACTCACAAATTTTCAGATCCAAAGGAGGTGTTTTGGTCCCCCAAAGAGGCCAAAATCAGTCAAAATTCACCTTTTTACCTCACATATCAGCAGATGAGACCCCCGTGGGTTTTTTCACTCAATCCACCTTTTAACAGACTTCCAGGGATCATTTTGGGAAAAATCAAGTAGTTCCAGAAACTAGACATCTAGGGATTTCCAACGAGATATCATGGTCCTTGTTTTGACATTGGGAGGTCCCTCAAAAGTTGTTTGCAAGACAAGAAATTTTTTGTTGCTACATTCCTGTAGCATTTTGGAAAAAAAGGCAGATTTCTGAAGATGCTCATCCAAATGTGCGTTAAGCCTTTTTTAGCACTTTTCAGTCATGTAAAGTCGATTTTATTTCCTTTTTTAGCATTTTATAGATATTTTGTGCCTTGGGATTTGCAAAGCCTCAAGGACAAAATCAGATATTTGTAATGGGCCAATGGCCTTCTAGATGCTATTGGATAGTTTCTTTCTCTTTGGCCTATATATTCCAAGAGATTTCATTGTAACAAGAGGTTGAACTTGATGTTATAGAGCAATACATAGTATTACAAGATTTGAATAAATACTTTGTCTCATGAAGTGGATGATTTCTTGTTTGACTTGGATGGTGGAGGAGGACTGTTTGTAGGATTCCATGGCTTGGTGAATGGTATTGTGTTCCTTATCTGTTATGTTTCATTAGTTTATCACACATGTTTCCATGCTTCTTGCTTATTTTAGGTCAGTAAATAATATATTTGAGACATGCCCATGGAGGCACCTCAAGTTTCCTGATTCATTACAGCGTTTTTGTATTTCTTCTTTCTTGGTTATGTCAAAGAATTCTTAATTGCTCTTTGGTACCCTATGAACTTGTTATCAATTTCATTAATGGTTATTATGTATGCTATCGAGTATGATTCACGGTATGCCCTGCTTACTCATAGCTAAACAAAACTCCATCTCTGAAATCTTTCTTTGAAGTATTGGTTGTCTAGTTAAGCCAAAGAGGTCTTGTTTCGATCTTGCCCTTTTCCCATGCTCTGCAGTCTTATTTCAAAGTTCCCAATAGCTCAAAGTATGATGTTTAGGAGTTCCCTCTTCATAGGTTGAGTTGTTTGTTTGTCTTATTTGTTTTCCCAAAAGTATGAAGGTGATTTTCCCAAAGTTAGAGGGTCTTATACTTCTATGTATCACATGAATGTTTATTTTATGCATCTATCAGTTTGAGTTTCATTTATAGTGATTAATGGTTAGCCCTACCACATGAATATTTGTTGTAAAATTATTTATGCTTAAAACATCTTTGTCTTTCACAAACTTAGTGTCCATCTCATTTCACTTACACCCAAATAATCCATTTATCTCGACCAAATCGGCCCTGCAATATACCTTGTCCACCCTTTGAGGCAGTCTCTACCTTATCGACCCCATAGCCCAGTTGATCTGACAAAATTTTGATCTAGTTATCCTTTGATCAGTTCTCCCTCAAAAACCTAAGACAAACCAAAACATACTTAACAACCAGCCTAAAATCAAATACATAAAAAGCAAACATGTTAACATCCTTTGCATAATAGAGAGAGCCCTCTCTAAGTCCAGGAAGGCTAGGTCCTTGGGCTTTGGTTTGATGTTACCCTGTCACTTGGCTTGCCAATCTGCCAAATCATGGGACCCTAACATAATGGCGATCACAGTGGGATCTACTGAGTATATGACAGTCTAGCAAACTCTTGTAGACTCATTAGTCCTTCATTATTTAAATCAAACAAACAGCCTATAAAATCATTTAGAGTAAACTCTTTTTTCTTCACCACCTTAGCTAAGTGATGAATCAAGTTTAGAACACTCTTACAAACTAGGTTGCATATAAAAACTCAGAAAACCCCAAAAAACATCCCTAGATTGGTTTTTCTCAGTTATTGGTGGTGGACCATAAATACATATCTCTAAAACAACAAAACATCCACCTGGCGATTCTACTAGCCTCCAGTAGGCCTAGTACTCCATAAAAAACCAAAAATTTCATAAATCATAATATCCTGTTGACTTGCCTTTCCAAAAACACAAATTTCATGATGCAACCTCTGAAACCAGTGACAAACTAAGTACAACTTAGGGATTCAGAAATATTCATCTAAACATAGGAAATCAACAGAATAAATTGCAAATAGAACTATATCTTTCTCAACAATCTAGCAAACTGTTGAAAATGAGTTCTAAGTCATTCTCGCAATTTTCCACATAAAAGTTTTCTAGAAAGGCATTTTCCTAAAAAACATCTTTGTTAATATTGGTGGTGGACCATAAATCTCAAGAAAATCCACCTGGCAATTCCACTAGCCTTCATTTGGTTTTTACCTTACGTACATTAGCGAAACCCCTAGAGAGTACAATCATCCAAAAAACAATCACAACTATCACCCTCTCTAAAATTTGAATTTGAAATCTGGCTTCACGAAGAATTAATACCAGATCTCACCCGAACCCGAATCCCCCAATCATAGTTGATGACCTAGAAAATATTTTGTGGCAAACTTCTGAAAATGGTAACTTAGCTACCGATAGGACCATCCACAAAGCAAGTTCGGTACCTGAACATCTTACATCCTTGCAAGATTCCTAGTTTGACTTGAGTTCAACAAAAGCCCTTTTTAGAAGCAAGTTGCAAAGTAAAATCAACCTTGACGATCTTGAGCCCTTAGATTTGCAACAGAGTCCTAGTAGAGAAGCCTCACCCACTAAACCTCCTGATTTTCAGCTTCTCCACCACTTTGGCTCTTATCGCCCCAAATATGCTCATAATCAATCCACAAGTCCAAGTACCTCCACTACACCCATTTAGACCACCACTGTGCAAATCACCTCATCCCATACTACAAACCCTCATACTGTAAATCTACCATCAACTCCCATCATGGCAACTTGGTATGCACCCTTAGTGTTACCACTACCTTTGGTACCTTTGCAAAATGATTACCAATCCCGAATCCCACACTTCACCGGAGCTGAGGCTACTACTGCTCAACAACATGTAGATAGAATCAGTGATGCTTTTGACTACATGGAATTAGAAGATGAAATCATAAAGATGAGAATGTTTGCCCAAATCCTAGGTGGAGAACCCAAGAAATGTTTTAAAAGCTTAGCTCCTAATAGTATACATGATCTCCCAGCACTTTACCAAAATTTCATAAACAGGTGGGAAATTAGGAAAAACCCCATCCAAATCCTTTCTGAATATAAAAATCTTAAAAGGAATATGGGGAAAAGCGTTTAGGACTATTGCACTAGATTCAACAGTGTCTATAATTCCCTCCCGCCTCACATGAAACCTCCACTTGGCTCAGCACTAGTAAAATTTCCCGAAGGTTTCGATCCAGATATGACATACCAACTAAGAGAAAGAGACCCCGCAACTTTAGAAGAAATGAAAAAAGTAGCTATTAGTGCCGAATCCAACCTAGCTAAGAAGAGAGCTAGAATGAGATCAGAAAAGAAAGTCACATACTGAGATGAGGCCATGCCTTCTACCTCCTCCTCAGATCCCAGAATAGACAACCTGGTTAAAACCATGGAGAGAATGTGGGAAAGAATGAATCTAAATGAAAAAGCACCTCTTAAGGACAACCAACCAAATCCTCAAAACAGAAACCGCAACCAAAACTTTAGAAGAGACCCGCCTCAAAACAAACCGAGGGAAAATGACCAACAGATCAGGCCACTTTTCCATGAAAACTATGTTGATGAGGTAGAAAGAAATATGGAAACACTTGATGAAAATCACTTAAACTTGATAGGTTCCGATAGCGAGGGTGAGGTTTTCCTCACAGAAGAAGAATAAGTTTTCTTCTCCTCGAATCAAAATGAAGCAAATTATGACGACCCCGAAGATCCTGAGGTAGGATTACAAAATGCCATAATGGAAGTCCACAGGCAATATGATCTTAAGAGTAAGAAAAACCAAGAAAAATCTAAGAGAGGTAGCTCAGACACTGCTGTTACAAAAACCCCCGATACCATTCTTAAAAGAACAACAGATAGTAACAAAATCATGGCTAAGAGAACTAACCAAAACAAAGACAAAACTAGCCAGGCAAGCCTTGATCCCAACTGTCCTAGTATCTCTACTAAGATTCCTGAAACAACTATATTGAACGAAACCCTGAATCAAAATCAGCAAATCAAGAACATAGAAGAATTTATGGCTGATCAAACTGAGATGAATCTGCACAAAACCTAAGTACCTTTTAGTTTTGAAGGAGAATTTTCCAAGATCAAGGTAACCATACCCCTCACTGAGCTAGTAACTGTAGATAGGTACAGATATCAGATCTTTAAAGTATTAAACACAGAAAATGATGCAGATAATTTAAATCTGACAGACGACAAGCCCGAGCTTTTGTTTGGTCCCAAAATAGAAGGAGAATACCAAGAAGGAACTATTTCCCCATTCTACGTAAGTTTGAACATCCAAGAAAAGATATTACATAATGCCATGTTAGATTCTGGTGCTTCTCACAACCTCATGCCTAAAGTAGTCATGGAGAGTTTGGGCCTAGAGGTAACTAAACCATACAAAGACTTGTACTCATTTGATTCTAGTAGGGTTAAATGCTTAGGCCTAATAAAGAACCTGTGTTTCACCCTAACACAAATACCGGCTAAAAGCTTAGTCATGGACGTAGTGGTGGCTGATATTCCTCCTAAATATGGAATGCTATTATCAAGATCATGGGCCGCCAAAATACGAGGTAGCCTCCAAATGGACATGTCATTTTCTACCATCCCAGTTTTTAACCAGACTAGGAGGTTGTACCGAGAAACTCACATGAAATATATGTTAAGCAACCTAGATAGGCCAAACAACACTCCAGTTTATTCCATTCATTCCAATTTATATTCTTTTATCTTATACAATGAAAGTGATATAAATGAGAAAATAAAAGGAAATGAAGAAGATTTAAAACCATCAGAACAACATTACTCATCCCCAGATAAAGAAACTGATGATCAAAGCTCTAAGAAACCTAAAAAATAGCTTAGTAACACACATGAAAAAGAAACTCTTTGGAGTATAAGCTTTGACAATTCCTCTGGAAAAACTGGTTCTGGGGATGGCATCTGGATACACAATACTAATGAAGGTCATTCTTTCAGATTAGAATTCTAATGTACCAATAAAATTGCGGAATATGATGCCCTTCTCCTTGGTCTGCACTTACTTAAAGACTTAGGCACTAAGAAAATATCATCCCAGGGAGACTCAGAACTTGTAATTAGACAAATCAAAGGTGAATACTTGGAAAAAAACTCAAGACTGAGAGAATACAGGAATGCAACATTAGACATAATTAAAACCTTTGAAAGATATAAAATCACTTATATTCCTAGGACTCAAAATAGCCTAGCCAATGAGCTTGCCTTTGCCGCAAGCAATGGCCAAATACCATGTTTAGACGAACAATACAGTATCCAAGTCAAACATCATCCTACAGTGCCGAACAACATTGACCATTGGAAAATATTCAAAGATGACGAACAAATTGATGATTTTTTGCAATCTCAAAATGAGTTTGAAATAACTAAAACAAACTTAGAACATGAAGAAATAAGTCTTGACAAAAATGAAGACCAGGAGCCAGATTTACCTTCTCTAACATATGTAAACTTGATTAATCATCCATATGAAGCCAAAACATGTGAGGACCCAGACCAAAGAGAGCTTGAAGTATTACACTATGAAAATGACACCATACCCAGAGGGCTTGAACCCTTAGAGGAATTGTTTGATTTTAATGACGTGGCAAAAAAACCAAAAATGGAATCTACCAAGGTTGATATAGAAGAATATAACATAGGAAGCACAAAAGAACCAAGAATGATAAAACTATCCAAAACTCTCCCTCCTCACATGAAACGGAAATACATTGAGTTGTTTAAAGAGTTTAAAGATGTGTTCGCATGGGGATACCAAGATTTGAAATCATATGACACAAGCATCATTCAACACAAGATCCCCCTCAAAGAAAACCAGAAGCCTTTCAAAAAAAATTTGAGAAGAATAAACCCAGTCTTACTACCTTTAGTTGAGAAGGAAATAAAAAATATGTATGATGCTGGGATAATAGTTTCCCTTAGGTACTCTGAGTGGGTTTCAAATCCGGTATCAATCAGGAAAAAGACCGATGAGATCAGACTTTGTATTGATTTCCAAAACCTGAATAGAGCCTCTTTAAAGGACAACTATCCTTTGCCCAAAATGGACCACATACTTCAAAAAGTGGTGGGTGCTAAAAGAATCTCATTACTTGATAGTTTTTCCTGATACAACCAAGTGCTGGTATTTCCTACTGATCAACACAAAACTGCTTTCACCACGCCTTGGGGCACTTTCATGTATGTTAAAATGCATTTTGGATTAATGAATGCCGGTGCCACATTCCAAAGAGCCATGGACATAGCCTTCTCAGAAGACATAGGTTATTTCATAGTCATATATCTTGAAAATATCACAGTATATTCCAAGTTAGATGAAGAGCACCTGGTTCATTTGATAAAGGTTTTTGAAAAATGTAGAAGATACGGTTTATCTCTGAACCCCAAGAAAACACTATTTAGTCTCGAAGAAGGAAAACTCCTAGGTCACATCATTTCTGAAGATGGAATAAAAATAGACCCCAAAATAATCGAAGGCATATTGCAAATCAGTCACCCCAGAAACATTAAGGAATTACAATCCTTGATTGGAAAAATTAATTTCTTAAGAAGATTCATCCCAAATCTTGCCAAACTTTTGAGAAATATCACAAACATGTTAAAAAATGAAGTTGGAGTTAAATGGACTATAGAAGCCAAAAAATCTTTCGAAATGGTTAAAAAATCACTCACCGAAACACAAGTACTGATAAGTCCCAATTTCACCAAAGATTTTACATTTTCTCATTTGCATATGAACACACGGTAGCTGCAATATTATTACAAAAGAACGCAGCAGGGCAAGAAGAACCCATAGCTTTTTTTAGCAAATCCCTAAGAGATGCTCCCTTGAAATATAATATCATGGAAAAACATGCATTCGCATTGGTAAAAGCACTGAAAGATTTCCGATTTTATATCTTGCATTCTCATATCATTGCTTTCGTTCCCCATACCGTTGTCAAAGATATATTAAATCAAGATCCCGATGGTAAAAGGGGAAAATGGATCACTATCATCTTATAATATGACTTAGAAATCTGACCCACCAAAATTGTTAAGGGACAAGGACTCGCAAGACTAATGGCTGAAACAAACCTCCAAACCTTAGATATAAATTTTGTTGACACCTTAGAAGAACAGGAAGAATGCGCAGCCCCTCATGTTGAAGAAATGTTTTTAAATTCACCTTGGTATGCTGATATTCTTTATGTTTTATTTTATCTTAATGCTCCTCCAACCTTATCAAAGACAAAAGCAAGATTCCTCAAACAAAAATATTTAAAGTTTTGTATTTTAGATGGAATTCTGTATTGGAAAAATCCCACTGGTATGCTTCTTAAATGTTTGCTTGAGGACGATGCAGAAAAAATTATGCACGAAATGCACGAAGGAGAATGCGGAGGGCATCTCTACTGGAAAACCACAGCCAAAAAAATCCTTAGAGCTAGTTATTATTGGCCTACCTTGTTTCCTAACACTCACAAACTTGTTATGACATGCCACAAATGCCAAATTTTTTATGGCAAGAAAAAACTTTTACCTTTGCCCTTACATCCCATAATAGTTGAAGGTCCTTTCCAACAATGGATTTTAGATTTTATTGGGGAGATTCACCCTTCTTCATCTGCTCAACACAAATGGATCCTTATAGCCACTGATTACTTTACCAAATGGATAGAATCCATACCCTCCAGGAATGCTACCGATTCAGTCATCATTAAGTTCCTAGAAACCAACATTTTATCTAGATTTGGTTGTCCTAGGAAAATTATCATTGATAACGTTGTTGCCTTTTCCTCCAAAAGAATGGTTGACTTCTGTTACAAATATCATATTTCATTAGGAAATTCCACGGCTTATTACCCCCAAGGTAATGGTTTGGTTGAATCTTCTAACAAGAGCCTAGTCAATATCATTAAGAATTTTCTTGAACAAAATAAAAAAGCATGCCATGGAAAACTAGTACACGCACTATGGGCTGATAGAATAACCACCAAAAAATCAATAGGTATGTCTCCCTATCAACTAGTGTATGGCATGGATGCCATTTTCCTGACATCTTTAGGGGTTCCAGTGATGAAGCTATTACAAGAAGTTCAAATAGAAAAAAATGACATGCAAAGGAGGATAAATCAGACTATCCATTTACAACAAACAAGAGAAGAAGTTTACCAAAGGACTCAGTTAGCGCAAGATAAGATGAAACATATTTTTGATAGAAGGACCAAGGAAAATAATTTTCAGATTGGGGATAAAGCATTAAAATGGGATTCCAGAAGAGAAGATAAAGGAAAGCATGGTAAGTTTGAAAACTTATGGAAAGGGCTTTTCATTATCAATTCAGTTAGTGGAAACAATGCCTTTTTCCTGCAAGAACCTGATGGGACTGAAACTTTTGGAGGACCTTTAAATGGCAGGACACTAAAACATTAATTTTGTCAAGAGCTCCAGTTTTAAACATTTTCACTCATTGTACATATCATTGTTTGAAGAAATAAATAAAAAAGAGAAAATACAAAAATAGTAGAAAAGTTGAAAAGAGGGCAGTTTTAAAAACAGAAGAAAATCCCCATGTTAAAAAAAATAGTCATGCTGAAGGTGCACAAGTCTAAATGCCACTACTAGTGCTCAAAATATATCTTGTTCAGTTATCTAGCCTAATCATAACTGAAACATGTTTTAAATTGATTGTTGATAAGTTAGTGAAAGTATTGATAGTCAAATTGTGTAAGCTTGACTTGTCAATGAAAGTAGATTAGGAAAAGATATTGGTTCCACACGCTCAAAACATAACCAAAGAGGAAAACAGGGATGAAAAAAAAACTATGTATCCTAGCCCTGATTTTTCTAAATCTCATTTTGTGCAAAAATAATATTTGTGTGCAGCTTGTCTTTTATGCCACAAACACATGACAAATTAGACCGTCTAATCCTGATTTGGTCATTTTTCAATTTCATGTTTTAGTTTAGTGAATAAAATCCTGTCAAACAGCTTAATCTTGACAGTTGATCTAGCATAGGTAGAGAAATCAAAGGATTTCATCAGTTTAATCTGAATTCCCGAAAGATATAAGTGTAGAATTAGATAGTTTTCCCTTTTTTTCAAAAATATCATGTCAAAGGGTTGCTAGTCCAAGCACACCTAAAGAAGAAAAAATGTTAGGATTTATAGCCGGGTAGGTAGAGAATGACTTTGATGCTAATCATGTTGTAAATTTTTAGAAATAGCATCAAGAAAGAGAGAAATTTGCACCAATGGATATGGCACTGGTCTTCACAAACCAGAGATCTGCAATTCTGGAGACCTCCTAAAAGGGAGCTGCCCTCCCCAAATGGAGCCACTGTTAGTCATCAGTATTTTTACTTGTTTTGATGACTAGATTCCCTGGCAGAGTTTTCTAGAAACTAATCTATATCTGTCAATTTGTCCTCTAGAAAACACCTCAAACAAATTTTTATCCTCCTACCCATCCCTGCCAATCTATGATGAGAACATATCTTCAGTTTTCAGGTCATATCTCACTTCAGCAAAGTCTCCCTGTCTATAGTTGTCATAACCTCGCTTCTCTGCTATCATTTTCCCTTGTTTCTGATGACATTCACTATCTGAAAGTTGACAAAGTGTCTGCTCCTCTATCCCTGATCATCTTGTCATATGAAAATCTGATCATGCCTAAGAAAACACTCAGAATCTGTGTCTATTGTCTCTAAGTTAGTTAGCGATGTTTAGGGAGTTTTTCCTTGGCTAAGATATCCTAAGCCAAAAAGCCTGTGTCTAGTACCAGTCAGCCATGAATCTTTTCCTATTTTGTAAAACAAGCCCTGATCTATCCATAGGTCACACACCACTAAGAGGTCACTTTTTCTCATGTAAGAAGAAGTTCAAAAAAGATCCAAATCAGGAAAAGATAAGGATGTTCACTGTCTGAAGAAATATGCTTAGATCAGGAAAAATATCCATGAAACACTAAAGGAGCTCTCCAAGGTTCAAAAGCATATATTTTTACATCTCTGCAGGGGTGTAATTGAATAATGATCAGTGTGAAAATGGGAGCAAAGGATCAACTGAACACGTTTCTCATACTAAAATATTTTTCCTTCAGTAATCAGATGGAGAGCTGTAAAGTAAAAAAGCAGCAAGTGTACATGGTTTAAATCCAAAGGCTGCCTGAAGAACAAAGATCATTCCTCAAATCAAATGAACACAAAATACTGAGTGATGCTGATCAGCAATGCTGCATAATATTTCCAAAGGGCATCATCATGTAGAGCATAAGAAGACAATTGCTTCTTATGTTACCTTGAACCTGGGATGTGAACATTAGTCAAAGGCAGTTTCAATGTACCTCTGAAAACACAGTCAAGGGAAAAGCTAGTTCAATGACGTCTAGCAGTGAACACTCTCCATATACCAATCACATTGCTTTTGGTCTAGATTTCACAGTGATATTTTCAAAAGGGATACACATCTCAGACAATGCCTCATAAAGCAAGAGGACATTAGGTTCAAGTGATTTTACCAATGATAAATGTCAAAATTCACTTTGTTTCCTATTGATATTCTTCGAGAAAACATACAGAGCAAGGTACAGTGATTGAAATAGATGAAGATCCTATGTTTCATGATGGAACCTCCTTCAATGATAAGTAGAGGGTTGGAAAAAAATTGTTGTGACCTCCTTCACAAACAAGCAGAGGATCAGCATGTTTTTAAGAAACTTCAGAGTTTGATTTGCGCCACCTCCTCCATAGATGAACAGAGAATGCATAGCAGAGTTTAAAATTATGTTTGAGAATGTTTTCTTTTGGAAATCCTAGTTGAATAATAGTGGTGAAACAAGTGAGATTTTATAGGTTAAAGGCCTCTTCCACATCAAAAGCCAAAGAGTGACATGATAGTGCTAAAAGGCCTATGTTCTCATGTTTATGAAGGCCTCCTTCATCATACAAACAGAAAACAAAAATCATGGTTTAAAGACCTCCTTCTCTTCATAAAACAGTGGGTTTTCATTATGGTTTCAAGATGGTTGCATTAGTGGTTTTAAAAGGATAATATCCTTGGTAAAAAAAATAGGGGATCAAGTCATGGCTTGTAGGCCTCCTTCATCATACAAACTGAAGACCAAAATCATGGTTTAAAGGCCTCTTCACTTCATAAAAAAGTGGGTTTTCATTATGGTTTCAAGATGGCTGCATTAGTGGTTTTAAAAGGATAATCTCCTTGGTAAACAAACAGGGGATCAAATGATGGCTTGTAGGCCTCCTTCATCATACAAACTGAAGACCAAAATCATGGTTTAAAGGCCTTTTCACTTCATAAAATAGTGGATTTACCTTATGGTGTTGAATGGCTGCAGCAGTGGTGTTTTTGTGAGCTTCTTTCAGATGATGTACTAGGTCACAATTTTGGAGAAGACCATTACAATATTTCCAAATACCTCTTCCAATGGATAGACAAGGAACACTTTTCATAATCAAATCACATGTTTCTTGTCTGAAGCTTCAAAGAGACACAGTGCTAAGAGAGACAGGCATCACAGGTAAATTTTTATGAAGAACAAAGGGACTGTTTGTAAGAAGATATTTAGGAGTGACAAATTGAAAAGGTCATTGTTTTCCCTTAAATGGTATTTTCAAAACAACAAGGTTGATATAAGATTTGAAAATATTTTTGCAGTGACATTAGGGTTGAAGAAACCAGTTATTCTATCAAAGTCAACTCTCAAATAACAAGCAAAAGAAGAAGCTTGTTTAAAATCCCAAAAATAACAGCACCAAGCCACTTTAAAAAAAAAAGGGCTACAAAGGCAAAAAGGGGTGCTTTCGTTTTTCAAATTAAAAAAGAAGGAAAATGCGTTCAAAAAAAGTTTTAAAATAAGCTATAAAGCTCTCAACAGTAAAGATTGTTTTTTATCGTGCAAGAGGGCAAAGAAAAACATTTTTTTTGAACATTGGGGGAAGCGATTTGCAAGAAAGTGGAGATGCGATGTGCTTGAAGAAGCATGCGACGCGCCTCTAGGACGTCATAGAAGAAATTCACACACGGCGCGACATGTCTGTAGAATTCCGCGACGCGCCTGTGTGTGTGTCAACCGGCCCGACAACACCAACGTTCAACGAGCGCCCAAGCCCGACCCGACAGCATTCAAAAGCTACGCGCTTGTGCATAGGAGCGTAGCACTTCCCAAACAGCCTTCTTTTCACCTCAAGTCAGATTTCTGCATGGTCAAAATGTCTCCAAAAGCAGCCACACTTTTTTAAAAAGAGGTATTTGCTGATTTTCTTCCCTAAATTTTTGAGTTTGAGGAGGGGGTTAAGAGTCAAATTTGTTAAGGAAAAACACAGTCTTGTGAGGGAAAAAAACAAAGTTCCTCTAGAAACCACCATGTTTGCTAAACAAAACAAGGGACAGTGATTAAATAATGTATGTTTGTCAGTTTAAAAGGGGTCCCTTAAACAGTGATTTTCAAAAGAGGAAAAATATTCATTTTCAAGGGTACTCTGTTTGTTTAAAAATCACAGAGAAACAATGATAAGAGAAGAAAAATTGTGTGTTAAAGGGAGAATAGACCTCCTCTCAAAATCAAAATGTTGTTTGCTAGTGCTTAAAGAAAACACAGTTACTCTTAAAACTGCCATTTTTATCAAGATACAGAGAAACAGTGATAAAGAAAGGATTGTTTATTTTCAAGGGGTTTCTTGTTGAGAGAAGCTAAAGACAAACACAATCTTCAAAGGGAAAAGAGTTTAGTGTCAAAATAAAGGGAATTTGTTTCCACTTAACAAAAACTTGTTTACCAACTAAAAACAAAACTCAGTCTCACAAAGAGGAAAACAGGGTTTTGATTGAGGGCCTTTTTCAGTGATCATTTGAACCTTTGTTTTGGTAAGCGAGTGAAGGGTATCAAAATCAAAATGCCTCCAAAGAAAGCCAGCAAGGGGGGATTTCACAAAAGGTTTGAGCCTTTGAAAACTCAAGAAGTAAATGAATCCCCTTCAATTCTTTTTAACTTCCATGAGGTGGGCTACCTCGATTTTTGCCAAAAAGTCCAAGAGGTCACCAATTACCCTCCCTTAACACAACTGTTTGCCCTGAGGCTACAAGGAAAGCATGTCCACTTAGTAGGTCTGGACTTTAAACTCACTCCTAGGGCTGTCTCCAAAGCAACTAAGATCCCCTACATGGGAGAAAAGTGGTTCAAACAAGCATACCTAGATCTAAATCACTATAAACCCTTTCTAAAACAAGACCATCAGGATTCTTGCCAAGCTATATTCCCTTTTTCTCACTTATTGAGCAGCTATGCCCCCCTCATGAAAGTCATCATGAAGTATTTCACATGTGAAGGGAGGTTTTCCCAGATTTATTCCTATCACATCAGGCTTCTCATGCATTTCACAAGAACTTAGTTGCTAAACCTACCTTTCTTCCTCTGTAAAAGCATACACAAGATGTCCTCCCTTGTTCAAAAGAGACCTCCTACTCAGCAAAAAGCCAGTCTTTTCCATCATTCCCTCATCAAAATCATCATCCTTCACCAGCTTGAAAAGAAAGGAGTGTCTTGGGAGACTTTCATTTCTCATCCATATTTTTCCATTGCATATTCATCTCATGCGCCTTCCTCACCATCCACTCACCATGTCTCTCCCTCTTCTAGTCAATCTACTCCTAAAAGGAAAAAATCCCCTATGATTGAGAATGAAGAAGAGAAGAAGCAAACTAGTGATGATGAGGGACAAAGTAAAGAATCTAAACATGACAGTGAGGAAGAAGGAAATGATGGAAAGCATGAACAAAATGATAATGATCATAGCAGTGGTGAAGACAAACAAGGTAGTGACCATGAGCAGCAAACTAGTGGTGGTGAAGACAAACAAAGCAATGAACATGAGCAAGGAAACAATGAGGAAAAAGAAGTGCAAAGTAGTGGTGATGAAGAGCAAAAGGAAAATGTTCAAAGAAGCGATGAGGAACACCACAGTCCTCAACAAAGTCATGAAACCAATCAAAGAGACAGTGAAAAAAGCACCTCCCAGCAAAGCAGTGATCATGATGGTAGCCCACACACAGAGGCTAAAGAAAATAGTGAAAGAGGTGACAACATCTAAAATGATGAAGAAAACAGTCATAGTGAAGGCAGCCCTCAGCAAATTCAAGACAGAGATGAGGGTAAACAAGGCAGTCTACAAGTAGCAGAAAAAGATGATGAAGTTGTCAGCCCTAAAAAAACTCAAAGCAGTGAAGAAAATAGTGACAAAGGTGAAGTTGGAGCAGATGTTGATGAAGGCAACGATGTAAAAAATCAAGTTGAACGAGTGCAAAAACCTCCTCTCTCTTCTTCCCAACATATTCAAGAGAATGTGATAGCTGCCTCTCCTAGGCAAGGGGCCATGACTCTTCCTCCAAAAGTGGTGAAGCCTAGAAATACTAGATCTGCAAAGAAGAAGATCACTCCAGCAGTGACTAGCAATGTCACAAGAGCACTAAGAAGTAGAGGCAAACTGCCTAAGAAGAGTATTGTTGAATTGCCAAAGAAGAAGAGGACCAAGAAGTCTATCCAAGGCAAGGGGAAAGAAAAATAGGAACAATAGGAGCGTAGTCATGAGAAGGAAAGGGAGTTTGACATCATACAAATAGACAGTGATGCTGGAGATGATGAAGCTAGAATTCTTGAGGCTCTTTTGCGAAACAGAGAAGCCCAAATTCATGACTTACAAGCTGATCTAGAAAGGTCAAAAGACCTCATACATGTTCTTCAGATGAAAAACAAACAAATGAGTGGTCAAATGGTAGTTTATGAGGCCTGGGCTTTCAAATACCAAAGGGAAGCCTACAAAGCACAATTCAAGCTTGAAAAGCTTATGGGTGAATTTGATGATACTAAAGAAGAAGAGTAGCCAATGAGAAAGAGGCCTAGGACTATGGGTCCTAGGAAATCTTTGGAGAAAAAGAAGGAAGAAGAAGCAGCCCTTATTCGATCTTATCCTCTCACTCAATTGCTCGCCCAAGAAATAGAAAATGATAAAGAATCATGGCTTGAAAGAGCCAACAAGAATTTGGAGGATAAATTAGAGAAAGATAACAGATACTTGGATCTGCAAAGGAAGATGATCGGGCACTACAAGAAGTTGAACCAATTTTCCCGAAGAAAGCTCAAACTTGCTCAAGAAAGGCTCAAAGTTGCCCGAAAGAGGCGCCCAATAGAAAAAGTGGAGAAATTCATATCTAGGCTTGAAATCTTGGCCTCAACTTCCTTGCATGTTTCTAAGAACCCATAAGGGGGTTGCTCACCAAAATTGAGTAAATTTTGATATGATTTTGTTTTTTGTGTTTTTTGGCCCTAATTGCACATTTTTCTAGGCACTGGCATGGGTGCTAGGAGCATCCTTAGCTCATGAAAGTCATTTTTTTGGATGGAATAAATTTTGGGGTAGCTACTTACAAATTTTCAGATCCAAAGGAGGTGTTTTTGTCCCCCAAAGAGGCAAAAATTAGTCAAAATTCAACTTTCTGCCTCACATATCAGCAGATGAGATCCCCCCCCCCCCCCGGGTTTTTTCACTCAGTACACCTTTTGATAGACTTCCAGGGATTAGTTTGGGAAAAATCAAGTAGTTCCAGAAACTAGACATCTAGGGCTTTCCAACGAGCTATCACGGGCCTCGTTTCGACATCGGGAGGTCCCTCTAAAGTTTTCTGCAAGATAGGAAATTTTATGTTACTACATTCCTGTAGCATTTTGGCAAAAAAGAAAAATTTCTGAAGATGCTCATCCAAATGTGCGTTAAGCCTTTTTTAGCACTTTCCAGTCATCTAAAGTCAATTTTATTTCCTTTTTTAGCATTTTATAGATATTTTTGAAGATATTTTGTGCCTTGAGCTTTGCAAAGTCTCAAGGACAAAATCCTATATTTGTAATGGGCCAATGGCCTTCTAGATGCTCTTGGATAGTTTCTTTCTCTTTGGCCTATATATTCCAAGAGATTTCATTGTAACAAGAGGCTAAACTTGATGTTATAGAGCAATTCATAGTATTACAAGCTTTGAAGAAATACTTTGTCTCGTGAAGTGGATGATTTCTTGTTTGACTTGGATGGTGGAGGAGGACTGTTTGTAGGATTCCATGGCTTGGTGAATGGTATTGTGTTCCTTATCTGTTATGTTTCATTAGTTTATCACAAATTTTTCCATGCTTCTTTTCTTTTTGTTGTAGGTCAAGAAAGAATAGATTTATATGCGTCTCCATGGAGGCACCTCAAGTTTCCTGATTCATTACAGCTTCTATGTTTTTCTTCTTTCTTGGTTATGTCAAAGAATTCTTAATTGCTCTTTGGTACCCTAAGAACTTGTTATCAGTTTCATTAATGGTTATTATGTATGCTATCTAGTATGATTCACGGTATTCCCTGCTTACTCATAGCTAAACAAAACTCCATCTCTGAAATCTTTCTTTGAAGTATTGGTTATATAGTTAAGCCAAAGAGGTCTTGTTTCGATCTTGCCCTTTTCCCATGCTCTGCAGTCTTATTTCAAAGTTCCCAATAGCTCAAAGTATGATGTTTAGGATTTCCCTATTCATAGGTTGAGTTTTTTGTTTGTCTTATTTGTTTTCCCAAATTTCCGAAGGTGATTTTCCCAAAGTTAGAGGGTCTTATACTTCTATGTATCACCTAAATGTTTATTTTATGCATCTATCAGTTTGAGTTTCATTTATAGTGATTAATGGTTAGCCCTACCACATGAATTTTTGTTGTAAAACTATTTATGCTTAAAACCTCTTTGTCTTTCACAAACTTAGTGTCCATCCCATTTCACTTACACCCAAAGAATCCATTTATCTCGACCAAATCGGCCCTACAATATACCTTGTCCACCCTTTGAGGCAGTCTCGCCCTTATCGACCCCATAGCCCAGTTGATTTGGCAAACTTTTGATCTAGTTATCCTTTGATCATTTCTCCCTCAAAAACCTAAAACAAACCAAAACATACTTAACAACTAGCCTAAAATAAAATACATAAAAAGCAAACAAGTTCACATCCTTTGCATAATAGAGAGAGCCCTCTCTGAGTCCAGGAAGGCTAGGTCCTTGGGCTTCAAAGTTGGTTTGATGTTACCCTATCACTTGGCTTGTCAATCTGCCAAATCACGGGACCCTAACAAAACTAAATTAGCTACCCAATCTGAGTATCTTAATGGAACTATGATTTAAGCATCAAGTAACTTTTCAAGTTCTTTCTCTATGTAGGGAGCAAGACTGGATTGATTCTCCTTAATTTTTTCTTATAAGGTTTGGCTTCATGTTTTAATGGAATTTTATGCTCTATGAGAGATGTATCATAAGTTTTTAATTCAACATAAGACCAAGAAAAAACATCCTTATAAGTTTTAAGAAGTTTAAGACGTTCAGTTTTTACTTCCTGAGGTAGAGATGCACAAGTTTTAATGTTCGTAACATCTTCAGTGTTCCAATTTTAGATTATTCAGCATCCTCTTTAAGTGAATTTGATGGTGGATTCTTGGGGAAATCAGTCTGTTCCAATAACTTATCTAGAGGGACTAGACCTTTAGGAATAAAATTGTTTGACAATTGAATGATATTATGGCCATCCATCTTTGAATTTAAATCAGAGGTTTCATTTTCTTTATTAATTTCATTTATATACGTTGATCTTATTCAATTTTTAAAATAAAGAGTTCATAGATGACCTGTAGAAAATATTTTGGTTGTTCATCATCTTCAAAGACTTACCAGTATTTAAGATTGTCCAGAATAAATGGCCTATATTTGACTTGAATTTTATATTGCACTTGCATTTGATCTAGAATTTTAAATGAACTAGCTGAAACAACTAGGGAGTCTGCATGAATGTTCTCATTTCTAGGGATAACATTAATATTAAATGCATGGAAGAAATTTTCCACTAAATCCAAAACCTCATTTCTATAAGACCTAAGCCTAGGATGCTTTGCTTGACAAAGATTCCTAACTTCTCTAACTATGAGTTCAGAGTCATTGAGACCACTTAGATTCTGCACTTTAAGACTTCTAGCTAGCTATTAACCTAGAACAAAGGCTTTGTGCTCTTCAACATTATTAGTAAAATCAAAATCCAACTTGCAGTATTGGGTTATGTTTTCTTTTTCTAGTGAAATTATAACAACACTAGCTCCAACTCCATCTTTAGAACATGATCCATCAAAGTAAAATTTCCAAATATCAGTTTTGACAGTTTTTGGGGTTTCTAAAACATCTTAAATTTTAAGTTGAGAATTATGTAAATTATTTAAAGATAATTGGAAAAAACCAAAATCCTTGTCAACTGCATATATCGGATGATTTCTAGCTTGATTTACTTTACAAACAGTATGAATGAATCTGACCTCTCTATATAACCTAAGGTTTTCACCCCCATATATAGGAATTGTAGAAAAATACATATCCATCTGAAGGCTCCCTCCTAGCTTAGCACATCAAGATCTTGATAGAAGCATTCCAAACTTAGGAGGGACATCGGTGACAACAATGTCCAAAACTACACTTTTCACTTTTCACAAGTCCTCTATGATTCCTAGACATGGTGCCCTTTTAGAATCAAAGGTATATAGGTCATGGTAAGATTGAGTAATTTCCAAATTTAACTGATCCATAATAACTGTTGGTATAAGATTATGTGAGGCTCCTAGATATAACATACAGCTATATAGAAAAGAATCATGTGCTTTCAAGTGACATTAAAAGGTGGGATTGTTTCATCTATCATGTCAGAACTTGGACTGAATACTACTGAGGGTTTTTCATCTTCTAAACTAATTACATCCCCTTCAGCATCCACACTTGAGTTTTGAATCCATTTTGTGACTTGATTTTTTGTATCCAGGGTTCTTTGAAAGTTCTGATAATGGGATGGAAATTTTGACTCTCTCTAATTCCTTTTCAACATTAAAAGCAGTCAAAACAATTCTATCAATTGAAGTAGTATCAGTTGGATGATTTAAAGGTTCAATGGTTGTTGTTTGAGTTTTAACAGATTTTATCTATGGTTCAATTATGACATGATTTTTGGGAGGCCTATCAGGACCTGCCCTTGGTCTTAGATCATACCTCCTATTTAGTTTAGTAATTAAAAATTCTGAGAAGGATTGATATTTAGACACTTGATAATTTTCTTGATCCTCTTGGGATGTTTGATTTTGAGGGATAGGGAAAATAGTAATTTGAACAGATTTATTGTCAAGGTTGTTAATATCTTCTGTGATCAAACTAGTATTATCATCAGGTTGTTGATCATCAATCAACTGAGGAGGTGGTACTTGTTGATTATTACTAAGCATTTGAAGAATTTGAAGCTAAGGAGCTTTCTTAAATTGAGCTTAAGTTTGTGTTTAAGTTCTAGCAACAGTTTTCTAGACTATTCTTGGTTGAGTTGCAATTATATAAATCCTATTAGAAAGTTTCCTAAGAAATGATGCAATATCATCTATCTTTTGATCTTCTTTTTTGGATTTGAAAGAAGAATAAGCTTCTCGATTAGCTTTCATTTTTATTTGAGCCTTTTCAATTTTGGCTTTAAGCTTAGCTGAAGTAGATCTGTTAGCTTCAACTTCGATGGCATTTGTTTGCATGTCCTCTAAGGTGTGAGAAGTCCTTTCCCTTAGCATGACTGCAAAATCATCTTCAAAGGCTTTGGAAAAGCTAAGATTTTTTGTTGCTACTGATGGTTTACAGTCAGCAAGCATCTTATGATCAAGTTTGTTAAATCTCTTAATGAAATTAGATACTGGTTCACCATAATTTCTCTTAAGTTCTTCAAATTTTGTCATAAAATATACATGATCCTTTTTAACACCCCATTGATTCTTAAAATTAGTGGTTAATTCTTCCCAAGTTTGAATAGAAATTCCCTCAATTGTCTAAACCATATCCTAACATTTCCTTCTAAAGATTGCACAAATAATCTCATATATACATTTTCATGTTCTATATTCATATTGTCAGCAAATTCTAAGAATGCTGCTAAATAATCTTCAGCAGATAAACTATTTCCCCATTAAATCTTGGAAGATGTTTCAAATATCCATCAAGAAAGTTTTTTAGTATGTTTGGAATTTGTAAAGCAGCATATCTTGCTTGAACAATAGGCCTAAAACCAGCCATACATTGTCATGAAGATGAAGAATATTTTGAGGTGGTGGTTGTATAAGAAGATGAGTTAGATGTAGAAGATGAAGTTTTGGAAGAAGGTGGTGAAGATGGAGGGGTAAAAGAAGGTGGTGGAAGAATTAAAGTTGAATATCTTCTTACAGATCTTAAAGGTGTATGAATGACCAACTTTTGGACCTATTCTTCTCCCTCTTTATGTTCAAATAAAGGGGTTGAATATAAGGAGAAGAGATCTTAGAGTTGAGCATAAGTAGATGGAAAATAATAAGAGGTGGGAGAAATGAAATCAGTAGGTTGAATTTAGGTAATTTTAAATCCAATATTGTTTTGAAAATGGCAATTCAAAAGGTATTGCAGGTACTTGATAGGATTCCAATGAATGAACCAAAAGAGCATATTGAAAATCAACACCTTTAGAGTTCAATTCATGTACCCTAGGTGGTAAATCTTCTGAATTTAAAGGAATAGGTCCATATCTAAAAGGATGAGGAACCAAGGTGGCCTCTTTTTGAGGAGTAATAGAATAAGAATGATTTTGAAGTCTTCTTCTTGAAGAGGCTTGTGCTACTAGTCTCTCTGGATCTGACAAAGGTAAAACAATCTCATAATGAGAGTCAGGCCTGATATGCCTTGAAGGAGCCAGCTTTGGGTTCTGTGAAGTTGCCAGGTGAAATATTTTAACCTTACTATAAATTTATTCACCTTTAAAATAATAGGAATATCATTTCCCCAGGGAAAATGGATCAAATTTCGTATCCCTGGCAACGACGTCAGTTTGATTTTGTCCTCTGAGATAATTCTAGGTCAATTAATCATGCCAAAGAATCTATAATTTTTTTTTGTTTTAAATTGAGATTTTGGATGACCAATGTATTAAGAAAATGAATACAAATGTCTTTATACTTTTTATAATATTAAATATTAATAAAATGGATGTTTCTTTACTTCAAACAGTGATTTAATTTTGCATGTGTGAAGGCGGAAATTGTTATGAAACCAGCTCCAAAAATAGAAGGAAAGTGATATCAACGCCTTAGAAATAAGCCACTTAGAGGGGGAAACCTCCTTTAAATTACATAAATGAAAAATTCTTGGATGATACCAATGAAAAAACCTCATTCTATATATAGGAGTCCATGGGGTCACAATATAATCCTAGCCGACCTAACAACAATAATGTGTAATATCCCAAAATAGGGACTGCTCATTAAGCATGGAAAAAATGCATTTCCAGCAATATATGCTATAAATAACGAAATTAACTCTTGGATCCTATAGATTAGTCAATATACAACCTAAATCCAAGAATAGAGCTGAAACAAATCAAACTAGGTGGGTTAAATAGACCTCCCACACCTAGGATTGTTAAAAAAGGATAAAACCCCAAACACTGCAACACAGAAATTAGTGCATAAAAGAGACTGAGCAGTCTAATTGAGGGTTTGTACACTTAAGTAGAAGAGACAAACAGATCTGATATTATATTAAAAAATATGCTCAGAAAAGTGAGATCTAGTCTCCTTTATACAAAAGCTAGAGAACTCGGGAAGGATTTCTAGGAATACACCCTGCATACAAATGGTGATCTTCAGCAATATGACTGAATAATCGCTGAAAACTGAAGCACATGAGTATATAAGGCTGTAATAATATATATATAATTCATATCTGATCAAAGGTCTTCCCCCATGGAAGAATCCACCCTCCAATCATAGGAAAACTCTCCGAAAGAGCCACAAAAGGCACTGTTGAAACTGCCCTCCAGAAATAACACAATTCCTAAGTGGAATAATGTTGTAGGTGATGAAAATGTGTTGGACTGCTGTCAAAGATATTATATCAGCTAAGAACTCTCAAAAATGATCCTCCAACGGAAGGAAACTTCCCTCCTATGCAAAACCAACTCAGAAAGTGGGTTTCTCAACCCTCCCCTGTAACATCCTGCAACTCAACACAACCTCCTGCAGAAATTGCACTAAAATTGAAGAATGAAGCTTGGCACCAATTCCAGATGTGAGGAATGATATATCAGGTCTCTCCCAAGAGCTAATCAAATGGAAGAGAAGGAATTCTTGAACAGGAATACCTTAGTGTTGAACAGCACCGACAATCTTAGCTAAACAACTAAAGAAAGAAAAGTCTAAGCAGACATCAAAATACAATTCATAAGCTAACCTCCAAATGGCTGCCATCCTCTTCCTTATAAAATAAGTGAGCCTTCTCACCTTGGGTCCCACTCAATAGGGTTCCCACCATCACACAAACAATCTCCCTCCAAAACTGCGTTGTGCCTTCATTAGAGCCACTCCTCTAAATTGCGCAGTTTGATTTGGTCAAGGTTGACCTTTTCAACTTGCTTCAGCCCTTTTCACACCTAAGGGTCTTCAATCCAGCTCACATATAGCTATCTAGGTTGAACCTCATTCACATTGAGCTCTTTTATTTGTTGATCCACTCCTCCTACATTTATGTTGTTGACTTGGTCAAACTTGACTTTTTCCACATGCAAAATGTCCCTGTTCACACATGAGAGTGTAAAATCCAGCTGGTTTTATGATCCCCTTCCACACTATGAGGGAGTTTATCCTTATTTCTGAAATGTATGGGCCTCCTTACCCTTTTATTCATATCCTAAGTTACATTAGCAAAATTTAATATTCCAATTTGTTGCATGCAAATTTTGGAATATTATAGTCCTCCCTTCCCAAATGTTGCTTATCCTCAAGCAACTGCAAGGATAGAACTGAAGAGCATCCTCTCCTCCCCCTGCAACAACCTCATAAGATAAAATCCTCCAAGGATCAAGGTGTTGTCTCATCAATATATCTCCAAGTTGCCCCTCCCAAGTAAACAAGTTAGCTTTTGGTGAGCATCCCAAATAGCTATCATTATGTGACAGTAAAATATCAATGGAGGCAAAAATGGGTGGTATAAAGGCCTTCTTGAGCCATGTGGTCTGATATATATTGGGATCTATCATCCCCATATGAATCTCCCATCCCCAAGCTATCATCCATACACAATGAGTTACATCCCAACATGGCAACTCCTGAAAATCCTCCTCCACCTTGAGCTCCTGCAAAGTAGGTGGGCTAAAATTCTGAACATGGTAGACAAAGTGGCCTACCCCATGCTATCCTCCTCTCCACTTAAGATTAGTGCAGATAATTTGCCGATATTGGGCTGCAATAGTGTTGCCCTCAAGTAGCAAGAAGGAAACTAGATCTCCAAATATCCCTTTCCCAACGTTGTGAATCAAGTTGGCTCAGACCATCTCATACATGATGAATAAGAAATCAGCACCATATGGCATCCCATCAATCTCATGGCCCTCCTCATAAAGAAACAAATATTTCGTTGTGGTGGCCATATCTCCTCCCATGCTCCCCTTAGAACATGTAATGTAGAAAGTGTGGGGATCCTCCTCCCCAAAAAACACATCCACCCAATGTGTTTCTCCCCCAATCATGCTCCCCATAAAGGCAAGAAAAACATCAGAAAATGGGATCATGATTAGCATAAAAATGAAATAAATACTAAAGGTTTCATGTGGTTTTGGAAGGTACCAACAATCTCCCAAGTGGTCACAACATAGTCTTCCCCACTGCAGCTTCAGAAAATAGCATGGCAAGTTGTTTCTTGAAAAATGGCTAGTTGTGTAAGTCACCACATCTACTAGAAAATAGTAAATGGCTAAATGTATCAACTGAGCATACAAGAAGTAACCAAACACTTTCCCAAAGTCTGTAATGTTCCCAAATTTTAGCTTCAAGCTAAAATGGAACATTAGAGTTAGTAGTGTCTTTAGTCAGTGAATAAATGGGTAAGAAGGTCCATAAGTCTCCTAAGAAGGAATAAAAACACTTTGAGTGTGAAAGGATACCCTCTTTGTAGCTCAATAAAACACCTCCATGTGTGAACAGGGCTAATATCATGTTGATTCAGTCTACTCTGATCAAGTCAACAACGCAGATGTGGAGGAGTAGGAATCAAGGAAGGAATAACGCATTTTTGGAGGGAGATGAATCTCTTGATGGGGATGACCTAATTGGGTGGGGCCAAGGACAAGAAAACTCAAATTATATTTAAGGAAGAGGATAGCAGCCATGTTTTTTATGTTTTAGATTATTATTTTTGTATGCTTAGACTTTTTCTTCCTCTTGCTATTTAGCAAGGTTGCTGTGTTATTTAGCATCGGGTGTTCCCAAGCGGGAATTCCACCTCTTTCCTTGAGGAGCCTCTTGGGAGAGTTTTCATTAATTTTCCACATCAGGTTTTCAGGCCAAGCTTCAGCTTACTTCATCAGCGGAGTTTCTGCAGGTCATTGTGCCGTGTTGCAGGGTGAAACAATGGAGGGGATTGGAATCCCACTTTCTGAGTCAGTTTTCCATTGGAGGGAGGTTTCCTTTCCTTGGGAGATCTGTTTGGAGAGATATTGAGCTCATTTCAGATCTTTGGCATCAGGCCACACATTTCCCAACATTCCCAGTGCTGTTACAACTAGGGAATGCATTATTTTTGGAGGCAGCTTCAGTGGATGGTCTAGTGGCATGTTTACAGTGTTTCCTTGTGCTTGAGAGGTTCATCCTTTCATGGGAGGAAGCCTTTGAGGGATCTACATCAGATTTGATATATTTCAGCCTTATACACTCTTATTCTTTAGTGTTGCAGTGATTATTCAGTAATTTTCTGAAGATCACATCTGTATTCAGAGTGTATGTCAAGAAACCCTTCCCAGGTTTTCTTGTAATTGTAATAAGGAGACTAGATCTCAGTTTATGAGCATGATTGTCTAATATATGAGAATATCTATTTGTATTCTTAATTTCTGAGTTGAAACCCTCTTAATACTGTGCATTTTCCTTTGTCATTATTTCTGAGTAGTAGTGTTTGGGGTTTTAGTGTTTTTTAGCTACACTAGGTAGTGGGAGTTCTGTTTACCTCACCTAGTTTTATTTGTTTTAGATCTCCTCTTGTATTTAGATGCTAGATGGATATATCTAATGGATCCAAGTGATTATTTACATTTTTATGGCATATATTTCTAGAAATGAATTTTTCTGTGAATGCATTGTTGAGCAGTCCATTTTTGGAATATTTTAAGATATTCCCAATACTGCTTATTTTCCCTATTTTGGGATATTACAGTGGTATAAGAGATTCAATATTGTCTCATCCTGTGGATCTTAGGCCATTATACTTCAAGGAGAAATGGACAGAAGAGAAGGCTCCATTATGTGAAGGGAGAAAGGAAGACAGGCTTACAAAGCTTCTTCCAAGATCTATGCAGAGCTTTCAAGGAGAGCTAAAGAAAATAAGAATGGAGATGGGATCTCCAGCGGAGTTTGGATCTAGAGCTGAATCTAGATTTTCACATGGTGAGTTTGAGCATGCAGTTACACACCATGATGCACAGCGCAGTCAGGTGCCCAGATCTATCTTGAGATGGATGAAAGGAGGGAGAATACCTAAGAGGAGAACTCTTAGTGAATTGTTATAGGAGTATGAATCTCAAACTGAGAGGTTTAGAGATCATACCAATTTCTAAGAGTATTGCAAGATCCAGGTGGAGAAGAGCAAGCATCAGGATGCAAATAGATTTCTTTTATCTACTATTGAAGGTTCACCTACATGTTCAGCTGGAGCTTGGGTGAAGAAGCTAGACTCCTATTTACATAAACACCATATTTTTGAAGATGAAGCCATCAGATTTGCAGCACTGCATCTTAGAGGTAAGGCCTATGCATGGTGGATTTTTGAATCTTTTTCTTTGAAAAATGCAAACACTTCCTCTTATGCAAGATTCATTGAAATATTGGTGAGAAGGTTTTATGGGAAACTTCCTAAGACACATGAACAAGAAAAACTTAAGAGAACAAAAATCTTGCATGTGATGGAGGAGACTATAAAATTCACTCCACTTCAAAAAACCATGGGAGGAGCTGACATCTTGCATGATACCTTGCTAGAGGCAAGATCCTTATTTCATATTCCTAAACAAGAGGGCATGGGGATCTCTTTTTCACAAAGGGATCCAATTGTTGAGAGGTTGCCCATACACATTGATGAAGATGAGGGCAACAGCGCTGTCACATCTAGAGTACATCTAGTACCTCATGCAAAGGAAGGTGGAGCACATGCTCCAATGGGAGGGATTCTTGTATCTTCGCAATAAGTTCCCCAGGATATCATACATGGAGGTCAGGGCACAATCAATGAGCAGCATGATTGTGAAGCATTGCAGATGGAAGGAGAAGGTAGGAAGGGAAAGCAAAATCACTTGATGAGAGGCACACACCCTTCTCTATTTCGGAGAGATAATTCAAGGAAGAGGCAGACTGAATTTTGTTGTAAGGGCAATGGCAAGGTTTCCCCACTATATGAGCAGTCTACTCTTGACATTGATGTCTCACTACATGGAGGCATTCCACCTAGGAGGCCACCATATCTAGAATTGATGAGAGACATCTTGTCTTTGGATTCACCCCTCTTGGATTTTGTGGAGGTGAAGAGTTTGGAGGAGAAATTTGGCATGGGGGATTTCAAAGTAGCATGCAGCAACATGAGGAGAGCTTCACAAGCCAGATCACCAGCGCTGTCTCTTAGGAGGATTGATCCATATTGGAGGTCTCAAATCTTGGTAGAGTACTCCAAGGATCTTGGTGCTTGCATGATTCTTGATGACCCTGATGGAGATGATAGATACATGGTAGAGGATATGGTCATCTATTCTCATGGCAGAGTCTTCTTGACTAGAGCTTCTAAGCTTAAGTAGGAGCTGCTACATGCAGCACATGAGGACTTCTTTTCCAGGCACTTTGATGCATATCTTTCCTTGGCAGAGGATTTTATTTGGGAGGGCATCCAACAGGATATATTTCAGCATATGGAGAGATGCATATCCCGGATGGTGATAGAGAGTTTTTCACAGCCACCTTCCTACTCATTGGGAGTGAGGGAGCATTTTCAGTTCAGCCATTTCAGCTCAAGGACCGAAGTACATGGTAGAGAAGGTATACATTTGCATTATGATTTGCCTTTCTTTATTTTTTATGAGCAGAATGTTGTATTAAGGAGGATCATACCTTCTTATACTTTATATTATGATGTACTTGAGGTTAATTGCAGCATTGAGGATGGCTACCTTATTGGTGGTTTGTGGGGGAAGCCACATAATTCTTGGTGTGCACCATTGACACCAAATTGTATTTTCATGATTCCATCTTATAGAATGACTATGGCAGAAAACAAGTGGCTGGGAAAGCACTTGTTATTTTTTGTTTTGATGCAGGCAAAGGATGCACTGCGCTGGTTCCGTTTGTGGAACTATGAACCACTCTCCGGTTGTCATATGGCAGCTTGTTCTTATTGCATTTTGCTTCCATTTACTGCTGATATTTTTATACTCATGGGAAGAATTGTTTGGAGAGTGCTGGAGGTATTAGAGATGGCCATTGGGAGAATGATTCTCCCCACTTTACATGTTGTACATTTCAGGAGAAACCATGGGCAAACCATTATTGCCACATCACACTTTTTCCCTTCTTGTGGGAGGAACCACTTGAAGAAATTGAGGAGGCACTTCATGGCTAAATTGTTTGATGGGGGAATTGGGGCCATTATTGGAGGCCATGTTATTTCAGCCCAAGGAAAGAGGCAGCCCCATGTTTACCATAAATGGAGAGAGGAACCATTTGGATGGTAGAATCCAATCTCTCCATGCAGCCCCAACACATTGTATAAAACCGAGGTTGATGATTCTTTTGATGAGCTACCTAGGATGGCTCATTTAATTTGGATGATGGCATGGGTGAGGGAGTCACACATTCACCATGTTTTTCATCCCTCCTACTTTGAGGAGGCCATGGGACAGTAAGCAGGTTTCCATTCACACTTTCCACCTTTGATTGATGTGGGCCATTTGGTTTTGCACACTTGGGAGGAAACATTGGGTGGTAGTTTTATTACAGATTATCTTGATGCAGTGATGGAGGCCATTGATGGGAGGCCACAAGAGGAGGAGGGGAGAAATTTTTCTCTCCCTATACATTTTCTTGAGGACAAGCAAATATTTTGGAGGGGAGGACTGTAATGTTCCCAAATTCTAGCTTCAAGCTAAAATGGAAGATTAGAGTTAGCAGTGTCTTTAGCCGGTGAATAAATGGGTAGGAAGGCCCATAAGTCTCCTAAGAAGGAATAAAAACACTTCAAGTGTGAAAGGAGACCCTCTTTTTAGCTCAATAAAACACCTCCATGTGTGAACAGGGCTAATATCATGTTGATTCAGTCTACTTTGACCAAGTCAACAACGCAGGTGTGGAGGAGTATGAATCAAGGAATAACACAGTTTTGGAGGGAGATGAATCTCTTGATGGGGATGACCTAATTGGGTGGGGACAAGGACAAGAAAAATCACATTATATTTAAGGAAGAGGATGGTAGCCATTTTGTTTTTATGTTTTAGATTATTATTTTGGTATGGTTAGACTTTTTCTTCCTCTTGCTGTTTAGCAGGATTGCTGTGTTGTTTAGCACCAGGTGTTCCCAAGCGGGAATCCAACCTCTTTCCTTGAGGAGCCTCTTGGGAGATTTTGCATTAATTTTCCACATTAATTTTTCATGCCAAGATTTATCTTACTTCATCAGCGCATTTTCTGCAGGTCATTGTGCCGTGTTGCAAGGTGCAGCAGTGGAGGGGATTGGAATCCCACTTTTTGAGCTAGTTTTCCATTGGAGGGAGTTTTCCTTTCCTTGGGAGATATTTTTGGAGAGATATTGAGGTAATTTCAGATCTATGGCATTAGGCCACACATTTTCCAACATTCCCAATGCTGTTCCATCTATGGAATGCGTTATTTTTGGAGGCAGCTTCAATGGATGGTCTAGTGGCATCTTTACAGTGTTTCCTTGTGATTGAGAGTTTCATCCTTTCATGGGAGGAATCCCTTGAGGGATATACATCAGATCTGATATCTTTCAGCCTTATACACTCTTATTCTTCAGTTTTGCAGTGATTATTCAGTAATTTTCTGAATATCACATTTGTATTCCGAGTGTATGTCAAGAAACCCTTCCTGGGTTTTCTTGTAATTGTAATAAGGAGACTAAATCTCAGTTTATGAGCATGATTGTCTAATATATGAGCAGATATATTTGTCTTCTTAATTTCCGAGTTGAAACACTCTTAAGACTGTGTATTTTCCTTTGTCGTTATTTCTTAGTAGCATTGTTTGGGGTTTTAGTGTTTTTCAGCTACACTAGGTGGTGGGAGGTCTGTTTACCTCACCTAGTTTTCTTTGTTTCAAACCTCCTCTTGTATTTAGATGCTAGATGGATATATCTAATGGATCCAAGTGATGATTTACATTTTTATGGCATATATTTCTGGAAATGCATTTTTCTGTGAATGCATTGTTGAGCGGTCCATTTTTGGAATATTTTAAGATATTCCCAATACTGCTTATTTTCCCTATTTTGGGATATTAAAAATTCATACAATAGATGGTCGTCTCCATCATAATATCTGGCCAAAATGGTCTCTGGAACCCAAAGAAAAGCTTGCCCCTTTATGGAGCAATGCACTGCAAAGAAATGGTAAGAGCATGCAAATATTGTGTTAGACAATCAATAAATGCAAAAATAAAATTCTTACCATGTAATGAAAGTAAGATGATGATAGGATCCATAAATGAGTCCTCCATAGTGGTATGACATACTCCTATGAAAAGAAATGAACCATATGTTGCATGAAGATCCTCCTTCTTATGCTTGGAAATCCAAGTCAAGAAGAACATACGACAGTAACAGATGAATCCATCCACTATTCTATCATTCTCACCTCCTCCTTGTCCACCAATTGCATAAAATGTGAATTGATCATGGGGGAACTCCATCAATAATTCCATGCTCCAAAGTGATAGCGTTGTTGGCCTATGCAAATAGGCTCCTGCCAACTCATAACTCCATTCTTTGACATGCTCAATGACAAAGACTCCTCCCATAATGCTGCCACATACAAGAATTTTCTTCCAAAGTGGAAGAACTCCTAGATAATTTAAGGCTAAGTAGTATCCCCCTTGCACCCTGATAGTGCCATCTCCTACTCCTGCAGCATCATGCAAAGTGTGAGAGAAAATATGCCCTTGCTCTCTCCCAATCCTCCAAAGCAAAAAAAAATTTTGATGCCTCCTCATAACTCCATCATACAAATCATGTGGTGAAAACATAATGATCATATCATCATAATGCATCCACGCTCATGCAAGTATCCTGCCAAGTTCCTTCCATCCACATACCCTTGAAAAAAGGATATGTCCCATGATGACCAAAAACCTTCAAGAGCAGCCAACGCAGCCAAGCCTCCTGTTGCCCGGTGTCATATATTTGCAAGTAGCTTACCAGCTTCTTGCTCTCCATCCACTCCCATTCCTCCCAATGTGAGTGCCCCCAATCATGATCAACCTTAGTACCCTTCCAAATAAGACTACCTTTCTTCCAAATCAGATTTTTCTTCTTGCATTCCATGGGATGTTGAAATGCAACTCCTTGGAGATCTCCTAGAAAAGGTCTCACACCAATGATCATCTTGAATCCATAAGGATCCAAGTGGGCTGGAGGCAAAGCCTCCTCACTGCTACCTCTTGACAGTGTTGTAATTCTCCTCCATGGTGTTTTTGTTGTCTCATGTCCCAACTCAAGGATGAACATATGGTTTTGCATAAATTTGTTTGGGACAAAGTTCATCCCATCCTCCAATAATTCACACCCCAACCTCGCATGTGGTGTGCATCCCATCAGTGGCCCATTAGGGTGATGTTTCATCCCTTCCTTGATCAAATCAATGTTGCATAGCATAGTGCAAACATGTTGTTCCAAATGAGCAGTATGCAATGGTATACAATCCTCCATATGATTTGTTGAAACAATAGGAGATGAAAATTTAGGCATACCTTGATGAAACTTGGAAGTATCTTTGTTGGGTGCAGGAATTACACTTAAGTAAAGTCCTCAACACTTAAATTGTCAACCCGGGGGATTCGTAAACTTAGAGACGAAGCATAGGCAATGCCAGAGATGGTATGAATATTTCTAATATCAACTCCTACTTTTTAAAGGAAAAACTGCAGAATCAAAATTTAGAGAAAAATGCAACTCAAACCATCAAAACAATCTGAGGCTAGAACAAAAAGAAATGTACTTGCAAGAGAGATTCGGAAATAAAAAGAAGGCAATTACTCTAGCAGGATATTGATCATCTACTGAGAATGTGGTTTCTTTAGCAAAGACACCTTAGTAGTCTTCAACAGATGGGCCCTTTCAAACCTGCTCAAGTAAGAAGGATCGATCTTGCACTAGTGCAGGAACTACGATCTATGCAGAAGGTGTAAAGTAATGTCTATACCAAAAATGATTTTCTTCGTGCAAGGGCCCTGAAATTTCTCAAGTCCACAGCACTCAGATCTGGTACCAAGAAACGGGTTCTTGTACCTGATCTGAGCTTCTTACACTTTAACTTTTAGTCCTTGAAATCAATGATTAATTACTGCAAGTGTTATGAAACCAAATTGCTTATCAGAAAGATGAATATCTGTAGAGAATAAGGAAACAATATTTTTAATTAAAATGTAATTGAAAGCAAGAAATTTTTTAGAAGTAAGCTAAAGAGACTTGTTGCATCACATTATCTAGCGCTGGTGCGAGAACAATTCTCCTGCTTGCACCAGGAAGAAACCAAACCAATGTGTAGAAAATAAATAGAACACCAACATGCACTGGTGCAGGAAGAAACCAGACAGAGGAAATAAACCAAATTGTGCAGAAAATGAATAGCACACCAACATGCACTGGTGCAGGAACGAACCAGGCAGAGGAAATAAAACAAATCATGTAGAAAGTGAATAGCACACCAACGTGCACTGGTGTAGGTAATTTCTCCTGCTTGAACCAGGAAAAGAAAAAAAACCAAACGTGCAGAAATTGAATACCACACCAACATGCATTGGAACAGGTAATTTCTCCTATTGGAACCAGGCAGAGAAAGAAAATTTAAATTCAGATGCAGAAAAGAAAATTTAACTACTTCACACTGCAGATATGCTTTCACTCAAAAAGAAATTCAAATGTTGTAATTTAAATCACACGTAGCAGACATAAATCGCAAGAACAAAAAGGAGGGAGAACATGCTGGGTTGGCTGGGCCCTAGCCAACCAGCACGTTTCCCTTTCAAATGGAAACGCTACTCAGTATTGAATCAATTCATCAACTGTTTAAGCATGAAGAAATAAAAATCCATGAAGCATAAGGCGGAGCTCTTATTACTAAATCCTCAAAGAAAATACATGTGTGATTACATATCCAGCCTAGATTTGGGCGATAAAAAAATACAAGCTTGTTACCGCCTCACTGGTTCTATTCTCCGATCTATTCAATTCTTAAAAACATTGAACTATTTGTCCTATTTACATTTCTACTTATATAGATCCTTTTGGCCGCAGGCCAAAAGGATCGTGTACCATTACATAACCAATTACAGAAATCATTATAACAAATTACATAACCGATTGTAGAATAAGCTTTCGACCTTCAAAATTAAATTGCTTTTCACAAAATAGGCCGCGGCTATCTCCAGTTGTTCGTCTCTCTTAAGTCCGATCTCAACTACTCTAGATTTAACTGTTGTCATAGCTGGGACTCGACTGCCTTCAGATATGTATTCGTTGATCGTAGCTAAGGCAGTACAAAATAGGCGGCAACCCAAGTGATCCGAATTCACTGCCAATATTCACGACACTGGTGCTGGTGTGAGATCTTTTCTGCACTAAAAAGCAGTGATCAAGATAAGTGATCATCTATTAAATAGCATAGGAGGTAACGATAAGTTACGAAAGTAATTATAAGTAAGAAAATCACATAATAAATAGTTAATAAATTTTAAGTTAAGTTAAAAATGTAAAATATGAAGTTAATGCAGAATGTGTCATCGTTCTCGCACTAGTGCAGGATGAGGACGCATAAGATAGGTAAAACAGGGTAAATGATTACGATTTGGGAAGGGAAGAATGGTAAAAAAGAATGCAATTTAGGGGACTAACAATATTGTATGGTTGTAAGGGCTTCTCCATCCAATAGGTTGGATCCTCCAACTAAATATGTTGAGGGTTGCTCCCCCATAGTTGTGACAGCGCTGGTATAAGTCTCCTCCACTGGTGGTGAGGGCTTCTTCTCCTCTAATTTTCCTTCACCAAATTTCCCAATCAACCTTTGAGTGAATTCAACAAAAGAAACCACTCTTGCATGGCTCAAATGGCTGAACCAGCAAATTTTTTCTTCACCCTCTAGGTGCAGCGCTGTAATCTCTACAGCCTCCTTTTCTACCACCGGACGTAGTAGGAAGAATGCATCTATTTTCCTTGCCTAAACCCTTGTTGTAGATGACCCATCAAAAGTAGACAATAGAAACCTATTTCCCTTGATCCTCCCTTGGCCACATGGTCTTCTTTCTTCCTCCAAATTAATGAACTAAGGGAAAGCTAGAGTCTCCTTGAAGGCTCTAGGTTGAGATTTGTACTCAACAAGGTATTCACTTAGAATCGTGTGATCCAAGTGTCCTCCATCTTCCGACAATTTTTCCTCCCTCTCAAAAGGAAAGGATATTTTCCAATGCTTTGGAGCTCTCTGCAACATTGGTATCCTCTTCTGATCATAGGAAGTGCATGGCTCTTCCTCCTCTTGAAACTCTCTAGAGTTTCATTGCTCTTTTCCTCTTCTTCTTGTTTAACCTCCTTGGAGAGGTTCTTCCCGGATCTGAAAAGTGATGAGAGAAAGCTCACAATTTCCACCATTATGCCTTTTCTCTTTCTCTTATAGAATTTTGGCTTGAATCCCACAGGCTAAGCCAAAGATCTTACTCTGATACCACTGTAATATCCCAAAATAGGGACTGCTCAGCAAGCATGCACTAAAAAACGCATTTCCAGCAATATATGGTATAAATAACAAAATTAACTCTTGGATCCTGTATATCGGTCAATATACAACCTAAATCCAATAATAAAGCTTAAACAAATCAAACTAGGTGGGTTAAACAAACCTCCCACACCTAGGATTGCTAAAAAAGGCTAAAACCCCAAACACTGCAACACAAAAATTACTACATAAAAGATACTGCACAGTTTAATTGAGGGTTTGTACACATAAGTAGCAGAGACAAATATATCTGATATTATATTAAACAATATGCTCATAAAAATGAGATCTAGTCTCCTTTATACAAAATCTAGAGAACTCGAGAAGGGTTTCTAGGAATACACCCTGAATACAATTGGTGATCTTCAGCAATACGACTAAATAATCACTAAAAACTGAAGCACAATAGTATATAAGGCTTTAATAATGTATATCTAATGTAGATCTTATCAAAGGTCTTCCCCCATGGAAGAATCCACCCTCCAATCACAGGAAAACTCCCCGAAAGAGCCACAAAAGGCACTGCTGAAACTGCCCTCCAGAAATAACGCAATTCCTGAGTGGAATAACACTGTAGGTGATGAAAATGTGTTGGCATACTGCAAAATATCTGATATAAGCCAATAACTCTCCAATTTTATCCTCTAATGGAAGGAAACTTCCCTCCTATGCAAAACCAACTCAGAAAGTGGGTTTCTCAACCCTCCCCTGTAACATCCTGCAACTCAACACAACCTCCTGTAGAAATTGTGCTGAAACTGAAGAATGGAGCTTGGAACTAATGACATATGTGAGGAATGATAGATCATGTCTCTCCCAAGAGCTACTCAAAGGGAAGAGAAGGAATTCCTGAACAGGAATACCTTAGTGCTGAACAACACCGACAATCTTAGCTAAACAGTTAAAGAAAGAAAAGTCTAAGCAGACATCAAAATACAATTCATAAGCTAACCTCAAAATGGCTACCATCCTCTTCCTTATAAAATAATTGAGCCTTCTCACCTTGGGTCCCACTCAATAGGGTTCCCACCATCACACAAACAATCTCCCTCCAAAACTACGTTGTGCCTTCATTAGAGCCACTCCTCTAAATTGCATTGTTTGATTTGGTCAAGGTTGACCTCTTCAACTTGCTTCAACCCTTTTCACACCTAAGGGTCTTCAATCTAGCTCACATATAGCTATCTAGGCTGAACCTCATTCACATTGAGATCTTTTATTTGCTGATCCACTCCTCCTACATTTATGTTGTTGACTTGGTCAAACTTGACTTTGTCCACATGCAAAATGTCCCTGTTCACACATGAGAGTGTAAAATACAGCTGGCATTATGATTGCCTTCCACACTATGAGGGATTTTATCCTTATTTCTGAAATGTATGGGCCTCCTTACCCTTTTATTCATCTCCTAAGTGACATTAGAAAAATTTAATATTCCAATTTGCTGCATGCACATTTTGGAATATTATAATGTAACGGCACAATAATAACAATATGGGGGTTATAGGAGTACAACGATAACAATAAGGGGGCTACAATAACAACAATAAGGGACTACACTAGTAATATAGAGACCTAACATACCACTCTCCTTAAACAAGTGTTTTCCTCAACACTTGAGTAGCTTTGGATGCTTCTGTATAAAAATCTCATCCTCCCATGTAGCATCTTCAGTGGGTAAGTTCTTCCACTTGACGAGTTACTCTGAATGCTATCATTTCCTCCGTAAAAATTGACCAAGTGAAATTTTTTTTATGGGATCAAAGCTATCGATGCCATACAAATTTATTTTGTTCTAAATATAATGTTGTAATGTGTACCTTTTGTGTGTTTTGCACATTCTTGAGATCAAAATATTGCTCCATCTGTAGTATCCATGTTACAGGATCCTTGCCATCAAAATTTCTCATATCGATATTTGGAATATGGTGGGTCTTTCATCCAACATTAGATTTTATGAAATCATGATTAACATTTATTTTGTTCTCATCATGAGTTTCCTCTACTATCTTTTCGCCATTATGAATCATTTCTTGTATCAACTTTGTCAAGCCTTCCATGTCTGCTTTATGTCATTCTTCATGTCTTCCATGTCTTCCATGCCATTCTTCAAACCATCCATATTAGCTTCTATGCCTTTCTTCAAACCTTCCATATTAGCTTCCATTCCCTTCTTCAAACCATCCATCTTAGCTTCCATGCCTTTCTTCAAAACTTCCATTTCATTTTTTTCTCTCTTTGCGAGAGCGAAATTTGGTGCACTTGCTCTTGTAATTTTGATATATCATGTTGCACTTCTTCCTCTTCATGAGTATTATAAGGGCTTAATGGGAGTTGAATTTTTTTTAGGGGGAATTTTAGAACCCAATACTGATATCTACGCTTCAATATGCCCTGGGAATCACTTCAAACTGATTTTTCAAACAAGACTTATGCAATTCAAATAAACAAATACACACATTTTTCTTGCTTTTAGGAGGTCTATATTGAAACTGAATTATCTCTGTTATTTCATATCTTTAATATCTAAAATTATGTCCTATAGTAGCCCTCTGAATCTTCTTTCTAATGCCATAGATCTGACCTGATTGGATTCTTCAAGTCAAATTTATGCCCAATCTCCCATAATGACCTAATTATGGATTGGTTCAGAAGAGTGAACTTGTACGTCGTGCCACATGTCACTTTTTCCTCCTTTGGATCTGAAATTGATATACAGGAAACTACATTCTGTTTTATTTTGGTTACTTTTTACATAATTCCAATCTGATGCTCAGAAAGAGAGTTGTGATAATTTTCCCACAGTCACCTCTTTGAGATGAAATTCAGGAGCCTGAAAAAACCCTAACTTCCATAGATCATATCTCTGAAAATATTGCGAACCAATATCTACAATTTTTATACAAAGTTCCTCAGGATTTCGGTCTCTTGTGGTAAAAATTTTAGCTTCTGAACCTTCATAGAAAAAAAATTGTAGCGAAAATTCCATGAAGACCTATTTGAAAAAGCGAAACCCTATAATCAAAAGCTCTGATACCAAATGTTATGAAACCAACTCCAAAAATAGAAGGAAAGAGAGATCAACGCCTTATAAATAAGAGACTTCAAGGGGGAAACCTCCTTTACATTATATAAATTAACAATCCTTGGATGATACAAATGACAAAACCTCGTTCTATATATATGATTCCATGGGATCACAATATAATCCTAGCCGACCTAACAATAATAATGTAAGGGCATAATAATAACGATATGGGGGTTACAAGGTTACAACAATAACAATAAGGGGGCTACACTAACAACAATAAGGGAATACTCCAGTAGTATAGGCACCTAACAGAAATTGTAAGAAAATATTATCAGTTAAATATTCAGACTAAATGTTTAATTTATCATAAGTGTGAAATACTGTCAAACAATGTTTAACGACCCAAAAAATCATATTTAACATTACGAAGATTATTGAAAATTAATTGATATAGAGGGACTTATAAAAACAGATAGTTGAATAATTCATATTCTAAAATGGAGTGTAACTTTAGAGGATTTAAGATAGATTATAACACAACTTTTTCTTACCTACTTATCTTCATAAAAATTAAACATATGCAGAAAAAAAAGTGAAATGAATACCAGAAAAACTTACAAGGAGACAAACTAATTGAAATAAATCCAAAATCCTTTTATTTATCATCAATGATAAAAAATCTCATACACTTCTCCTTACAAATGCTCATCCAAGGGTGCAACCCTTAATAACTCGAATGAAGAGTATAAAAAGTTTCTATCACTTAGAAGTATCTAAACCGATTACAAAAAATAGTATGAAATAGTAGGAAAACGAAAATTGATGAGTGATATGTCATTGTCTTTGAGGAAATAGTTGATGATGTGGCCCAAAAATTGCTGCTGTGCTGGCATGTTGTTGGAGACAAAAAATTAATCGATGGTTTCACACAAGTGATCCCATCTTCCCTCACTTGGAATTTCCTGAAAACTACATCTACGTCTGTGTATCTTTCAAAAGTAGGCTTGTTGATTAAGAGATGTTTAATTTCATGTTTAATTATCAAATCAAAATCTAAAGCTTCCATAAAATCTTTCCCTGTCATATGCCCTTAAATTCCTGCAAACTTAGCTTTATCAATGGCAATGGTGCAGATATTTTTGTAGTACTCCTCCAAGTTGAACAGTTTGTCATTAGGAGCTACTAATCCAGGTGATCCCCTCTGGTTCAGCAAATTAAACTTAGTGTGAAATATTTGGATATAAACGTCCAAAGTTTGACATTTAGTTTCTAATTGATTGAGTAAATTCTTCTTCTGCAATACTTTCTTGATTTCCAAAATAGCATATGTTAAGTTTGTAATGTTCATATGCTCCAATTATACTCTACTTTTTGAGTTCAATAGTTTAATCATGTCTGATGCCTCTGCTGGTTTCTGCTTGAGTGCTACCTTCTCTTGTTCAATGACTATTTTACACATGTTGATTAATTACTCCTGTTCAAAAATTATTTGTATGGATGGCTATACTTCTGTCATTGCTTTGCTTATTTCGTTCCAAATGCTATCCTTGGCTTGGGCCAAGGTATCTACCATTAGAAGCTCACTTTCTAAATTTTGAACCTTTATGATCCAGGTGGATATTGGTGTCCACCCACCTATTCCATTTGGACCTGTACCATTAATTCTTTCATTTTTTCAGTTTCAGCGCAACTTACTATTTTTAGCAATTTTTCGGGTCATGAACTTCCAGAGCCATTTTGAGGCCCTAATGATCCAGGTGGATATTGGTAGCCACCCAACTATTCCATTTGAACCCCCACCATCGTTACTTTCAGTTTTTCAGTTTCAACACAGCTTATTATTTGTAGCAGTTTTTCGGGTCCTGAACTTCCGGAGCCATTTTGAGGCCCTAAATGACATTGTTTTTGGGAAAATTAAGATCATATGCCAAATTTATGTCCCAGGGAAGTTGAAACACCAATTTACCTAAATGGGGCCCATAATTTTGGTGCTTCATCTCCTAGGGTTAGGTTTCTATATGTTTAGGGTTTTCCATTGTTTCTTAATAATAAATAGGCCCTCGAGCCTCATTGTAACCCAGTTCAGAGGCCTGTAGCCACCACATATATTCCTAGAGATAAGATGCCAATGCCCTAGATATTTTATTTCCATTATGTATGTAAAAACATTTATGTTATTTGATATTAATGAAATGATTTATTATTTCCACTGCATCTCCATGTGTATGTCTATTTCTGTATTTTATTGCATTCTTGCATAAATCCGGATCAGTGGTATCAAAGCGGTCTGCGCTTTATTTGTTTTTCTTTGCATGTCCCCAATGAGGTCAGGATATAAGGAGTTAGGGCTCGATCTGGTTTAACCCCTGCAATATTAGCCTTTCAAACCTCGACGACCTCCTATGGCGGAAGAAAAGAAAGACGAGGGAGCAGGAGATCCTATCAAAATATTACTCGAGGAGGCCCTCGGGAAACAAAGAAACACGATGATGGATAACTTTGCTCAGATCCTTCAACGACTACCCACCTATGGTGCATCTACATCCAACAACCACTCTGGAGGCACCACTCCCTTCAAGGTACAAGTAAAATTTGACATTCCTATATTTGAAGGCTAGATAGATGCAAATGTCATAGATAGATGGTTGAATTTGCTGGAAGGGTATTTCTCGGTCCATGATTTCTCTGACTGAGGAAACATTATTTTTGCGCTCCTTAAAGCTGACCCCCATGTCAAAGACTGGTGGGAAACCTACTGTGACGGCATCAAGGAACCATATTAACTCGTGGGAGCTATAAGGACAAGTACATCCAATGGACCACGTTGCAGTAGCAAAGGGATCAAGATGTGCATGAACTAACGAATTTTTTCCATACCTTATGTTAGCCCCTTATAAATTTTTTGACAAGCAAGAAAGGGGCTAATTTGTTTCATAAGCCTGTAAGGAATGCATTTCCTTTGTAAACACATCATCCTTGCAGCCTTTCCAAGTTCCCTGCGTGGTGACTTTTTCCTTCTGCTGTTCTGAATCAATATGCCTTGCTGACCAAAAATCAGGCTCCTAAAGGTGTTATTCTGCCTCTTATAACCTTGCAAATTTCTTCATTTTCACCCCATTTCTCCTCTCCTCAAAGTCCCATTTCTTCCCTCTATTTCCCCTAATTCCCCTTTCCATCTCTGAAATCCCCTCTCCCTTTATTATGCCTAATTTCCCTTTTTTTCCCTACCGTTACCCTCCTCAGGCCTCAAATGCATTAAAAAGGGTAAAAAACCCACTTTCAAACCATATAACAGGCCTCAGCCCCTTCTCCGCTAGCCCCGCAACCTTTCTCTCCATGTAACCTAGCACTGTGACCAAAGCGCTAGCCCCGAAGGCATTTGTCCCATATGATTATCGGGCATTGTCTCAACCTTTGATCCATATAGATCAGACAGCTATCATTAAATCTTCGGCACCCGTGTTTCTCTGTTCAAATCTCTGACCGTGCCATCGCCATCCATTCACCACCAGATCAATGGTACGGAGTTTACCCGCTGGTGGTCCCCGCAGAGCACTATTTCAAAACCCGGCAGTTTCTATCGCATCGCCTTCGGGCAGTTGGCAGTATTTCCTCATTGGCCAGCGATTCCATACATCTCTCGATGCGTGGCTCCTATATGATTTCAAAACCTCTATCCCATTGCGCGTTATCGTTCGGTACAGGACGCGCATCGATATTCACGTCAGCTATTAGATCTTGGGAGCCTCATCTGACGGTCATCGATCAACGAACCTGTGCAGGGTTTAAACCATAGCCTCCGTACCCCTAGCCCACCGTTCCACTACCCTCAACCATGTTTCCCACTGTCGATCTCCTCTCAGATCTGATGGTCTAGATCGTCCCCCACTGTTGACTATTCCACTGTCAGCCGATCCCGCCACGTCACCTCCACGTATCCCACCGTACAATCGCCCTCCTGTTTCATATATTTGTTCATAGGTCGGGTTTGTTAAGTTTTTCATTTATTTCACCTCCGCGCCACCTCCCGACTGTAATCCATATTGTTTTCACCGCACTATGGGTCTTCCACGATGTTCACGCCATATAACCAGTCTGCATAGTTAGTCTAGCCACCCCCGTTGCGTCCACCACCTCCATTGGTTTTCTTAACAAGTTGTGTGTTTTTGCGGGGTTTTCAGAGAGGCAGAAATCCACCATGATTCACAAAGATCATTGTAAGTAGTGCATTGAGCAGACAAAATTAAATTCGGAAGCTGGTACTACAGGGAATGTCAAGAAACGTGGCGGAGGTATAAATTCCATCAAAGGACAGAGTTTGAAACTTCGCAAACCTTTTCCAGCGCCATCAAAGCTCAGATCCTACAGAATCAAGGCATTTATGGAGCAGTGGGAAAAAACCAGCTCATGATCAAGGATTCCAGCATTAGAATTAAGTGTTTTGAGTTTAATACAACAGCTTAGAGGCAAAGCACCGGATCAATGATCCCACAGATCATGCAAAGGTATAGCACGCAGAAATAAATGCATATCAAGGGCTTATATAGCAGCAGGATGTTTTCCTCCTTAAAGGACAGAATGCCCATGCAGTGTTCATTCTATGTCGTGTTCTGGAAAGATTTCCTACCCTGAAACAGCCCCAGTACTATCAGAGCATTTACTTCATCAGTATGCAAGATCTCTTTATCATTTATTTATCTTTGTTTATTCACCAATAGCACCACACAGTACTGTAGTTAGAACGCATCAGAGTCATATCAGAGTAATCCCCAGTCTGAAGAAGATCATTCGTTCACCCAAAGAACACCAGAGATTAATGCACAGGATTTACACAGAATGGGATTCGGCCCTCTTTCTTTTCAGAAGTTTAATACTGCATTTAGTTCTCCACCTACCCCCCCTGCTCCTCCGGGGCTATAAATTCATGAAGAACTCATTGTAATGGTTGTTGATCAGTTATCAGAGAACTGCAAGTAGTTTCTTTTGAGACACAGTCTCTGTGTAAAGTTGTAAGATAGGCTGAGGAATATGATTTTATACTGAGTTTTCAGCCATTGGCATGTTGTACTTGACTGGTATTGCTATTTTATATGACAAGCTCATTTCTTTGGATCCTGATCTGAAGCAGCGGTGATGTTTTCCTATCTTTTTTTTTACATTCATTTCATTTCGTTTCTACTGGCTTGCATCAGAATATTGGCATAGGATTTACCCTTGTTAGGTACCCAATGTTTCTTCTCTCCTTGCCATTTATGTTTCTCTTCTGAATGTATTATCTAGGAAATGATTTCAGTTGATTTAACCAGTGTAGTGGATGTCATTGCCTGCTCTCTGATGTATGAATTAAATGAATTCAGTTCTTAGATGTTTCTTGTTATAGATTCTGTTGGAAGATTTGGGAACACTGGGGATTAGATTTAGCCCTGTCCACTAGGATCCTTGTGCGACCTGCTGATCTGTAACTTTGTGCTCTAAATATGTGTTATCTCCTCTCCTTCTCCTTTCCACATCACATAATCATCTTGAAGATCCTAAGTTTCAGATGACTAGCCCAATGGAAGGCCTGCCTATCGAGTAGCATGCAAATCCGTTCCTGAATCCATTGCCCAATGGTTTTGAACACTTCCTGGAATACTTCACCTCTGCCTTATCCCTCTTTTCTCATCTCTGTCTTACATTGAACCTTCCTTCCTGATAACCAGCAACCAAACAAACAATCAAACAAAAAAACCCCGAGCCTTATAACTAGCCTAAAATCATAACATTTGAGCTTCATAGACATAAACCTTTGCTCATATAGAGAGATCCCTCTCTGGACCCAGGAGGGCTAGATCCTAAGGTCCAAAAGTGGTTCTGATGTTGTCTCATCTTTTGGTCTTGCCAATCTGGAAAAAACATGGGAACCCCAACATAATGGCAACTCCACTGGGGAACATCTGAGTGCATTACACTGTAAACATTCCTAAGCATTCAAAGACCTGCAATCTCTGGTTAGGTTGGCAGTTAAGAAGTCTTATCCTCACATCAACCTATACACCATTTGTTGTGTTTTCCCATACTCTTGGACAGAGTCTGGAAAGGGCCAGGTAGCCTCCGGATCTCACACTCTTTCAGAGGTGACATATCTGGTAAATGCCCTCCCAGTCAATCTATGGTTAGAGTTTGCTGTGTTCTGAAGATATCCTTGAAAAGGGACATCTCAAGGGCACTGTGGTGGACAGTGTACCCTCCTAAAAACATCCTAAACCTTCCACCTGGCGACTCCATAGTTCCCTAAATGTTTCAAAGACTCCACTGGTGATCAGTAGGCCTGCTGATTATCTTGGTTCACATTAGACTCCACTGGGAGACCAGCCCCCATAACAACATCAACCACAGTAGAAGTAACAAGTAGGGTTAAGCTGCTTGGTCAGAAACAACATTCTGGCTTCTAGAACCATTCATACAAGATCTTACCCTGACCCAGACCCACCTGAAATAGTTGACAATCCTGAGAACATCCTCAAGGGAGCTCCTACACTTAAAATATCAACTATTTCCACACACATCTATAGAGCTAATTCTGCACCAGAAGATCTTACAGCTCAATCACACTTTCACCTTGACCTAGACCTACCTAACAGCTTACCTAGAACTAGGTCATTCAGTGGCTTAGACCAGCCAGACCCTGAGCTTCCTGATTCACCGCAGCAAGGTGGTAGACACCTTGGGAATAGACAGACCCCTCCATCTACACCTCTTGATCTACATTTCATACAAAACTTGGGGCTCAGTCACCCTAGGTCTGCTCATTAGTCCTCTGCTGGTCATAATATCCCTGTCATCCATATACCTGTTGCCCAAGCCCCTTTAGCCCCTCAAAACATCATCATGGCAACTTGGTATGCACCTTTGGTTTTACCTCAGCCTCTAGTACCCTTACCGAACGATTATCAGTCTAAGATTCCACACTTCACTGCAAAGGAGTCCATCATAGCTCAACAACATGTAGATAAGATGGAGGATTCTTTCGACTACATGGAAATCGATGATGATATTGTCAAAATGAGAATCTTTTCCCAAAGCTTAGGGGGTGATGTGAAGAAATGGTTTAAGTGCCTCCCTCTAGGTAGCATTAATGACCTCCCAGCTCTATATAAGACTTTCATAAACAAATGGGAAACTAGGGCGAATCCACGCCAACTCCTGGCAGAATACATGACCCTCAAAAGAAATGTAGGAGAGAGTCTCCATGATTACACAACGAGATTTAACAACATTTACAATGCCCTCCCTCCACATATGAAACCTCCGCAAGGCATGGCCCTAGCAAAATACCCTGAGGGTTTTGATGCTGACATGGCCTATGAGATTAGAGATAAGGAATACAACACATTGGAGGACATGCAGAAAGGAGCAGTGAATATAGAAGCCAACCTGATTGAGAAAAGAGCAAGACTAAAATCTGAGAGAAGGGTAACATATAGAGATGACAATGTGGCTTCCACCTCTGACCAAAATTATGATAAATTGTCAAAAAATGTGGAAATATTACAGCAAATGATGGAAAAAATGGTTGTCACAGTCAGTAACTAAAATAGAAACCAGAACTTTAGAAGAAACAATAACATTACCAATAGACAAAGAGAGTCAGACCAGCAAGTTATTCCCCCATTCCAAGAGAATTTTCTTGATGAAGATGAGGGAATCATAGAAGAGTCTGAGGGAAACACAATTAATATGTTTGAAACAGAAGAGTCAATCCATAACTATTATTCAGAAGAAGACCAGCCTTCACCCTCTGGTTGGGAGGAGGAATGGTCGGAATCTGAAGATTACAGATTCGGATTTAAAAATTCCATGATGCAGGCAGAGAACAGTATGAACTTAGAAGCAAAAAGAGTCAAGAAACTGCCAAACCCAAAGCTTCTGAGACTACCATCAAAAAGAGGCCTGAAAAAACTTCTAAAGCAACTGTTGAAACCAACAAATCAGCAGCTGAGAATTCTGGAAAGAATAGAGAAAAGGACAACCAAAATACTAATGCACAAGGTAAACCAACTAGCAGCACTAGCACTGCAGTTAGTACTCCTGATAAAACTACCACAAACACTGTACATAATGAGAAACGACCCACTGATTCAGCCACCAAGGTAGTGGAAAATAGAACAAAGATGAGTATGCCAAAGAGTCAGTCCACTTTCAATTTGGAGAGTGAGATTGCAAAAATTAAAATCTCTGTCCCACTTTCTGAGTTGGCCACTCAGGATGTATATAAAGGCCAGATTTTGAAGGCTTTGAATCTTAGTGAGAATGGTGACTCTGTCAATTTAAACAATGATCAGCCCGCCCTCATGTTTGGTCCTAAGATAGAGGGGAAGTTTCAGGAAGGGGTAGTTCCACCTTTCTATATCAGCCTCAACATTCATGACAAGATCCTGCACAATGCGATGCATGATTCTAGAGCATCTCACAACCTAATGCCTAAGGTAGTTATGGAAAGACTAGGTCTAGAGATAACCAGACCCTACAAATATTTATACTCTTTCGACTCTAGCAGAGTAAAATTTCTAGGCCTGATCAAAGACCTGTGTGTGAGCTTAACTCAAATCCCAGCTAAATGCATGGTCATGGATGTTGTGGTGGCAGATGTGCCACCTAAGTATGGCATGTTATTATCAAGATCATGGGGAGCCAAGCTGCAGGGTACGATGCAGATGGATGGCTCATACGCCACAATCCCAATCTTTGGCCAACTCATAAAACTGTATAGGGAGGCACAGATGAAATTTCTAGTCAGTAGCCCTGAAAAACCAGAAAATTCACCTGTTTATTCTGTACACACAGACCTTGACTCCTTCATTTTTTGTAATGATGCATCCTTGGAAGGGTCAGAGTCCCAAAACAGAGATACAAACGGAGAGGCAGAAGCCATGGACTTTAACATAATGGCCGCTCTGGATTTAGAGGACAACGAAGAAGAAAACCGCAACGAAACCTGTAGGATATGCGGTGGAGACCTTACCCCGAGTGAACAAGACACAGAGCGTAAACAGCCACCCGGACAGATTCCTGAGACTCATACATTACACAAGGAACAAAGCAATCCACAGCCCGATATAGACCCTATAACGCAACATAATGATGAAACCAACCACAGGGAAAATAATGACGCCGAAACCAAGAGTGAACCCCTGTGGGTGATGAAATTTGATGGGTCATGCACCAAGAGAACTACCGGAGTGGGGCTATGGTTACACAATACAGAAAACGACTATGCTGAGAGCCACGCCTGTAGCCTGCATTTCAAGTGCATGAATAATGTCGCTGAATACGAGGCTCTGATCCTAGGTCTAAATCTATTGATGAAATTAGGAGCCCGTAAGATAGTCGTGCAGGGAGATTCTGAGCTGGTGATAAAACAGGTAAACAGGGAATACGCAGCAAAACATCCTAGGCTAAGAGCATATAGGAATGACACCATGGATCTAGTAAAAAAATTTGTTGAATACAAGTTAGTGTTCGTTCCTAGGGGTCAGAATGTCATTGCAAATGGATTAGCTTGCCTAGCCAGTTCCTACCCCAAGACTCCGAGTGACCAACAGATCATCATACAGACCAAATTTAGACCTGCTGTGCCGGATAATGAAAAATACTTGCAGGTATTTGAAGGTGATAAACAGATCGAAGATTTTCTAGTAGGCAGAAATGAGTTTGAATTTTCTGATTTAGACTCCAAATCTGACAGTAGCCGCCTAAGTGAAGAATCCTTAGATGAGGAAGAAACACCCTGTAACATAGAAATAAACTCTTTAGATGAACAAACTGGAAACCCAGATCGCCAATGTGAAAATGCAGATAGTGAAGAGGTAGAGGTGTTGCAGGCCAAAGATAATAATATACCCAGAGGCCTAGCACCCTTAGAAGACCTCTTTGACTTTGATGATGTAGCAAAAAAGCCCACTATAGAACATGTAGACTCTGATGTGGAATAATGCAACATAGGCACAAGAGATAAACCCAAAATGATTAAACTGGCTAAGTCTTTACCTGCATACATGAAGAAGAAATACATTGACCTTTTCAAGGAATTCATTGATGTGTTTGCATGGAGCTATGAGGAATTAAAAGCCTATGACACAAATTTCATTCAACATAAGATACCCTTGAAAGAAAATCAGAAGCCCTTTAGGCAAAAACTTCACAGGATCAATCCTAAAAAATTGCCTGCAGTAGAGAAAGAGATCAAGAAGATGTATGAAGCAGGTATAATCGTGCCCGTGAGGTTCTCTGATTGGGTATCAAACTTAGTGGTTGTGAGAAAGAAAACAGGAGAAATCAGATTGTGCATAGACTTTAGAAATCTAAATAGAGCCTCACTCAAAGACAATTACCCTTTGCCTAAAATGGAACATATCCTTCAGAAGGTAGTGGGCTCTAAAAGAATCTCCCTACTGGATGGCTTTTCAGGTTATAACCAAGTCTTAGTGATCCTAGAAGACCAACTCAAAACATCTTTTACCACTCCATGGGGTACCTTCATGTATGTGAAGATGCCTTTTGGATTGATGAACGTTGGAGCCACCTTCCAAAGAGCGATGGACATAGCATTTTAAGATAAGATAGGGCACTTCATTGTTATCTACTTAGATGACATAACAGTCTTTTCCAAGACCAAAGAAGAACACCTGAAACATTTGAGAAAAGTATTCGAAAAATGCAGAAGATTTGGTCTGTCCCTGAACCTTAAAAAGACTGTCTTTGGGCTACAAGAAGGTAAAATTCTTGGCCACATTATATCCGAGAAAGGAATCAGGATAGACCCACAGCGAGTTGAGGGAATACTACAGATCATACACCCCAGAAACATCAAGGAATTACAGTATTTCATTGGGAATATTAACTTCCTTAGGAGGTTTATTCCAAATCTGGCTGAACACCTTAGGAACATGACTAACATGCTAAAGAAAGGTGCAGGAGTTAAATGGACTGTAGGAGCTAATAAATCTTCTGAATCAGTGAAACTTGCACTAACCCAAGCTCCCATCCTAATCATCCCAGATTTCTCCAAAGATTTCCTGATCTTTTCATTCGCCTCTGAGCATACAGTAGCTGCAGTTTTGCTACAGAAAAACATAGAGGGAATGGAACAACCAATTGCCTTCTTTAGCAAAGCACTCAGAGATGCGCCCTTGAAGTACAACATAATGGAGAAACAGGCCTATGCTCTGGTTAAGACCTTGAAAGACTTCAGGGTGTACATATTTCATTCTCACACTGTAGCTTATGTGCCCAACATCATAGTCAAAGATATACTGTCCCAAGACCCAGATGGGAAAAGGGGCAAATGGATAGCTGTGATATTAGAGTATGACCTTGAGATAAAACCCACCAAACTGATTAAAGGTTAGGGCTTCGCTAAATTAATGGCTGAATCAAACCTACAAGCCTTATACATTAACATGATAAATACTTTGGATGAGAAACAAGAATTGCCTGATTTCACTATTGAGGAAAAGTTTCAGAGCTCTCCTTGGTATGCCGACATTCTATATGTGCTTACACACCTCAATGCCCCTCCCGGATTATCAAAGAACAAGGCCAGATTCTTAAAGCTAAGAACCAGAAATTATTGCATCTTGAATGAAAACTTATACTGGAAGAATCCTCATGGCATATTGCTTAAATGTTTGCCTGAAAATGAGGCAGATAGGGTTAAACAAGAATTCCATACTGGAGAATGTGGAGGCCACCTGAGTTGGAAAGCCACTGCAAAAAAAATACTCAGAGCTAGCTATTATTGGCCCACACTCTTCAATGATGTTCATAAAATGATAGTTTCCTACCACAAATGTCAGATCTTTGAGGGCAAAAGGAAACTCCTCCCTTTACCCCTACAACCCATCATTGTTGAGGGTCCCTTTCTACAATGGGGCCTAGATTTCATAGGAGAGATCCATCCTGCTTCTTCTGCACAACACAAATGGATCCTGATAGCCACAGACTATTTCACTAAGTGGATAGAGGCCATACCCACTAGGAATGCCACAGATTCAGTCATCATTAGTTTCCTAGAAGGTCACATCCTCTCTCGGTTTGGCTGCCCAAGGAAAATAATCACTGATAATGCTACTGCTTTTGGATCCAAAAATATGGTTGATTTTTGTCATAGGTATCAAATAATGCTTGGTCATTCAACTGCCTATTACCCACAAGGTAATGGATTAGCTGAATCATTAAACAAAATCCTGGTGATCATCATCAAAAAGCTGTTGGAAGAGAACAAGAAGTCATGGCACAACAAGTTGGTACATGCATTGTGGGCTGACAGGCTTACAACGAAGAAATCTATTGGCATGTCACCATTCCAGCTCGTTTATGGAACAGAAGCAGTATTTCCTACCAGCCTTGGAATACCAGTGATCAAACTTGTTCAAGAGGTATAGACAGAAGAGGACAGTATGGTGAGGATAATAAATCAAACAATTCATCTCCAACAAACAAGGGAAGAGGTCTACAACAAAGCAGTGAAGGTTCAGGAAAATATAAAGAAATTGTTTGACAAAAGAACCAAAGCTGTTGATTTCAAAGTTGGAGATAAGGTTTTGAAGTGGGATTCAAGAAGAGAGGATAAAGGAAAGCACAACAAATTTGATAGTTTGTGGCAAGGTCCATACCTCATCCAGGCCACCGTGGGTCCCAATGCTTTCTTCTTACAAGAATTAGATGGCACTGAGTTGTTTGGGGGTCCTGTCAATGGCAGGATGCTCAAACACTACTTCTGCTAATTTTTCATTTCCAGTCTCCATTCCCATTGTACATACCATTGCAGTTTTTATTTTCAAAGAAAAAGAGAAAATGTTTCAAAAAAAAGAGGAAAGGGAGAGGTTCAGACATGCTTAAAACATGAACCTATGATGTGCAAAATATTGGCTCTAACAAGCTCAAAACCTGAGCCAAAGCAAGTAAAGAAGCTGGCCCTAACATACCCAAAATCTGGGTCAACAAAGAAAAAGAAGAATCAGCTCTAACATGCCCAAAACCAAAGCTGAAACAAAAAAAAAGAGGAAGTGACTCTAACATGCTCAAAACTTGAGTCACAAAAAGAAAGAAGGATGCTACAAGTTCCATATTTCAAGGCCTTCAAGTTTTGTTCCCAAAGTTTTGCAAGTTTTCGCCCATGTGCAACTGTCTCTATGCCATGGCCCACAGCAAGTCAGACAGTCTAATCCTGGCTTGCCTGTTTTTCAATCTCCTGTCTTAGAATGTAGAGAAGAAATCTGCTGGACAGTTTAATCCCAGCAGATATTAGACTAGGTAGAGAAACATATGAGACCAACAGTCTAATCTGGCCTCATGGATTAATAAGTGTAGACTTAGAATAGGTTTATTTTCTGTTTGAAAAAATAAATAATGTAAAGGGTCTGCTAGCTCAAATGCACCCTGGAAGAAGAAAAAATGCTAGGACTGTAGTGTGGGTAGGTAGTTTGTTGGGGAAAGTTTTCTGCTGATGTAGTGTTTTCATATTGTGGCAGTTGTGAATCAAAGAAATAAAGGGATGTGCCAAGCAGCCAGCATCTGGCCTACTCCAAAGTTCAATTTCTGGATTCTTGACTCCTTCAGGAAGAAGCCATCCCCATGTGGAGCCACTGTTAGCCCCTTATAAATTTCTTGACAAGCAAGCAAGGGGCTAATTTGTTTCATAAGCCTGTAAGGAATGCATTTCCTTTGTAAACACATCATCCTTGCAGCCTTTCCAAGTTCCCTGCCTGGTGACTTTTTCCTTCTGCTATTCTAAATCAATATGCCTTACTGACCAAAAATCAGGCTCCTAAAGGTGTTATTCTGCCTCTTATAACCTTGCAAATTTCTTCATTTTCACCCCATTTCTCCTCTCCTCAAAGTCCCCTTTCTTCCCTCTATTTCCCCTGATTCCCCTTTCCATCTCTGAAATCCCCTCTAAAACATCCCTACTCCCTTTATTATGCCTAATTTCCCTTTTTTTCCCTACCGTTACCCTCCTCAGGCCTCAAATGCATTAAAAAGGGTAAAAAACCCACTTTCGGACCATATAGCAGGCCTCAGCCCCTTCTTCGCTAGCCCCGCAACCTTTCTCTCCATGTAACCCAGCGCTGTGACTGAAGCGCTAGCCCCGAAGGCGTTTGTCCCATATGATTATCGGGCGCTATCTCAACCGTTGATCCATATAGATCGAACGGCTATCATTAAATCTTCGGCACCTATGTTTCTCCGTTCAAATCTCTGACCGCGCCATCGCCGTCCATTCACCGCCAGATCAACGGTCCGGAGTTTACCCACCGGTGGTCCCCGCAGTGCACTATTTCAAAACCCAGCGGTTTCTATCACACCACCTTCGGGCGGTTGGCGGTATTTCCTCATCGGCCAGCGATTCCATACATCTCTCGACGTATGGCTCCTGTACGATTTCAAAACCGCTATCCCATCGCGATTTATCGTTCGGTACAGGACACGCAGCGATATTCACGTCAGCCGTTAGATCTTGGGAGCCTCATCCGATGGTCATCGATCAATGAAGCTGCGAAGGGTTTAAACCATAGCCTCCGTACCCCTAGCCCACCATTCCACTGCTCTCCACCGTGTTTCCCACTGTCGATCTCCTCTCGGATCTGACGGTCCAGATCGTCCCCCACTGTTGACTATTCCACTGTCAGCCGGTCCCGCCACATCACCTCCACGTATCCCACCATACAATCGCCCTCCCATTTCATATATTTGTTCATAGGTCGGGTTTGTTAAGGTTTTCATTTATTTTGCCTACGCGCCACCTCCCGACTATAATCCATATCGTTTTCACCGCACTATGGGTCTTCCACGATGTTTACGCCATATAACCAATCTGTGTAGTCAGTCTAGCCACCCCCGTTGCGTCCACCACCTCCATTGGTTTTCTTAACAAGTTGCGTGTTTTTGCAGGGTTTTCAGAGAGGCGGAAATCCACCATGATTCACAGAGATCATTGTAAGTAGCGCATTGAGCAGACATAATTAAATTTGGAAACTGGTACTACAGGGAACATCAAGAAAAGTGGTGGAGGTATAAATTCCATCAAAGGACAGAGTTTGAAACTTCGCAAACCTTTTCCAGCGCCATCAAAGCTCAGATCCTGCAGAATCGAGGCATTTATGGAGCAGTGGGAAAAAACCAGCTCATGATCAAGGATTCCAGCATTAGAATTGAGTGTTTTGAGTTTAATACAACAGCTTAGAGGCAAAGCACCAGATCAATGATCCCACAGATCATGCAAAGGTACAACACGCAGAAATAAATGCATATCAGTGGTTTATATAGCAGCAGGATGTTTTCCTCCTTAAAGGACAGAACGCCCATGCAGTGTTCAATCTATGCCGTGTTCTGGAAAGATTTCCTACCCTGAAACAGCCCCAGTACTATCAGAGCATTTACTTCATCAGTATGGCAGATCTCTTTATCATTTCTTTATCTTTGTTTATTCACCAATAACACCACACATTACTGCAGTCAAAACGCATCAGAGTCATATCAGAGTAATCCCCAGTCTGAAGAAGATCATTCGTTCACCCAAAGAACACCAGAGATTAATGCACAGGATTTACACAGAATGGGATTTGGCCCTCTTTCTTTTCAGAAGTTTAATACTGCATTTAGTTCTCCACCTACCCCCTGCTCCTCTGGGGCTATAAATTCATGAAGAACGCATTGTAATGGTTGTTTATCAGTTATCAGAGAACTACAAGTAGTTTCTTTTGAGACACAGTCTCTGTGTAGAGTTGTAAGATAGGCTGAGGAATATGATTTTATACTGAGTTTTCAGCCATTGGCATGTTGTACTTGACTGGTATTGCTATTTTATATGACAAGCTCATTTCTTTGGATCCTGATTTGAAGCAGCGGTGATGTTTTCCTATCTTTGTGTTTACATTCATTTCATTTCGTTTCTACTAGCTTGCATCAAAATATTGGCATATGATTTACCCTTGCTAGGTACCCTATGTTTCTGCTCTCCTTGCCATTTATGTTTCTCTTCTGAATGTATTATCTAGGAAATGATTTCAGTTGATTTAACTAGTGTAGTGGATGTCATTGCCTGCTCTCTGATGTATGAATTAAATGAATTCAGTTCTTAGATGTTTCTTGTTATAGATTCTGTTGGAAGATTTGGGAACACTGGGGATTAGATTTAGCCCTGTCCACTAGGATCCTTGTGCGACCTGCTGATCTGTAACTTTGTGCTCTAAATCTATGCTATCTCCTCTCCTTCTCCTTTCCACATCACATAATCATCTTGAAGATCCTAAATTTCAGATGACTAGCCCAATGGAAGGCCTGCCTATTGAGTAGCATGCAAATCCTTTCCTGACTCCATTGCCCAATGGTTTTGAACACTTCTTGGAATACTTCACCTCTGCCTTATCCCTCTTTTCTCATCTCTGTCTTACATTGAACCTTCCTTCCTAATAACCAGCAACCAAACAAACAATCAAACAAACAAACCCCGAGCCTTATAACTAGCCTAAAATCATAACATTTGAGCTTCATAGACATAAACCTTTGCTCATATAGAGAGATCCCTCTCTGGACCCAGGAGGGCTAGATCTTGAGGTCCGAAAGTGGTTCTGATGTTGTCTCATCTTTTGGTCTTGCCAATCTGGCCAAAACATGGGAACCCCAACACCTTACGCACAAAGTTGGGTATAAATATTCATAGAGACATTTGGTGCTCAAGTACTGCATTTGTCTGCACGGATACATTCAGGAGGAAATGGATTTCCTGGAAATTACATCGCTTGGCACAACATATCACTATGCCACCAAGATCGAGCATAAATTTAAGCAGAAGAAGTGAGACTTGGGATCCACAATCCGAAGCCAAGGAAAGGTTCCCCTGAACCACAGAGCAAGGGGCAAGGCCAAAGCAGGGTGACTTAAAACAACACCACAAATCCAAATAAGGACACAGTGAAGTGGTGTGAATTTCATAATAGACCCACTCATAGCACAAATGAGTGTCGGGCCAAACACTCTTTGATGGCCAAACTAAAGGCACTTGAATCAAATGCATGTTCTGATCCTGAGTCAGAAACAAAGAAGGGAAATGAAAAAGGGAAGCAGATCATTGATGCGGATCCCAGTGCCATTGTTGCCACCACCAAGCTCTAGAGGGAGGATCCAAAGGAGGGGGAGCACCTCTTCCATTCGCAAATGTGGGTGAATGGTTCTCCACTGCAATTTCTTGTTGATAGCAGAAGCCAAAAGAACCTCATTACAGTAGAGGTCACGAAGCGGCTTAGCCTACTGACCTTCGCACACCCGCATCCATATACCATCAGGTGGCTTCACCCAGGGAGAGATATCTGCGTCCGCCAGCAGTGCCACCTTTCGTACAATATCAAGTCATTCACGGATGAGGTATTGTGTGATGTTTCTCCTCTTGATGTAGTTGGTGTATTATTGAGCCAAAAATACTTGTGGATGTGACATGTTGTGTATGAGTCTAGGCATTGTTATGTTGTTATTAATTTGGGAAATAAATTGTACAGGATACCGGAGATAGTACCGCCTCCTACCATCTCCTTGACTATTGCAAAACAACGTAGTAAGATTGTTTCCCAAACAAGGAAATTTATTTCCCTTACAAATCACTCATAGGGAAAGAAGAATATTGTGGCCACAACCTCGAAACAGGGCTCCCCTGCATGGCTACAACAGATGGACAAAGTCATGGAGGAATACGAGGACATTTTCTCCTCACCCACAGAGGTTCCTCTATAATGTTAGGACAAGCACTCCATTGATTTGACCCTCGACACACGGTTTCCTGATGTTTCCATACCTCATGCGACTACACAGTCGGAATCCACACATGTACTATCTGAGGCAACCAAATTTATTGAACGAATCCAGCACGTCCGCTAGCAGGTCCACGACATCCTAGACAAATCCAATACCAATTTTAGCAGAATTTACCTCTCATGGAACGCAATGGGGACCATTTCTTCGTAAGGAGGGAGGAAATATCCAGGTGGATATTGGTGTCCACCCACCTATTCCATTTGGACCCGCACAATTAGTTCTTTCATTTTTTTCAATTTCAGCACAACTTACTATTTTTAGAAATTTTTCGGGTCATGAACTTCCAGAGCCGTTTTGAGGCCCTAATGATCCAGGTGGATATTGGTGGCCATCCACCTATTCCATTTGAACACCCACGATCGGTTCTTTTAGTTTTTCAGTTTCAGCACAACTTACTATTTTTAGCAGTTTTTCGGGTCCTGAACTTCTCGAGCTGTTTTGAGGCCCTAAATGACGGTTTTTGGGAAAACCAGGAGCAACATGGGTCCATGGATCAATGTTTCTCACATCAAAATCTGTAGTCCTCAGATATATATTTATAACGAGGTATGTTGCATGTCAAACAGAGATCGTATGCCAAAGTTACATCCCTGGGAAGTTGAAACACCAATTTACCCAAACAAGGCCCATAGTTTTGGCGCTTCATCTCCTAGGGTTAGGTTTTTGGATTTTTAGGGTTTTTCATTGTTTCTCAATAATAAATAGGCCCTCTAGCCTCATTTTAACATAGTTCAGAGGCCTATAGCTGCCACATCTCTTCTCAGAGATAAGATACCAACATCTTATCTAGTTTATTTTCATTATGTCTGTAAGCATATTTATGTTATTTGATATTAATGAAATGAAGTATTATTTCCACTGCATCTCTAGGTTTATGTATATTTTTGTATTTTATTTCGTTCCTGTATAAATCCGGATCACTTTAGTGTCAATCTGTGAGACTTCTGCATTTCTTCTATGTACATGGTGTCATTTTTTATCTTCTGAGTTTCCAAGGCTTTGAATTTCCCCAACAACTTTTCATTCTCTTGTTTCTATATGGTCAAATCATGCACAAGTCTGGTTGAATCACCTATTTTTTATGTAAATTCCATTGTTGTTGATGAAGAGCCAAGCTCTCTACCTGCAACAACAAATTGGCACTGCTACAACAAGGATCATAGCAAGCTAAGTTGACTATTCTTTTTCCTTAATAAATCCTTCAATCTGCTCCTCCATCTTCTTAGTTTGAATGTTTTGCTCAATGATGAGTTTGATCATCTCTTCTTTGTTCTGTTCACTCTTCTCTATTTCCTTTGTCTAGGGGTATTATGTGGAATGAAACTTTAGTTGCTTTCGTAGAGATGCAATGTCTGCATTCTTCTTCTTTAAAATATATTCTACAGGTTTACAATCCTTTGGGTCATACCCAATCTTGACCACAATGTCTTCTAAAGACTTTAACTTATTTTCTTTAGCTAAAGAGGAAAGTTTTTCTATTTTAAGTTGTGACCGTACATTCGATAATTTTAGTATCAATTTAGACAATGTCATTGCTTTATTAGTCATGCTAGAGAAAAGAATCTCTCTGGTCTACCTATGAATGTCCATCTGGTCTATTGGATGAATCTGATTTTCATCAAATGAGAAAATTGTCTTCTTATAATCAGATGGAGATTTTGGAAAAGGGACTTGGGCCTGTATAAAATCCATCTGCATCCTTCCCTTTTCACTATCGAAAGCAGTCAGAAGCATGTGTTTTCATGGGGAAGTTTTCTTCCAAAACTGAATATAAACATTGGCCTTCAAGGTTTCATTTTTTCTGTTTAATGTCCAAGAAATTGGGGAAGATGTTCTGATCATCTGATGAACTGGTTCCAATAGATTGAATGATCTCCATTATTATATCATTTTCCTAAGCTAAAAACACTCAAGGACTCATAATTCTATCAACTTTGTGAGCACAAGAGACATTGTTAAAGGCTCAGTGAAAGATCCATCAAATTTTTGATAGACACCCACCCATTCATACAAGAAAAAGTCTCTTTGGAGGGCCTACCAGCTCCTGGTTTTCTTAGCTTGCAGAATCTACGGTCAACAAAGCACAAAGACCTTTCCTAGAGGGTGGGATGTCTTATTGAACCAAGTTGTGAACTAGGGGAAGTCATTCAACTAGTTAGATTTGTTGGCCCGATAGTTGAGATCCCATGTACCACATGCCCAAAAGCCTCCCAAGGGTGGGAAAGAAAGGTTCTATATGTCTGCATATTTTTTGGATGGAATCTGTGCACATAATTCATTTCCTAGCATGGACTCAACTTTGACACCACGAAACCCTTCCTTGTATGTCTATTGCAAGCTTCTCTTGAATTTCATCCATCAAGGAGTAATTGGGAACACTCCCTCCTGCTGATGCAGACACCTCTGGATCTCCAAAATCTCTAATTTTTGGTTCTTTTTTACTCTGCTTTGTAGAAATATTAAAGTCAGTCTTCTGCTTCTTTTGTTGGATTATGAATTCATTGACCAAATCTACAGAATTCGATGTTTCTTCTCTAGGCCTTTTGTGCTCTTTGTTTTGGGCAATTGGAGTCTACAGAGTAGGTGTGGAAAGGATTTGTTCCTCTGCCTCCAGTAATATATTCTCTGTCCACTGATCTAAATTCTTAAACTTTTCAATTTTAGGCCTAGGTGTATGATTATATGGAGTTGTCTTCAACTCAACCCTTAGGTTTGAAATGATGTTGAAAGGGTCATAATACCAAGTGAAGCTTGGCTGGAAATTAATCTATTTAAGAATAGCATCTACCCCAATCGCTGTTGATTTGGTATTGCATATAAAATAGGGTATCTTTGATTTAATATTAAACTATGATTTTCGCTACCCTGAAAAAATATGTAAATAATCTATGTTAATCATCTGCCAAATATATTCCAAAGATAAAATTCTCATTGGAACATATTTGGGTAGTTTTTATGGTGCTAGCTCACAGCCATATACTCGAATCTGTGTGTAATTCTGGCATAAATACCAGTCTCATGTTTTAACTTGATCACTCAAAAGAAGGATTCTTTTGATATCCTGGCCAATTATGGGCTCATTCTGACTGCTAAGAAGTTGGAAAACTGGATGGATGAATAAATAAATGAAGTCTTCAAAAGAAAATTTATCTGAAATAGATCTGACCAATTTTGTCCAATGAATCACTAATTGGTTAATTCCTTGATCATCCTGCTAATACAATGTAATAGGCAGTGAATCTCCCCGCTGAAACAAAAACATATGAATAAGTACAGAGGTGTACTTCAAAATTCCATGGGTTGTTAAATTCATCAAATTTTCATGCATATTATCAGCCAAAAATTGACTGTAATTGTACATGAATGCAGGCTGATGATCTTTAGAAAATATATAAAATTAGCCAAGGTAGGTTTCATCTACTGTTATGTCATCTGGATATCCTAATAAACAAGAAATTAATGAAATGATGTGTCTGGTAGCTTCATGAAACATGGAGGATTGATAAGGTGGGTTTTTCTTTGGAAATTCAGCATCATCAGGAAGGAAGGTCTAAAAAATTTGTGCTCTTTGAGGGAAAGTAAGCTTATGATATAGCTCCGTAATAGTTTCTTGGGAGAAAAGGCCTAAAGAGTCATTCTGAGGGATCAATAACATGTTTTTTATGGTCTATGGAGTGATGGATGTTAGAATGTTTCCATTCTGAGCTACCACTGCTCTTTTGATGGGATCATACCTGGTTTGACATCAGGTGACTAGATCTAGGAATTCATGGTTTTGAGGGAATGAAAACATAGGAAAAAGGGACTCCCACAGCTTAATATAATCCGGCTGATCTAGATACTTTCTTTTAGCCACAGGCGCAATTCATGAAGTTTGAATTCACACTCTATGTCAATGATTTTGAAGTATGAATCAGTTAAGGGGATATGGTTGAGATCGACCGGGGTAGAAACAACAGGGTTTTCCTCAGTGATGGACTTAAGAATTTTCCCTTTAGGAGCCATGTTTTCTATAGAGGAAAAAGAAGAAGAAGAAGAAGCAGGGGTTGTTTCTGCAAATAAAACTCTGTTTGGCATAGTGACAGATAGTTGAACCAATGGCACAATCATGTCTCTCTAAAACCTGCAATTCAACAACAAACATTAAATGAAACAAAGGTGGCAGAAGGTATGGAGAGGTTATACTTATAATTATGCTCAGATTACCGTTATGGGTGATTTTTAAGAAAATGTGACCGTGGAGGTTTAATGCTAACAATATAAGAGAGATAAGTAATTAAACGGCTAGACAATGGCCGTGGAGCATGCCTAACAGGATGGGAATGGAAACAGTAATAGAGCGGAGTTGTAAATGGAATGCACAAGTGTGAGTGTTTTATTTGGCGTCGAGAAACGGTTAGGAGAAAAATTCAAATGACCGTTGGTGGGAGTGAAAACTGTCATTGGGAGGAAAGCAGATTTCAAAGGGGGTAGGTGGCAATAAATGGTTTTGAGCGAGGGGGGGTGAGAAGTGTTTTGGAGGCAACACGTAGGTAAGGGCCCGCCATTGAGAAAACTACTTTTCGGACTGCCCCCGTTAATGATAAATGGGCAAGGGGGATGCGAAAAGGCTTCTCGACCGTTGATCTGGGTGGGGGAGAGATCTGCCATTGAAACTTGCTCGAAATATAATCACAACGCGACAAAATCCCTTATCTTTTGCGAACTTAGGATAAAAATATGCGCTCCTTATTATAATTAAATTTAATCGTTTAATGAAGCGATTAACATAATTTAAACATGATTTTAACTCCTAATTTAATCTTTGGCGCATTTAAACAAGCAGCCATTCTTTTCTTTTCTTTTATTCAAACTAAGAAAATATTTCTTTTCATTGCTTTTCAAACTAATGTTAACATTTTTTTATCTTTGCCTTCATTTAGAGAAAACTAATCCTAACATTTTATGATATGATTAATTTATTGCTCATCAGTCCTAACATTTTTTTTTTGTCTATTCATATCCAAACTTATCATTTTTTATTTTTTTTATTTTTTTCTAAAATGATACCTTATCAAAACCAAGTAATGTTACAATAGTATGGAACCTTAGTCTTATATTGGCCTATGACATCAAATGCCCTATGGATTGCTAGTGGGAAAGGAGGAAGACAATAGATTCAACATTGTCTAGTTCTGAGACACTTATAAACATGTTTTCGTTGTCGTGTTGGTTTACACCAACATTTTCTTACTTGATGGCTAAAAGTAGGTTATGTATTTCAACCATTTAATATATTGTGATTATTGCATTTTTTTGAAGAATGCCATGTTTCTCAAATGAAAGACTTGTGAAAATCTCTATTAAGCATCCAACCTTAATGGATTTACTTTGAGGTTGATAATATTTTGAAGAATTTAGAGTGGGGAGATGATGATTATGATTCTCCATGTGTTATAAAACAAATCTGAGACGAGTGCAAGAGTATGATCACTTCATATTATTACCACCACTCCCAAAGTGTATTGAAAAGAGGAGGTAAAGTTCCCATTGTTGGCAGAACAAAGTAAAATCAAACAACGTCAAGAAATTAGACAAAGTATCTTCATAATTAAAATGAGAGCCAAATAGATGGGAGGAGAGTGAGGGAAAGATTCAGATGGAGTAGAATATCAACAACATACAAAAATGTATGCTACACATAACAAGAAGCACAATGAACATACCTACGTGTATCATGCATACACTTATATGAATATTTATATGATGATACTTAACAATAGGTAAGATGTTCAGAGGGATTATAAGGCCTTAGATCATACACATGCCTACACATCTGAGGCTTATGCTAGTTGATAATTAACCAAAGCCTAGTTTTCAAAGTTAGAATTCATAAACCAAGGCTAAAAATGATATGTGATGTGTACATTATTTGCAAGGAAATAATCAAACACATGTTTTTGAAGAATCTAAATGAATTCATCAATATGAAACCCCCTTGATTAAGCCTCTAATCTATAAGTGAGAAATATTTGGAAAATTCTCGATGGTCAGGCAATGAGGTCTAGGTTTCCATGGAGGTAACTGTGCAATCTAACCTTGAGTAATCAGTAGCTGCAAAACACTCTAGATTATTAGGTTCAACTCAATCAATAGGTTCCAAATAGCAGCTTCATAAAAATAAAGTTATTTGTTTGGAATTTCCTTACAAGTATATTGGATTTTCATATATCCAAACAACAGACTTTCCTACTAGACACGACTCAGTTTCAAAGTTCACCTTAAGCTTTTGCATAAGCAATATGCAACTTGCACATTCCATCAATCGCAAACTATATACATCTCTACAAGACCTGATTCTGAATATTATGATTGACACAACCAAGATGCAACTTGCACATTCCATTGAACATAGACAAGATGCATATATACAAGATCTGAAAGAATATTATTATTATTTTCCTGTGTCAATTTAATGTTATATAATCAAGAAATTTCATTTTTGGAAGTTGTTAATAACACCAACAAACCAATGTGTTGAATGTCTAGGGAATTATTTGGCCATATTTTTGACACCCAATTGATACAGCCTCTTTATGCGGAAATCCCATATTTGACGTGGCCAATTTCCACTGCGATTCAAATATTACCTCTGGATCTATTTTAGTCTCGGGTTCAAGACTCGTGAAGGAGAACGATGGGATGAAATTCCGGCTAATTGGCTATGGATTGGACGTCCATATAGAGTTTAAAGGTTAGACTAAATTGTGAATAATTAGCAATGAGGTTCGTATTCCGGGAAATGGAAGGCATTCCTAAGGCATTCCTATGCAGATGTACAAAAGGGAGGTTAGGATCAACTAAAGGAAGTTAAGTGAATGAGAGTGGAGAAATCCATGGAGTAGAATGGGAGGCAAGAAAACCAAGCAAAGTTTCCCCTGCCAACATCATGCATAATAGAATCATATCATGATCTAAAGGTTATTACATGTGGTTCAAGTGCCATTAAAAGGCAAGGTTCTAAACAACGTAGATTGGCTCCAATATCTGAGAGAGTTTGTAAATAATATAGCATGTCTGTGATGCTTACTCTAACATTCCATATACACCAATATGAATTCATACACAATATATACAACCCCTCAACCACAACACATCATAATTATGCAACCACAATCAACAATATGACCAACACACTAATAACACTAGCTCAGATAAACCAGAATATGAAAGAAGGTTAGAATATAAATTATTGTGTGAGGTACTTATCTCAAATGAGAAAGGGAAATTATGTCGGGGACAAAATCTCTCCTCCCAACTTTAGGTAGACTACAAATAAACCTCTCTCGTGTAGCTGCCACACCCGAGCTAGACTCCAAGGCATAAGGGCACTGCTTCTAGATCCAATTTTTGTGTTGCTTTAAGATGGATACTAGAAAATACTCTGTGTGTTTACTCATACAATGCCTTTGACAACGTACGCTTCACAATGGTGTTTGACTATCTCTCCTTCCAGTGATCATTTCCTTCCAAAAAAACAAATATCTGGACCAAGCTTCCCTCTCGAATCTGTTTCTTGGTGGTTGTTTTTCAGTTTGGCCTCATTTCCTTTGACCAATCAACATAACTCCAACTTCCCTTTGCCCTTTGATTTTTGTGGTGGTTGGCCTGGTCATCATTGGTCAGTCTTATAGGCCAATGATCCCCATGCCATTTGGACTTTCTCCCTTGCTTGCCATCTGTCCCAAATGCTATGTCCACCTCAGCCTTGGAATCAATTGTCCCTTTACTGAGTCCAAATTTAATTTATTTAATTTATAATAAATAGAAAATATAAATGTGGTTGTCTAAGCTATTACTATATGAGAAGATATAAAATGTGGCTTTGGTCATAGAAACTAAGAAAAAAAATTGAATTTGTATCAGGTTTATAGTATTGTTACTGTTCAAGTATATTTTAATGTTTATAAATTTTAGATTAACTACTGCGATTATATTTTTTTTCATTTTCATGATATACTCTACTTTATGGCATGATGGCATGAGCGTTCATTTACCCGTAATATAGACAATGTGTTTATCAAACCTCCATTTCAAGGACAAATAAGAAACATAGCACTTAATTATATAAAAATGTTAGATTTGTTTTTAATAGTTAATTATATAAATATAAAAATAAGATTATATAACTAAGAAAAAATATTTGCAAATTTTATTTAATTCACAAAAATTAATAATTTTAATATCATTAAAATATGTTTACATTGTCATCACTTCAATTCCCCACATGACACTCCTAAATGTTAATTTATCAGTTCAATTATCCACTTTTTTTAGGTGTTATTCTTGGATATGACCATAATGTAGGCACACCAATGCCCAATTTTTATATATATAAAAAAATTCTTCACATTTGGAAATCCTCTTAAATTCTAACTCTACAAAATTTTTAGATTTTTTTATTTTGCAAAAATGTACAATAACAATTACAAATATCTCATATAAATTATGAATAATTACTTAAAAATAAAATAAATCTTCAAAATTGTATTTATATATAAAACAGACATAAAATTATATATATATATATATATATATATATATATATATATAATTTTAATCAATTAAATAAAATAAGTGTAGTTTAAATAGGTGAAGATTTGCAGAAATTTTTAAAAATCCATGTTACAATTTCAAGTTTCAGAATTTTAGATGTTACAAATATCTCATATAAATTGTGAATAATTATTTAAAAATAAAATAAATATTCAAACTTATAATTATATAAAACAAACATAAAATACAATAATTAATAATTTAAAAAATAAATAAATTTTCAAACATATAATTATGTAAAACAAACATAAAATACAATAATTTATTACTTTAAATAAAATAAATCTTCAAATTTGTAATTATGTAAAACAAACATAAAATACAGTAATTGTTTTTGATGAGTAAATGAATTTAATCAATTAAATAAAAAATGTGTAATTTAAATAGGTGACGATTTATCATAAAAAATAAAAAAAATTGTTTTTGCTAATATGATTTTGATGCATATTTTTTTGAAAATCCATGTTACAATTATCAAGTTTCAAAATTTGTAGATATTTCTTGACTTTTTGAAAGTGATTCTACATTCAAAAACTCCGGATCTCAATTTTTTTTTTAAAAACTCTCTAATCTCAAATATTTAAAAAAAAAAATTACCAAATTCTAACAAGAAAATCATCTTCCCATCAAAATTGTCACTAGATAATCCCAATGAAAATTTATAATTCAATTAATCATCCCCATTTGTTGTTAGACCTTTGTCTTGCAAATGTTGAGGTTTAACTTTCCAGGTAGATAAACGCTCACGTGCTTTTTCCACCTACCACACCAATTTACATTTTAATAATAAACAATCAGAAATTTAATAAAATATTAATATATTAATCAAAATAATAATAATAATTACTCACCTCTGTCTTCCAATTTGTTTTGTAAGTGATGACCATTAATATTATTGTTTGCAAACATGTTCCCCCTAACATCCCAAGCCATATTCCCTGTTATTAAAATGACAAACATCCAGAAAGTCATAATGATTAAACAAATTTCGATTGTATATTAAATATTAAAAAATAAAAATCATAATAAGAATAATTTGATTTTAAAATCACGTTTAAATTATATATCAGATTAGTGTGTAGAATTTTTTTTATTTTTAAAATAAGAAATTTGGCTTTACACGGTAATTTAACTAGAGTTTTTAAGATAAATATAAAAAATAAAAAACAAATATTATATATAGAAAAATGCATAAATAAATATTTTTTTAATGTCAATTAATTTATGTTTATGTTATTTTGTCATTTAAATCGAACATGTTTATGTTATTTTTTCATTTATTGAACATTAAAAAGAGTTAAAATTTTCAAATCATAAAATTTTGTTTATTTAAAATAGATTAGAATAAGCATGGATATAATATAAATGTTTTAAGCTTGATCTTTGAACTTTATTGTCATTTTGTAGTTTTCTCTTTATTCAATGGTTGCAATGGTTGCAATCTCGAGAGGATCTATGTTTCTATCTCTTCTTAAAATTGAAGCTTTTAACAATTTGGTGGCTAATGGGCCAAAATATCAAAAGGAAAAGCCCTCTAGTTTGTAAAGAAGCTCACTGAAATTCTCAAAGTCAATATCTGCTCATCCTAGTTGAAATCTTAGGCCCTACAATTGGTTGAACATGGCCTTGTTAAGCCAGTTCATAGGGATTTGGCCATCCCCGCACTCTGTGACATGATGGCCGAAAAAAATGGAAACCTTTGATCAAGGGTTCAGCCACATCTTCCTTCTGTGGGAAGGGTTTTTTTCAACTTCTTTTTTGAAAATAAGGCAAATCGACAAGCAAACCTTAATTTATGGGAGCCTAAGGGTTGTACTTGGATCAATGGATCCTTAATCTCAATCTTGAATGAGATGTGAATTTGGTTGTCCCAATGTAGGTGACACATCCATTCCTCCCTCTTCACTCCTGGAATGAATTAGATTTCAAAAGTATTGGAAATGCCTAGGGTAAATACATCAACCATGCCTAGCCAGAAGAGGGTTTGTTTTCTTATGCAAGAATTTGTGTGGAAGTATATCTAGATAAGGGGCTTATGACAACCATCAATCTGAATCTTGATAACTAGTCTCGAACCCAAGAAGTGGACTATGACCATCTTCCCTTCAAGTGAAAAATTTCCCATGAGTATGGCCATTTTGCTAAAAGTTGTAAGAAGAAACAGGAGGAACAACAAAAATAAGTGGAAGAGGAAGGTCAATGGAAACAACTAAAGAGAAGAAGAGGTTTGCCAAGACAAGCTAATAATTAGCCTAGACAACCTAATCCAAATGGGAAGAAAGGGAAAGGCCCAACTTCCCCAAAAAAATGAGGACCAACATAGGGAGAAGGATCTAGCAAGACCAATGTGAAGAAAGACATCCATAATAGCTATGAAGCTTTGAATCTAATTAATGAAGAAGGAGAAATCGAGTTGAACAATCCTCTTATTTCCCCAAAAAAGGAGCCTAATACAACTTCAAAATTTAGGGCCATCTCGAATACTAAGAATATGCTTCCCTTAGAGGATGTCCCATGCCCTATGTAGCTAATTGAAGACTCTTCCTCAGAGGAGGAAAAATATCACTCAACCCAGATCATCAAAAATGGCTCTGCCTTTGTGAGCCTTGTTGATGAGAAATTAGAATCCAAGAAGGAAAAGGAGCAAGAGTGGCTCCACCGCAAGGTAGGTAGGGAGACTATTTGGGAGGTAAGAACAATAAAGGTAGAGAAAGAAAAATAACTAGGAATTCATTCAACATGGGATCCAAGTTTCATCCAAGGAGGGTCAAATCAAAGCAAAATAAGAAACTCAACCCCTCATCAAGGGGCAACTAAAACACTTAGGAAATTATGAATATTATCTCCTAGAATTGCATGAGGTTAAGGTCTAAGAAAAGGATTTCATATGTTAAATCCCTAGTTAAAAGAGAAAAAACCTTAATTATACCACTCAAGGAGACAAATATGGGGATCAAAAAATCCTTCAACATCAATGCAAATTATGGAATGGTAGTGGTATTTTATCAGTGAAATCAAGAGGATGGTAGTGGTGTTTTATCAATGAAGATATAAATAAGAAGCTAAATCTACTTTATATAAATCCTTCTTTAAATAATTTCACTTTGAGCAATAAGCATTCGGGCCTTGGTCACATTGTTGCTTGTCTTGATCATTTTTTTATTGTTGATTCCTTCTTGGACAAAAGACTTCTTTTTTTTGTCCAAAATTCTCATATGGTGAAGCTTACCCGTCTTGTTAGAAATATAGGACGAAGGTAATTATGGTCCTATCCCCTTCAAGTTTTGCTCGATTTGGATCAGATCAAAGGGATTCTATGATTTGATCAAACAATTTCAGAGGCAATGGATTACAAGAATCCTAATTCACATTTGTCAGAAAAAAAATTAAAAATCTTAGAGGCCAAAAAGGCATGGGCTAAAATACAAAAGGAAATTGGCCCAAGCTTTCCTTACCTAACTACGAATTAATAAGGAATCTCTTCAAAGAGACATGGAGCATGTACCAGTTACTCAGGAGATTATTATGAAAGAAAAGAAAGAATTCGAAGCCTATCACTATGCTTTAAAAGAAGATAAGGAATTGTGGTGGCTCAAATATCATGATCTCTCACTTCAGGAAGGAAATATAAATTCCAAATTATTTTGTAATTAAGCTCGAAATCAAAGTTTGAAGAAAAACATCAAAGAGATTAGAATGAGATGGACTAAAATCGATGATTTTTTACTGATCCAAGACAAGGAAATTTAGCATTTTCATGATTTCTATAACACGGTGGACCTCACGAGTGGAGAATTAGAGGAGATTATGTTGGAGCATGTTCTATAAATAATTTCCCAAGAAGATAACAATGATTCCTTATTGAAGTAGATTAAAAGGGAGGAGATCAAGAATATATTTTTTTCTTTCAACCCAAATAAAGATCTGAGATTGGATTGATTCTCTGCCTACTTTTATCAATATTTTTTGAATGTAATTAAATTTGAATTTTTGTAGAATGGTGGATTGCACCTTTAAACACAATTGTATAGGAGGAGGTATAAACTATTCCCTCCTATTTGTGGCTCCCAAAGAGAATAATCCATCATAATTTGCATAGTTCATGACTATTTCACTCTACAATGTATCTTACAAAGTCATTTCTAAGATCTTGGTTGCAAGGCTCAAGCTTCTCCTTCCAAAAATCATTTCGGAAAACCAAGGAGGATTTGTTTTTTAAAGGAAAATATTTAACAATATTATTTTGGTTCAAGAAGCAATACATTCCATCCAAACAAGGGGCGATAAAGGAAAGTATGAAGTTAGATACTGTAAATTCCTTTGGTCAAGTGCACCATAGCTTTCTCTTTAAGGTAATCTCAAAATTTGGTTTTGATAGAAAATTTATTCACTTGATATCTCTGTGCATTTCAGCTCCTTGGATATGTCCATTGGTTAATGGAATATCTTCAAGATTTTTCAAAATTTGAAGGGGCCTCCACCAAGGTTTCTCTCTCTCCCATTTTTTATATATCAGAGTTGTAGATTTTCTAACTCCGAGATTGGATTTTGAGAGAAGAAGCAAAAGGCTTCCAAGAATTCAATTTGCAAGGGAAATAAAGATTATAAATCATTCACAATTTATAGATGACACTTTGTGTATGGGAGGAGCTTATTCCATTATGGCCAGAAGGTTTAAGTCAGTCTTAGACCATATTTTGGAGGCATCAAGAGGCATGATAAACTCTAGGAAATCATGAATCTATTCTTCTAATATTAGTGCTAGAAACTAAATGTAGATTGCAAGGTCCTAGGATTTCAACATATGGAAGCTTGGAAAGATTTTAAATATCTTGGCATCCTTATATGCCCAAAATGACACTATGTGCAAGCTTTGGCGAGTATAGTTTCAAAATTCAAATCGAAGTTTTCTCAATGGGGAGTGTGTTTGTTAAATCTCATTGGCCGTATAGTCTTTTTTAAGTTGTTCTTTCAATTCCTCCCCTCTATTAGTGTTCAACGCTCTTGGATCCTCAAAATATCCTCTCTTTAGTGGCTAAATAAATTATGAAATTCCTATGGGAAGGAGGTAAAACCAAACTAAAATGTTTCATCTTGTACAATGGGCCATTGTTCAACATCCTAAACACACGAGGGGCTCAATATTAGATATCTAGTGCTCATGAATAAAGCAATTGGAAGTAAACTCATCCATGCTTTCTCTCCCCAAAAGATGAATGGTGGAAGGTGTTGTTGTGATCAAAATACCTCCCTTTTGGGTGTGATTCCTACTTAGTCGTGCTCCCTTCTCCTTGAGGAGGATATATAGTGTGGAAATTGTTTGTGGATTCAAATCCCCTTGTAATATTAAGAATTTTTTGGAATTCTGATAATGGAGAAAGTATTAATATATGGGCATAAAGGATTATGAACAATCCTCCTTTAGAAAATAATAGAGACTTGATGCCACTCAAGGATGTATTTTATGGAAATAAGGAATCCTCCCTTGCCTTTATCTCTTCTTGGGATGGTAGAGGAAAGTGGTGTGGTTTGAACTTTGATTTCATACCCCTCAACGTGGTCCATCTTGCCCAAAAACTTTATAATGCTCTAGCTAGATGATCCCCTTGGAGTCTTCATGTTCCTGACAAATAAGGATGGAATAATTTGATGTATACAATTGTGGAGGGTATGCTTCTCTTCTTTTTTCACATGGTTCTCCTACAAAGTCATATTATTGGGCAAAAATTTGGCATCCTAATAGCCTTCCCAAGATTAATTCCTTCTGTTGGTTATTTGTGCATAAGAACATTTGAACCAAAGAAAATATTTAGAAGAAGGGAATCCAAGGCCATTCTCAATGCCAATTATGCAAGAACAGTGAAGAATCTATCCAACACATTTTTTGGAGTGCCCTTATATAAAAAATGCACAAATCACAACGCTCTCCCATTTGAAAAACTGACACATATGGCCATGTTTTCTCTAATATCTCTTTTATTCCTAGCCATTGCAACACTCAAGTCGATTAATTCAAAATCAAATTTTTTTAACTAGTTTAGGAAGCCTTTCCCAAGTTCATTTGTTGGAAAGTCTGATTAGCAAGCAACAAAAGTATTTTTAACAATACTTAAGTGCTTCCCCAATTCATAGTAATGAAATATTTGCATTTGTGCTCCTAATTCTAGGTCCAAGGCCCTTATAATGTAGCCTCTCCGCAAGTTTTGGATCCCTTGGAATTTGTTTGGCTTTCAAAGCTCTCCCTTCCAAAGGCAATAAATTTTCTTCAAGGCTACTACAAAACGTATCGCAAGAAAAATGGAAATTGTGCCTCTCTTGGGAAGCCTTCAAGGATTGGAAGGCACATCTCTCAAGCTTTGTCCTTAGCTTTGACAATGCCTCAAAAAGGAATCCAAGGGTGGCAGGAGGGGGATGGGTACTCTATGTCCCCGATGGAACTAAAGTATTGAAGTAGTCATGGGGATTAGGAAAGATGACAAAAAATCAGGAAGAAACCTATGGTCTTTTGCAAGGCCTCCTTATAGCTAAAGGAATAATGTCCCTTCTCTTCTAATTATTCATCACATGGTAAAATGATCCTTTCAAGGGATAAGATATTGGAAAACCTATTAAATCACATTATGAAGGTCACAAAAAAAATCCCTTCAATTAACTATTTCCATGTCTTACAGGATAAAAATTTGAATGTGCTAATGAAGGTTGCATCCTAAAGTTTGGAGAATTAAAGTTCGATGGTCAATTTACACCATCCTTTGTTCCTTAAGTTTCATTTCCAATGAAAACCTTGTTAAGAATTATTTAAAAAGGAGGATGAAGTATGTCATTAACGTCAATAGGTTCTACAAGCTCAAGTGGTCTGGCTATAAATAATTTCCCAGATTATGAATGATTCTACTAGCTTGAGTGTTGTGATTGTAAATAATTTCCTAGATCATGAATGATTCTACCAGCAGTGTTCCGACTGTAAATAATTTCCTAGATCTTAATAAACCTCTGGATTTGGGAAAGTACAATGTAATGAAATATTTTATCCTCAAATAGGTTGGATGTTTTCCAATTTTTGCTTTATTTTTGGAGTCCCTTTGGAATGTTCTTACATCCAAACACTTGTAATTTGCCTCTCAATTTAATGTCCCGATACAAGTTATGTCAGGTAATATATGACAAAATTCAATTGTAACCTTGATGTAAAATTATGAAAAGTTATGAATCTAACAGAGTATTTGAAATCAATACAAATATTCTCATTATTGCTAAACAATAATATAAATTTTGATAATATGTAGATAGATTTGAATTAATTATAATATTATTGAACTTAATAAAATTCAAATATTAAAAGTTATAGATAGTATTATTATTATTTTCATAAAAATAAAATAAAAATATTCTTATTATTATTAAAATAATAATAAATTTTAATATTAGGCAGATAAATTTGAATTAATTATAATATTATTTAACTTAATAAAATTCAAATATTAAAATTTATAGAAATTGTGTTATTATTTTTTATAAATATAAAGTAAAATTTCAGGATTTTTTTTTAATGGAAAAAAATATATAATTTTCAAAACAATTTTTTAAATGCATATTAATATACTTATTATATTAAAATAAATAAAATTAACTATATTAAATTAATTTGAAATATAATTAATAAAAAATATATAAATTAATTTTTAATATATATATATAATTTTAATAATTTATTTTTTTAATTAATTTATTAATATTATAAATATAAATATTTAAAATCCATTTAATCATAAAACTTACCTTAACTCCGAATCCAAATTTAAAACCCAATAAACAGCCTACAGGAATCCCAACAACATAGTAGCAACCCACGTTGATGTAAGCCACAAGAGCTTGCCATCCGCAACCAATAGCTACACCTGCATGATAAGCAAAGAAACATATAAACAAATTAGATATTTTTTAAGTTGAATTTAATTGGAAATGTAAAATTTGAAATATTTTCAAAATTTATAATTCAAATGAGGATTAATATTTTAGTATAGTATTTTTTTCTATTTTCAAAAAAATAATCATAATATGGTTATGATATTAATAGTGAAATAGTTATTACTCACCATTATCCTCAAATACAAGCTGATTTATCATTCTTATTAAAAGAAAATCAAAGCACTTAAAATTATTCAGAGTATCAGTAACGAAACAAACTTTTTACTAAAAATGAACTTAACTAAGCAGAAACAATTTAGAGTATACTCCAAACCCTTATAATATTCTATAATAAACCTTATATATATTTAAATCTAATTATAAATTAAATGGTGTAAAATAATTTTCAAATATAAAAATATCCAAAAATATAAGCCTTGTAATTTTCTCAAAATTTAGTAAAAAATATATTGTAATTTTCTCAAAATTTAATAAAAAAAAATATATTTCAATAAAATTTGATTAACCTGAAAGCACTGGTTGTATGCCATTGAGAATAACTGAGACAGCCAGGCAAGGAGAAAGTTCTGCCACTGCATCTGAGACTTCCTCCCCTTCTGTAAATGCATAGCTAATGATGTTTCGTAGCAACAGAATGGCAATGCCGAAGATAGTCGAGATGATGAAAGAGATTGCCGTCACCACTTTCACTGAAAATGCCGCTGCTCTGGGATTTCCCGCCCCGAGCTCATTGCTTACTCTAACACTGGACACAAAATATAGAAAGTATATCCCCAAAAAAATCTTTAACAGATACAGAAAGACTGTATATTTGAACAAAAAAAATTGTGTTAAGAGAAGAGGATTGAATCATGGAATACTGACCTTACTGCTGCGTTGAAGCCGACTGAGATCATGAACAACAATCCCAATACTGTCATACTGTACAGAAAAATTTAAAGATTTAAACAGCGAGAGGAAATTTAAAGCTTTAAACAGTAGAAAAAAAGAAAATGATGTAATGATAAAGTTTATAAAGATCGGTAAAGATAATCGTGTCGGTCGATTGATCTGCGGTAAAGACAATTTTGTTTTAAAATATAGAAAGAAATTTAACTAAAAAGGAGGAATACCAGATAGATAGTGAGTCCAATGCAATTTCTGGATTTTCCAGAAGACCGGCCAAGAGAACCAAGATCTGGAAATACCAGGTCTCCAAACTAATGTCATAGACAACCAGTCGGTCAGTAAAAACTGAATTCAAAACCGAAATCAAGAAAATTAAAGAAAGGTTAACAATGGCGTTATTCATTAACCTGAATCAAGAAAATTAAAGAAATGTTAACAATGGCGTTATTCATAAAACTAAATCAAGAAAACCAGAAAATGTGGGCCGTAAATTCAAAAACTGAAATCAAGAAATGTTGAAAATAGCATACTTCACCAAATCTAATCAAGAAAATCAAGAAATGCTGAAAACAGCATAATTCACAAAGACTAATCAAGAAAATCAAGAAATATGATCGATTAATGGTATCATGCAACCATAAGAAGGATGGTGAAGTGTAAGTCTCACCATAACATGATGGCCGAAGCTATAGAAAGCTTCAAGAACGACGGCAGACCGGAGAACGCCTGAAGGGAGAAGCCTGTCCATGTGTGCTTGCATTTTGGGGCTTTCAGGATATATACAAACTGAGCAATGACGACAATCCACCACGACAGACTCAGCACAAGCGCCGCCCCTAAGATTCCCCAGCCGAGTTTGTAAATGGCGAGCCAGCTGAGCAACAGGTGGACGAATATCGTGCAGAATGATATGAAGGCGCTGGGCATGACGATGCTCTGAGCCTGCAGGAACTTCTGGATCGGAAAATTGGCGGCATAAGCGTATATCTGAGGAATTAGGCCGTAGACGAATATAGCGGCCGCGGAGGATATTTTCTCTGACTCCCGCAAGAGCAATAGTAGGGACTTGGAGAAGACGTAGATGAGTGTGAGAGGTATGGCCGTCGCCATGAGGAGGACGGTGGATCGTTGCAGGTAAATGCCGAGCATATCGTAGTTCTGCGCTCCGTAGGCCTGCCCGCACAGGGTTTCCACCGCGCTTCCCATTCCCAACTGTTAAAAAAATGGAAAGAATTTATCAGATTGCAATTCCATTTAAAATTTGAACACAAATCGTTTTCAATTTCAGAAAGAATTTATCAGATTGCAATTCCATTTAAAATTTGATCATAAATCGTTTTCTATTTCAATGGAAGTAATGTTTCACGAGTTGGAATTGTGAAATTTGTATGATTCAAATGTTTCTAGATTTTTCAAAAATTTTCCAAGTTTTTATCATTTCATAATTTTTTATTTTATATTCTATGTTGATGTAATAATATATTTAATATTATTTTTATTTTGTATGAAACTTCTTGACTTTTATGTTATCTAACTCTCCATAGGATACCTATTCATAGCCATGTTTTAAATGGCAAAAGTATTACATTTAATCTTGATATTGTAGATTATAAATTGCTTTTGCATTTATTCCATATTCCTCCATGATTCTAAAGAGATACCACAACCTCAAACCTCACATCTATATAAAATAACCCAAGCTAAAGAGAACTTTGTTTCTCATGACTTACAATTGTTTTCAACCACATAATCAACTTTCCATACTCTATTATTGTTTTTTCAATACTATTATTCAATTGAGTTTGTGATGGATATTGATTCTAAAATATTTGTATGAAAATAAATTCTAAATAATTGTTGTCATATATCAAAGTATCATATGTGACTTTTGTATATTTAAATATGATGACTTTAGTCATGTAAATATTCATAGTCATGCCCATCTTGAAGTAGAAATTTTAGAGGATTATTGTTTCTTTACAAAAAAATGTAAAAATTCCTTGTCATGACTCGAGAGTAAGCCAATAAAATTTGTATTTTCTAAACACTCTTATAACATATTAATGTATATAAAAGGGAAAAAAGATAAAGTAGTCCAATATTTATATAAACCTATAGATGAAGTTTTTGTTTTTGTTTTTTTTCGAAATATCTTAGTAGATCGGTACATCTGCTCAAAGGTATCACATTCCATTGACTTATTAGCATATTTTCGTTGACTTATCTCAAAAAGAAAATTAAACCCTTAACTTCCTATTTGCTAAGTGCTTTTAGCCATAAGAACTTGACCAATTAAAGCAACTCTCACACTTTAAATAAATAAAAATTCAATAAAATTACATTTAAAGAATAATATAAATTTAAAAATGCTATTTTACTACTTATAATAAATATTTAAATTGTAAATTAACATTTATTAAATATTAAATTGTAAAATACCAATTATTAAATATTAAATTGACATTTATTCAATTTTCACCCTCACCCCCTACCCCAAAAGAGAGTTGCTCCTATCCTCACCCTCACCCTTATGATCGAGCAGCCTATTTAAATTGTAAATTGACATTTATTAAATATTAAATTGTAAATTGATATTTATTTTATTTAATAATATAAATTTTCAAATGCTTTTTTACTACCAATTATAAATATTTAAATTATAAATTAACATTTAGTAAATATTAAATTGATATTTATTTAATTTTCTGATGAAGATCCACCTGAGAATCATTTATCTCAAATTGTAGATAAGTATTTTTTTTTTTTTTTTTTTTCTTTCTAAATGATTGTAGATAAGTTAAATTAAATATAATTAGTTAAATATATAAGAACTTATATAAAATTTAAATTATAATAAAGAAAATGTTTTTTTACTTTTATCTAAAATTTTAAAATTTGTTTTTATACTTAAAATTAGTTAAATTTTATTTAAATTAATATGTTTAATTTGAAATATATAATTAGAATAAATTAATTAAATATTCAATAACATTAAATATGATTTAACATAAATATTTTATTACAGTATTTTATTAAAAAAATTGAAGATAGAAAAACATTTTTAATAGTATATTTATATAAAATTTTAATTTCAAAATATATGTTTTTATACTTATTCTCCTAATTTTTTATGTAAGTCTTTGTAGATTTAGGAATCAAATCATTGTGTAGAGGTGGGTCCTTTATCTCACAAACAAGGTCTTATACACCAATTAAGCGTCTAACTTGGCTGTGACCTTAAAATTGGATAAAAAATATAATAATCATTAAAATTAAGTTGATGTAAATCCTTCTCTTAATTTTTTTTTAAGTATAGACCAAAAAAAAAAGAGAGTTTACTTTCTTAAAATATGATAAATCAAATTTTTTATTTATTAATTTACATCATTCTCATCACCAATATTATTAGATGAATATTAATATTTAAATATAATAATATGGTTAATATATACTAATTTTATAATTCTATATTATAAACGTTTTATTATATATTTTATAGAAGTATTATATTTTTATACAAGATACTTAAAAAAAAAAATATATTATTATTAATTTTATATTATTTTCATGAATAAAATTAAGGTTTAAATTTTTAAATTTATCTATAGTTTTTATATTTATTTTTTTTAAGAAATTTAATAGGTCTTTAAATTTAATTTATTATATCTTTCATTTCAAGTTGTTTTTGTGGATTTTTACAGTCTAATTTCGTTAAAATCTAGCAAGAATTTATTGAAATCACAAGGTTGATGGGTAACCCCTGCACAATTGAAGGTCTTAGGGATTTTCAGGGTGTTGAATCCATATATACAATCAAAATATCAGTTTAAATAACACAAATCAAGATCTCAACTCAAATTTTTCTACCAGATTTTCAGGGTGCTGAATCCATATAAAGTCAAAAAACCAGTTTAAATAACAGAAATCAAAATTTCAACTCAAATATTTCTACTAGATTTTCAGAGTGCTGAATCCATAAATACAGTAAAAAAACTAGTTTAAATAAACACAAATCAAGATTTCAACTCAAATTTTTGTAACAGATTAACACCAGAAACCTTCAAAAAATCACATTAAAACCGACTCCAACTCCAAAAAATCACGTTATAAAAACTCCTATTTTTTATATCCATCCATTTTAAGAGGGTCATGATGTCTGTCTAGATTGAAAGATATAACCTCTTACAGAGAAATAACATTTACACTTTACCCAAATGATGAAATGTAGACTGAACTACCAAAAACCATTGCAACCATTGCTCAAAAAAAAAAACAATATTAATAGGGTGATCAGGATATACCATGAGCCCATAAGCAAAGATCTGGATGCCCCTGTTCCCCAGAGATGCAGCAGCCAGCTCCAAGTTTCCAAGATGCCCACAGAAGATCTGAGTAGCCATGCTCATTATATAGTTCACCATGTACACCACCACAGCCGGCAGGGCAAGGCGGCACAGCACCTTCGATTCCAGCAGCACAGCGTCTCTCATCATCTTCATCCATGGCTGCTGCTCTGCATTGCACAGGATCACTTCCAGATGATTTATATGATCATGAACATGGGTGCTACTGCTCCCGGCCCCATGATGATCCAGCAGCAGCAGAGGCTCCTCCACTTCGCTAGGCGCCATTGACAGAGCCCTTCAAGCTGGGATGATTGCTCGCTGACCGATTCCTCAGTAACTAACTGATACATACGGAACGAACATATACATATTATATTATTGGAGGGAGGGCCATCCAGAGAGAATAAATTATAGATTAAAGCGAGGTGCAGAGGATAAAGCCAATAATATATGAAGAGGGTAGGGCTGAATTCTTAATGGCCTGTTGATGGACGCAAGTTGACATTGAAATGACTTTTATGGAGGTCGCTTTCTGTCCTTAATTTGTTGGGAGTTGTTTTTAGTGAGACTTTTTGGGGATTTTGGAGTTGTTTTTATTGAAATTTTTTTGGAGATTTTTGTATGGGAATTTGGCCTAAAAATTTAAGGTTAAATCTTGATTTGTGTTATTTAAACTGGTTTTTTGACTTTATATATAGGTTCAGCTTACTGAAAAACCCTAGGGCATTTCGATTGTCCAGCGATTACCAATGATTTCAATGAATTCCCGCAGGATTTAGAAAAATTAGACTGGAAAAACCACCAGAAAAGCTTCCAAAAGTCTCACTAAGACAACTCTGTCTTTTTTGTTGTCTAATAAAGCCATAAATTGTTAGGATGACAGAATTCTTGTTGGAATCTGATAATTATTTTCTTTTAAAAACCAGAAAGCTGAAGTGTTAATGGACCATCAAAAACCTTTATCTTTAGAGACCCAAAATCTTGAAGTTTAACAACTATAATCTAAAATTTCAAATAATTTTATCTAATTTTATCATAATCTGACTGAAATTTCCATTACTTTTCGAACTAATTTATTGCTTTTTTTTTTCAAAATCTTTTGAGAATCACCCACACCACCCACTTTATTGCTTTTTTTTCAAAATCTTTTCAGAATCACCTACACCACCCAAGCAAAATTCAATACACCTCTTACTAACATCGGTAATCAGGCTCACCATTACCACTTCAATAAAATTCAGTACACAGGTCACTGACACCTGTAGCAGTGAAACATGTAAAATGAGTGAACTGCACACACTCTCGTAACTCTTTTTCAAGTCAATGTCTGGCAGATTAACAATTATAAAAAGTCAAACATTTAAAAAAAAAAATTGATGGTGTTTGGATATGAGTTATTTTTAGTGAGATTTTTGGAAAAAATATTTGGTAGTTTTTTCTAATCTATTTTTTCTAAAAACCAACAAAATTTTAAATATAGATATAAACTAATATGAGCTATTAAAATACTTTTAGATATTAAATTATCCTTTTAATTTGAATGTTCTTTTTAGACCTAATGATGAAATAGATGTAGCTTTACCCTGGTTATACTTTAAAAAAAATAGAAATATACCTGCAATATCAGAAATGTAGTTAAAGAATACAAATATACATGCAATATCAGAAATGTTAAATTCCAATAATTTTTTTAATTTAAATATTTCTTTTATATTTATAAAGATCTGGACAAAGGGGAATTTAACTTTTCGAAAGTTTTTGGTTTTTTCGGTAGAGTTTTGCTAAGTAAAAACATAATGGTGAATTTTTGAGTTCGAATATATATTTCTTTTATATTTATAAACATCTGGACAAAGGGGAATTTAACTTTTCTGAAGTTTTTGGTTTTTTTACTAGATTTTTTAAAAGGCTTTCAAAGGTGTCAGGACTCCCAAATTCCGATAATTATTTAGTTCGAATATACTTTTATATTTATAAAGTTATGGAAAAAGGGGAGTTTTAACTTTTCTAAAGTTTTGGGTATTTCAAAGAGTTTTGTGACATTAAAATATAAAGGTGTCACGAATATCGAAGTCCGAGAAATTGTTTTAGTTCGAATATTTGTTTATTATATTTATAAAGATCTGCACTGAGGGGATTTTAATTTTTCCTTTTAAGTTTTTGGTTTTTGTGCTAGAGTTTTGTTACATTAAAAAAATTATTAGTTCGAGAAATATCAAAGTCCGAGAAATATTTAGTTCGATTTTTTTTATTATATTTAGGCCGATAGACGTTTTCTTTTGAATTGGTTCACTAACCATTTCGTCAACCTTTTTAATTTGCATCGTCAGATACACTCAACTAATTTTGATCGTTGATCTGAAATAGTCATGGTTTCAACTGGTAATTAATTAGATTGGGCATTCCAAAACAATAGGGGTGGGTGACATCTTAAATGTCGGGAAGTGGTGAGTCGGGTAGTGCGCTGGAAGTTGGCCGAAATGGCGTCACGGCAAACCAAACGGCTCAAAACCCTCGGCGGATTAATTTCCTTATTGGCTGGTGCAGGTATGAATTTCCTTCTCTGCTTGTGCGCCTATGAATTTCCTTCTCTGCTTGTGTGTGTAGTGCAGGGCTGCTCTGATCTTTGCTAATTTGACATTTTGTCAACTAATAATTACGGTGAATTTTATCTTCCAAATTTAAACCAATGTTATAATTGTTCTATTTTATAACGATTGTTGCAGTTGAGTGCATGTTTATCCAGCTGTCAATTGAGCATTAGGAAATATTAAAAAATAAACCTTGATATGGATGGTATCGTTGAATAGCTTTCTGTTTTAGTTGAATCTGACGGATAACTAAGTCGGAAATAGAAAATTAAGGGAAATGATTTTGCTGGTCATATATTAAAATTTTATTTTTAAATATTTTATTGTTAAATTGAAATCTTATTAAAGAGAACGGTTGCATAATAAGAAATGGTTAGAAAATAAAATAAAAAAATTTGTAAATTTGTGATATATATATTTTTTAAATATTTAATTAAAATACAAATTAAAGAAAAAATAAAGACAAACTAATTACATATATATTTTATAATTTAATGTTAAAATTAGTAGGTCATCTATTTTTTTTTATAATAAGAAATGGTTAGAAAATAAAATACAAATATATATTTAAACAAATATGTAAATTTGTGGTATATTTTTTTAAAATATTTAATTAAATACAAATAAAGCAAAATTAAAGACAAACTAATTACACATATATTTTATTTTTAGGAAGTCATTTATAAGTCACCTATAAATAATATTCTTTAGTTGAAATGATGGCCATCTATAAATAATCTTCTTTAGTTGAATGAATGAATAAATGCTTATAACTAAATTCTAAACTCATAACTAAATTTTAGAATTAGAAATCAACTAAGTAATTTCAAAAAAATTTTAATAAACAAATACTCATATTTTTTTATTTATACATTTTAGTAATCAATAAACTTAATTACATCAAAGTATTGATTCACAAAAAAAATATTCATTTTTAGCACACACAATTTGTAATAATATACATATGACATTCAAAATATAGAATTTTAAAATAATAATCAAGATTTTCACAACTTTACATACCAATAGTTTCCAAACGACCATTTGCAATCCCTGCAAACTATCATTTCTGTTATAATATTAAATAAAAAATTGTTCATTGTAGTTTAATTTGGAAAACAAAACTTAAATTCTTCATTCTTCATGATAGCTTAATCCGAGAAACAAACAAAGTCTAATCTTATATTTAATTTAGTTCTACATCTCGACAACACAAACACACTGGGGTCAATTGTTTTCAACAACACAACAAATTTTAATTAATTATGAAGAGAGGAATGATGTCTCTCTTATACAATTAAATCCAATCATACATTCAGTTATTCACACTACTCAAAATCAATCTTAGATGTCACACTCCAAACACTTATTAAATAAATTTCGTGTTCATTAAAACAAATTTTATGTTCATGATATGAATGAAATTTAAAAAAAACACCAATATACCAAACAATCTAAATTTTATATAATAATTATTATTTCAAAACCGAGTATAATTATTTCTATTTCGCACTTCTATCGGCCTTTCTTTGCACCTTTTAGGACAACTGCTAGTTATAAAGATATGGACAAAGGGGTGTTTATTTTTTCTGCAATTTTTGGTTTTCACTATAATTTTCTTACATAGAAACATAGAGAAAAAGACAAAGAGAAGTTTGACTTTTCTAAGTTGGTTTGTTCAAATGTGGATTTTTGTTATATAATTTTTTGATGAGATTATTATTTTTATTATTTTAAATATACAAAGAGATTCAAAACTTTAAAATATTTATAAATAATTAATTTATAGACACTTTATTTTTAATTTTAAATAAAAATTTAAAAATAAATTTAAAAATATTTAACATTGAACTTATAATATTATTTTAAATTTCTTTTTTAAACAATTAAATATTTATAAATAATATTGAAAACAAATAGTTACGAAACCTTAATTAGACGTATGATGTACAATTGAATTATGATTAGAAGTGCACGTCACATGACCAAAAATAAAAAATAAAAAAGGCAGGGAATCACTTTTAAAATATCGTGAGCATCGGGTGTTTCTAAAGTGGAACCAAATAATTATGATACACATTACTTTTAAAGTGCCTTTGTGTAAGACTAGTTAAGTGCACTTGGACCCAATTCAGTTCATACATACATATATATATACACTTTTTCTATGGAAAAACAAAATCAATAAATGAGTGCTTTTGCACTATGGTTTTATTTATTTATTTATTATTATACATAAAACATGAAATTTAAAATTTAAAAACTTTTGCATGTGAAATCAATAAAAAGAATATTTAATTTATTTATAGATAGAGGTTAACATGATGACGGGGTGTTTACAATAATGGTAAGTTGATGTTGTGTTTTTAATTGTTCATTGAATAGATTGTTGATAAAGTTAGATATAGGTTGAAGGGTGATTTATATGGTTTAATAATTAAACATGAGATTTAAAATTTAAAAACTTTTGAATGTCAAATCAATACAAAAATTATTTAATTGATTTTATAGATAGAGGTTAACATGATGACGGGGTGTTTATAATAATGGTAAGTTGATTTTGTGTTTTTAATTGTTCATTGAATAGGTTATTGATTGTAACATACACAGGTTAAAACAAATTTCCACCAAATAAAAAAAAATTATTTTATGCCAGTCTAACCATTACTATCCTCAATCTTCAAGCTGTTCGTATTACCCACCAGCAGAGATAAGACATCTGTCCTATATAATTATAGCACTGTTAACATTTATGGCTAGGTTATGATGCAAGTAAATTCATTTATGGTGATACTTTGCCAACTCTATGGTCCGACTATATCAAAGTTAGATTATGGCCTTGGTTTAATTGAATGGTTGTACCAATGTTTATGAAATGTCACATGTCACGGCATTGAAATTTGTTAAGTTCTGGTGGCTTCTGCATATATGTGATTCTTAAACTTATGAGAAATATTTAACAAGCAATGGTTATTCCGATGGTTAATCCCGAGGTTATCGACCCTGTCCCATCGATTTGTCACCGGCGAAATCTGGCCCTTGATTTAGATCTTAATCCTACGGTGAGGAATCTTTAGGGTTGGATAATGTCTACCCGGTTGGTAACTGAATCCTCAGTTCATTGTTACGCCTCACCGGTGCGTCTGGAGGCAAAATCCGCTATCCTTAGGGTTACGCCAAACTTGAACCCTTCCTGCTCCATTTTAGTTATGCACCGACGGGATATGGCGTTCTTGGGCGTGATAACTACTTCGACACCAGGTATTGTTTTAATTTCATTTCACAGTCCTGAACTCTTGCGTTAGTCCATTTTATATGAATTCTGGAGGCCCTGGTCTAGATAAACTGATCTACTATTCTTCCTCTTGGTTTATTTATCTGTGGTTTGGCGTACTCATTATGTTTCTATATCAAATGGTTTTCTACGGCTCAGCTAGCCAGTACCAAGCGTTCTCCTTACAGCCACAGTCGACCTATCGGAGTTTACACAGGTATAGCTATGTTTGACAATTTGCGTCGGGTTCCTTTCGTTGTTTCCGTTCTTGCTTCAGTCACAAAAGGGTTTGGTTCACTAACATTCTTGCTGTTTGACTGTCAGGTACCCTTCTTCTCGTCCAACTGTTTCAGGGGTTTCTTACGGTTCTGCTTAACAAGGCTAACGTTATCCACTCCATAGGTACTTGATTACTTGCTACAGGAGTTCGAATCCGAACCTCCTCTCCAGAATTTCCTTAGCTAATGGCGCTGAATTAGAGTCCTTCTTCCTTTTTGTCTTAGTTTAAGTCCGGAGCTATTCTATGGCAACATTCTGATTATGTTATTTCCAGTTAAACTCAGCCGGGGTTTTACGGCTCTATAAAACTCTAATTAGGATTTTGTTGAGGGTTTAATCCCATTATGTAATTTATGTATTTTACCCCGTGATGGTATCTGGGTACTGAACAGACTCTTTTCAGGCTTGCTCTGACGATTACCCTTTGACATGGGCATCAATGATTTTTGGTGATAAATGCTTATGGATTGTGAGTAAAAGAAAAGAATATATTTGCATTCCGTTTACAGTATACTGTTCAATTTAATGTTTGTGATTCTATGTTTTTGTGTAAGCGTAAATCCAGAAATTTCACTGCTATTGGTTACGGGCGTAGGCTACATGAGGTTATAGTTCGTTCTTCTTATGGCAGCCACCGTGCATGTTGCGATGTTTCTATTGGATTTTGTTTTTACAAGGGTTTCCGCCCCTTTGGTCGACATTTGTTTACTGGTGTTTACATAATTTATCTTCGTTACTTCAGGATTTTTTTTCTGGTTAAGTTGTACAGCTATCTCGAATGTCTGTTCTAAAAATGATAAATTCTTGCTGACTTACTTTTCTGTTCCTATTCCAAATTTCTAAAAGGTTTCCTGAGTGTGACCGGACCACCTATCAGTCCGTGCTATCATAGAGAGAGACGACCAACCCAGAAGCCTGTTCTGTAGGCACTACGGGTTAACGGTCTCCCTCACTTTTCTTTTGACAATGTGGGTGATGCCTTACCTTTACAGTACTTTATTTGGTTTTTAATTAAAAAGAAAAAAATGCTTCTTCCTACTGCTATATTTACAGTTCTATACTGGACAGATCTCATATAAATTCTGTTACGTTATTCAGTTAACTATTATAGACACAGAACCTTTTAACCTGTTTTCTATAAGAAAAAATATCAGCTTAATTAAAAGGAATAGTTACTACCAAATACACAATAGTTTTGTTTTCTTTCAGACACAGGAAAAGAGTATAAGCTACTTAGTCTAAGTCTAACACAACGAAACAAACGATTATTCTTTTCTGTTAATAACAACTACTGTAATCTACTCATCTGACTCGAATCCGAGTGATGTGGTTTATGCCTCCCTTCCACGAGCTGGGCGATTACGTCCTGCAGCTCTCCCCCGAGCTCAAGTCTGGGTCATCGTTAGTACAAAAATCCTGGAGGAGATTCTCGGGACAGTCCGGTCCAAACTCTCTGACTCCAGTGAAAAACAGCAGTCCTGGGGAGATCACGGGACAATCCGATCCAAATCTCCAACCCAGAGATTAGTCTGTTCTGGAAATTATTTTTCCTTCCAGAATGACAGAGTTCCTTTTTGCACAGATCCAACCCCAAACTCTCCTTGGAATTCTTTATTTATTCCAGAGTTTTTCTGGATAACTGTGGAAACTGTTTTTCTAACTAACACCAGATCTTGATTTACTTTTTACCATCCACTTTACTTATGAAACCAATTTCACAGTAAATCTTTATTAAAAATAAAAATTGATTTTTGTTCAAATATTCTTATTGAAATGACACAGCAGTCCTAACTAATCCTTAATTAATAAAAAAAAAGTCTAACCATTCGTTTCCACTAAAACGGTGGTTACAGTTTCCCCCCTCTGGGAGAGAACACCATCCCCGGTGTTCTTATTTTCATTCAGAGAAAAGCTCTGGATAAGATTCACGGACGAAATTCTCGTCTTCCCAGGTGGCCTCCTCGGGTCCAAAGTGCTTCCATTGCACTTTAACCTGGGCGATGGCTCGTTTCCGGAGCACGATTTCCCTCCGGTCTATTATACTGTGAGGCTCGACCAGAAATTCTCCGTCCGGTTCTACCTGCACACAATAGACTTATGTTACTTATATAAGTCTTTAACATCATATTATTATTTTAACCATTATGCTTATTCACTACCTGAATGTTTTGCCAATGGATTATGTGTCTAGGATCATGAACGTATCGTTTCAATAACGATACATGAAAGACATTATGCACCCGAATGTGGCTAGGAAGTGCTAAGCGATACACCACCGGTCTTACTCTTTCCAATATTTGGAAAGGACCGCAGAACCAAGGTGCTAGTTTTGCACAAGACGCCCATCTTAATGTGCTCTTCTTTGGTTTAATCCTGACATATACGTGATCTCCAACTTCATATTCACGGTATGATCTCTTTTTTTCCGCGTACACTTTCTGCCTGTCCTGCGCTGCCTTCAAATTCTGTCGAATTTTCTTTACTTCCGCTTCCATTTCCGCTAGCATATCTGGTCCCAACATTAGTTTAGTCTCGGGATTGTTCCAATTAATGGGGGTTCTGCACTGCCGCCCATATAATGCCTCAAACGGACTCATCCTTAAGGATTCTTGATAACCGTTGTTGTAAGCAAATTCTATCAAGTGTAGATACTCCTCCCATTTAACGGGTTGCTGCATGACATACATCCTTAGCATGTCTTCCAGTATCTGGTTTACTCGTTCGGTTTGACCGTCCGTTTGCGGATGGTATGCAGTACTAAAATGTACTTGTGTTCCTAAGCCTGTAAACAGGGTCTTCCAAAAAGCTGATGTGAACTTTACATCTCTGTCCGAGATAACAGTCTTAGGAATGCCATGCAGCCTGAAGATCTCACGCATAAATAAGTCTGCTATCTACACTGTTTTATAAGTGGATTGGACAGGTATGAAATGTGCCGATTTACTTAGTCGGTCTACAACTACCATTATGGAGTCATTACCTCGTTTTGTTTTTGGTAGTCCAGTAATAAAGTCCAATGAGATTACCTCCCATTTCCATTCAGGAATAGGTATGGGCTGCATTAATCCAGCTGGATGCCTATGCTCTACCTTCACTTGCTGGCACTCTAAACACTTATTCAGATAGCTTGCTATATCCTTTCTCATGCCTGGCCAACAGTAGTCCTTTCGGATAGCTGTCAGCATCTTTTGATATCCTGGGTGTCCCGCATAATTGCTACTATGATATTCATCTAGTATCATAGTTTTTAATTCCACTCGGTTTGGGATAACTATCCTCTTTTTGAAAACCAGCAACCCATCCTGGTTAATCTCATAATCTCCACGTCCACCTTGGCCTTCAGATTCTTGTGTTTGCTGCCACAAATATTTATATTCAGGATCCTTGTCCGCTTCCGTTCTGATTTGATCTAGAAATCTGGTCTCAATTTGATTAACATATAACTCATAAACGTCGTGCAGTTTTCTGCTCAATGCATCCGCAACCCTGTTCTCTTTACCTTTTACATGCTGCAGATCTATATCAAACTCGCTCAGGAGAGCATTCCATCTTGCTTGTCGGGAGTTTAAATCAGCTTGTTTAAAATAGCTGGTTAGACTACTATGATCAGTCTTTAATACAAACCTCTTTCCAAGTAAATAGTGTCTCCATACTCGGAGAGCATGCACAACTGCGGTCAGCTCTAAATCGTAAGCTGAATATTGCTGCTCATGATCTTTTAGCTTGCAGGATTCATATGCTATTACCTTCCCCTCTTGTGATAATACAACTCCAACTCCTTCCTTGCATGCATCTGTACAAACCTCAAATTCCTTATCCGGGTCTGCTACACTTAACACAGGTGCTGTTGTCAATAACTGCTTCAACCTTTCAAAACTATCCTGACATTCTTTTGTCCATCTAAAAATCTTCCCTTTTCTTTGTAAGGAAGTAATGGGAAAGGCTATCTTTGAAAACCCCTTTATAAATCACTGGTAATAGCCAGCGAGACCCATAAAAGATCGTATATCTACCACATTCGGTGGCACCTTCCATTCCATAATAGTCTTGATTTTCTCCGGGTCTACTGCTATTCCATTTTTAGATATTACGTGTCCAAGATACTGTATTTCTTCTTTGAAGAAGTCACATTTACTAAATTTTGCATACAGCTGGTGCTTCCTTAACATTTCCAGTACCATTCGCAAATGCTCCCTGTCTTCTTCCGCATTTTTAGAATAAATCAATATGTCATCAATGAAGATTAGCACGAAGTTGTCCAAGTAAGGGTGAAAGACACTATGCATCAGTCTCATAAAAGTGGCTGGTGCATTAGTTAACCCAAAAGGTAATACCACAAATTCATAGTGGCCGTACCTTGTGCGAAAAGCAGTTTTGTGTATATCTTCATCCTTAATTCTGATCTGATGATAACCAGACCGCAAATCAATATTTGAGAACACAGTAGCTCCCCTTACCTGGTCAAACAGGTCATCAATACGGGGTAGGGGATACCTGTTCTTAATAGTCAGCTTATTTAACTGTCGATAATCCATGCACATACGCATGGTTTCATCCTTCTTCGTAACGAACAATACAGGTGCTCCCCAGGGTGACACACTGGGTCGTATGTACCCCTTATCCAATAATTCCTGAAGCTGCATTTTCAGCTCGGTCAATTCTGGCACACTCATAGGTAGGGAGTTCGCGAGATTGGTGATGCTCCTGGCAGCAATTCTATTGTAAAATCAACTTCTCTTTTTGGTGGTAATCTTGGTACCTCTTCAGGAAATACATCCTTAAATTCCTGTACTACAGGTATATTTTCTAATGAAGCAGCTTTATTCTTAGACTCAGATAGTCCAACTTGTATAGCGTACAGTTGGCATCCCTTTCTTATACATCTCCCCATTTGGGAAGCTGTAATTGGGCGTAGATGTACAAGCTTTCTTACGCCTTGAATCTCTTGGCAAATACCATTATGATCTCTGTAATAAAATATCTTCTCCTTACAGTCTATAAGAGTCCAATGCTTCTCCAACCAATCCATACCCAACAGTACATCATAGGATCCCAAAGGCAGAATATTTAAGTCCACTACTAACTGCTGTCCACTGATTTGCAATGCACAGTCTGGTATTTTGGCACCAACTCTTCTTTTAGCCCCTGTAGCTAACTGGACCAACCATGTCTTTTTAAATTTTTGACTTCGAAATTTACAGATTTCTACTTATTTAGGACTTATGTAACTTAAACTGGCCCCCGGATCTACCAAAACAGAAACAGTTTGGGATAACAATTTACCTTCCAGTTCTATCATGGTAGGCTGAAAATCGGCTTGCCGGTCCTCCAATGCTGCGTTAATTCTGGGTATACTTCGAGCAACATCCCCCACAGTAGAGGCTTCTTGTAAATTATTTACTGCCTCGGTTTTTCCCCGCTGTGGGCAATCTCGATAATAGTGCGCTGCCCCGCATCCCCAACACTGTAGAGGTGGCCTCTGGTTTTGTGGCTGCTCAGGTTTACTTGAAGCTTCCACCGTTTTGTCTTCCCCAGGCCATCTAACCCGCTGATGGTTCCTACCGAATTGCTTATTGATTGAGGTTCTGGCGGTACTTCTGAAATTACTAGCTTTGCCTTTTTTGGATCCAGCATTGTTTATGTTATCTTTCCTTGTCTGCCACCCTTTTCCTTGGTCTATCTTGTTCTTCGCTTGCTGATAACACAGCCTTGCCTTTCTAATAGCCTCATCCATTGTCTTAGGATTTTCAAACTCGATACGCTCTTTCATATAGACAGGTAAACTGCTCAGAAATCTTTGAACTTTGGCTTTCTCCTCTCTTAAATACGGTACATAGCGCAGTAATGATGTAAACTTGGTGATGAAATCGTCCATGGTCAGTTATCCTAGCCTTAATTCATGGAATTCTCGAGCCTTTTCATCATAAAAGCGCTCAGTCAAGTACTTGTACTTGAAGTATTGTTGAAACTTTTCCCATGTCACATCTTGATCCTCTATTCCCCGCACGTTCTTCACTTCTTCCCACCATAAGGTGGCTTTGTCTTTTAGCTGGTAAATGGCTAGCCGTGCTTTAAGACCACTGTCATAGTCATACACCTGAAAGTATTTGTTCATATTAATCAACCATGCCTCTGCTACTTCCTCTTTTTCGCCATCGAACGTAGGTGGCTTTATCTTTCTGAATTCTCCGTGCAACTCCACCTTTTGCTTTTTGCTTGTCTTCCATTCGGTTTCATTCTCAGATTCAGCCTCATTAAAATTTCTGTTTGGATGACTCCGCTGTGACACACTTTTTTCTTTTTGGCTTACATTTTGTTCATCTGTTTGCTGCTCGTTCCCTTCTTGGAATTCTCTGCCAGCACTGGGCTTCTCAATCCTTTGATTTTGTTTATCGGAAAGGCTTTTTAAGATCCTCTCCTGATCCTGCATCATCTTAGCATTTTCCCTTCGTACTCTCTCCATTTCTTCCTGTAACTGTTGCACTGTGTGCAACAAAATGCGAGTCTACTGTTGTTGTTCTTCAATCAGTCTATTAGACCGCTGATGCTGCTCTATTCCCAACTGAACCCACATTTTGGGGTTTCCCTCTGGTGGAGGTTGAATCTCTCCGACATTTCGCTGTTGCTGTCGTAAAGGTGTCTGTCTTGTTTGTCGTTCCATCTATTTATCTAACTGTGCAAGACATACATACAATTGTAACGTCAGTTGGCCCAATAGGGTCCCAGCGTTGTAACACGCTTTGATACCACTTGTAACATACACAGGTTAAAACAAATTTCCACCAAATAAAAAAAAATTATTTTATGCCAGTCTAACCATTACTATCCTCAATCTTCAAGCTGTTCGTATTACCCACCAGCAGAGATAAGACATCTGTCCTATATAATTATAGCACTGTTAACATTTATGGCTAAGTTATGATGCAAGTAAATTCATTTATGGTGATACTTTTCCAGCTCTATGGTCCGACTATATCAAAGTTAGATTATGGCCTTGGTTTAATTGAATGGTTGTACCAATGTTTATTAAATGTCACATGTCACGGCATTGAAATTTGTTAAGTTCTGGTGGCTTCTGCATATATGTGATTCTTAAACTTATGAGAAATATTTAACGAGCAATGGTTATTCCGATGGTTAATCCCGAGGTTATCGACCCTGTCCCATCGATTTGTCACCGGCGAAATCTGGCCCTTGATTTAGATATTAATTCTACGGTGAGGATTCTTTAGGGTTGGATAATGTCTACCCGGTTGGTAACTTAATCCTCAGTTCATTGTTACGCCTCGCCAGTGCGTCTGGAGGCAAAATCCGATGTCCTTAGGGTTACGCCAAACTTGAACCCTTCCTGCTCCATTTTAGTTCTGCACCGACGGGATATGGCGTTCTTGGGCGTGATAACTACTTCGACACCAGGTATTGTTTTAATTTCATTTCACAGTCCTGAACTCTTGCGTTAGTCCATTTTATATGAATTCTGGAGGCCCTGGTCTAGATAAACTGATACTATTCTTCCTCTTGGTTTATTTATCTGTGGTTTGGTGTACTCATTATGTTTCTATATCAAATGGTTTTCTCCGGCTCGGCTGGCCAGTACCAAGTGTTCTCCTTACAACCACAGTCGACCTATCGGAGTTTACACAGGTATAGCTATGTTTGACAATTTGCGTCGGGTTCCTTTCGTTGTTTCCATTCTTGCTTCAGTCACAAAAGGGTTTGGTTCACTAACATTCTTGCTGTTTGACTGTCAGGTACCCTTCTTCTCGTCCAACTGTTTCAGGGGTTTCTTACGATTCTGCTTAACAAGGCTAACGTTATCCACTCCACAGGTACTTGATTACTTGCTACAGGAGTTCGAATCCGAACCTCCTCTCCAGAATTTCCTTAGCTAATGGCGCTGAATTAGAGTCCCTCTTCCTTTTTGTCTTAGTTTAACTCCGGAGCTATTCTATGGCAACATTCTGATTATGTTATTTCCAGTTAAACTCAGCCGGGGTTTTACGGCTCTATAAAACTCTAATTAGGATTTTGTTGAGGGTTTAATCCCATTCTGTAATTTATGTATTTTACCCCGTGATGGTATCTAGGTACTAAAAAGACTCTTTTCAGGCTTGCTCTGACGATTACCCTTTGACATGGGCATCAATGATTTTTGGTGATAAATGCTTATGGATTGTGAGTAAAAGAAAAGAATATATTTTCATTCCGTTTACAGTATACTGTTCAATTTCATGTTTGTGATTCTGTGTTTTTGTGTAAGCGTAAATCCGGAAATTTCACTGCTATTGGTTACGGCCGTAGGCTACATGAGGTTATAGTTCGTTCTTCTTATGGCAGCCACCGTGCATGTTGCAATGTTTCTATTGGATTCTGTTTTTACAAGGGTTTCCGCCCCTTTGGTCGACATTTGTTTACTGGTGTTTACATAATTTCTCTTTGTTACTTCAGGATTCTTTTTCTGGTTAAGTTGTACAACTATCTCGAATGTCTGTTCTGAAAATGATAAATTCTTGCTGGCTTACTTTTCTGTTCCTATTCCAAATTTCTAAAAGGTTTCCTAAGTGTGACCGGACCACCTATTAGTCCGTACTATCATAGAGAGAGACAACCAACCTAGAAGCCTGTTCTGCAGGCACTACGGGTTAACGGTCTCCCTCACTTTTCTTTTGACAATGTGGGTGATGCCTTACCTTTACAGTACTTTATTTGGTTTTTAATTAAAAAGAAAAAAATGCTTCTTCCTACTGCTATATTTACAGTTCTATACTGGACAGGTCTCATATAAATTCTGTTACGTTATTCAGTTAACTATTATAGACACAGAACCTTTTAACTTGCTTTTCTATAAGAAAAAATATCAGTTTAATTAAAAGGAATATTTACTACCAAATACACAATAGTTTTGTTTTCTTTCAGACACAGGAAAAGAGTATAAGCTACTTAGTCTAAGTCTAACACAACGAAACAAACAATTATTCTTTTCTGTTAATAACAACTACTGTAATCTACTCATCTGACTCGAATCCGAGTGATGTGGTTTATGCCTCCCTTCCACGAGCTGGGCGATTACGTCCTGCAGCTCTCCCCCGAGCTCAAGTCTGGGTCATCGTTAGTACAAAAATCCTGGAGGAGATTCTCGGGACAGTCCGGTCCAAACTCTCCGACTCCAGTGAAAAACAACAGTCCTAGGGAGATCACGGGACAATCCGGTCCAAATCTCCAACCCAGAGATTAGTCTGTTCTGGAAATTATTTTTCCTTCCAGAATGACAGAGTTCCTTTTTGCACAGATCCAACCCCAAACTCTCCTTGGAATTCTTTATTTATTCCAGAGTTTTTCTGGATAACTGTGGAAACTGTTTTTCTAACTAACACCAGATCTTGATTTACTTTTTACCATCCACTTTACTTATGAAACCAATTTCACAGTAAATATTTATTAAAAATAAAAATTGATTTTTGTTCAAATATTCTTATTGAAATGACACAACAGTCCTAACTAATCCTTAATTAATAAAAAAAAAGTCTAACCATTCGTTTCCACTAAAACGGTGGTTACATTGATAAAGTTAGATATAGGTTGAAGGGTGATCTATATGGTTGAATATTATTAATTAGTATTATGTTTTTTTACTTTCATGTGTTAAATAATAAAATTCATTTTTTAGACTATGGTTATGATAAAATAAAATATTTAAATATGAATTTATAAAGTTAGACATAGGTTGAAGGGTGATTTATATGATTGAATATTTGAGAGTTTAAACTTATGTGATCTATATTTAATTTATTATAAATCTTGGAGAAAATCACATTATCATTTAAGAACCAACGTGTTTAAAATTACTTAGTGTAAGTAGTTCATCATCAAGGAATAATGATATGGCTGATGTGGAGCATTCATTATAAATAATGCTTTATAATGCAGAAATGCACCAATCAATAAAATAACCACCACAAAAAATTAATGAAAATGAACTTCAGCACATAATAATAATAATAATAATAATAACCATACCAATCTTAACACTAGGTTTAGTCCAATTAATTAGAAAAAAAAAAGTAACCCAAATATAAAATCACAATTAATAACATAATAATAAATGAAGGAGATATAAAATCTTATTTAAATAAATAAATAAATAAATAAAATGTAAAAACATAAATAAAAAATAATAATAATAAATATCTATAGACCAAAGATTGGTCTCACTGGACCTTAACCATCATCATCCTATATATATAATTAGAAATATATTATAGAATTCTTTTGGTAATAATCACATGGAAATGAAATTATTTAATCTATAGTGAGAATATATATATATATATATATATTCTTATTTAATTTAATTTATTTACTCAACGTCTTAATCTGATCTCTCACCTGGTTGGTTTGAAAAGCGTAGACAAAGTTCATTTGCATGTGATTATTAACAAAATAATTCTATAATACACAATGGATCACAGAAGCCAAAATTCTAAAAATATATAAATATATTATTTATAGGAAAATAACCATAAATGACATTAGAAATATATATAATAATCAATAATAAAGGCAATAAAAACAATATACGAAGCGAGATAAAAAGCAATGAGTCCAAGGTCATTGCTAGGGTTGAGAATTTCCATCATCCCAAATTTAGAGAAGCAGTTGAAATTGAGAAAAGATCTTAGTAGCTAGTGGGTTTAGTCCCTATTCTCTTAGTTTATTTATTTCTCCTCTTTCCTTGTTTTTTATCTCTATTCATATATAGTTTTTACTTCATTTATTATTGATTATTATATAGTTCTAATGTCATTTACGGTTATTTTCATATATATATATATATATATTACTTATGTTCGATGTCATTTATGGTGGAGCTCATGAGAGTTTGTTCTTATCTTGGCTATATATATATATTTTTTAAGCTAATTACAACAGATAGATACTTTTGATCTTATAGAGTAGGGTTGATGACCTCTTTATAATATCTTAATATTCTTTTAGCCTCTAAATCTTTCTCACACCACATTTTCTCTTTAAACATAGGTGTAACATTATTTTTAATGTTATTCATATTTTTCAATGCAACATTTTAATCGATCTCCTAATGGTTTAACCAAGCCCTGGTATCTTTATACCAAACTCGTTTGAGCCTTAGGTGGTTTTGGTTGGAATTTAAAGCTAGCTTAGGAAGTCTATGGTCTCTCTTCTTGTTGATTTTGTGCTTGTACAATAGGATCCTAGTCATAGCTAGGCTCTCGATAGGGGAAAGACCCACTTCTATAAGGAGAATAAGATAAGGTCTATTGCTTTTAATTTTGAGGTTATACATTATAAAACGCTTCTAGATTTTCTCAATATTTCTCTAGAAATCTGTAGATATATTGCAACCCCAAACCTCACATCCATACAACATAACAAGAGTGACTAGAGTTTCAAAGAGGAGTTTCTTTTTATGCCACATCACAAGGTTTGTTGCTTTACAATTATTTTCAAGACCAAAATAAGCTTTTCACCCTCCATTAATATTTTTCTCAATGATATTGTTCCAGTTGAGCTTGTGATGAATATCAATTCCTAGGTACTTGTAAGAAGACACTTCCTCCAAGTTGCTATTGTTATACACAAAATTAGCGTAAGTTTCCTTCTTGGATTTGATAATCATAAGTTTTTTTTTTTTGTTAGTGTTAACAGTCATACCCATGGTAGAGAAAAAATCCTTAAGAGGTCTAAGTTGCTTATCAAGATCAGATGGGCACCTTACCTAATCAGGAGATCATGTCTATAGTTTAAAAATGCTAAAAAATGAAAGTGCTAAAAAATGTTTACAACCCGAGCGACTGGAAATTTCTCATCGCTATGATTTTGGTACCGTGAACGGTTCCTTTAAACGGAGGTCGTATGCAGAAGTTGTGAAGGTTTGAAACACTTAGTAAACTCCCAAAACTGGATCTTTGACTCAATTTGACCTTATGTGGAAAATTTTGTAAAAAAGTTATTTATATAAGGTTTATAGGGCCTATCAGTGGGTGCCATGTGGCCCCAGGCCAAGGTCGACGACATATGGTAAAATTTTATATAGTCCACGAGTTTCGAACCCCAGAACTCCCTCCGCGTGCAAGAGTGTCAGACCAACCGGGCTATAGGTGATTCTTAACCTTATGGTCGACGTGTTCTATTTAAATTGTTGAAATTTGTGTTGGCGGCAATGGGGGCCAACCCCCACATTACAACCTTCCATATGACTCAATGCTGGAACCAGGGCTCTAGAACTTGGTGGCTATGGTGATGGCGGTGGGTCCAGAGCCATGTGGCTAGCGCAAGCTTAACATTTAATGCAGTAGGTTAGGTTCTGATAGTTCCAACGGGGGGTCATGTGACCACCCCGAATTGAAATTAAATGCTAACCACTAACCGTCCGGCGGGTTTGGAGGAGCACGCCCCAAATTTTGGGAATTTACCTAATTAACTGCAGTTATCTTTAGTTCCTCCACTTTTAGTGGATTTTTCTTAGGTGTCACTGGGAAAAAAGCATGGAGAAGCCATTTTTCGACCAATTTTGGTGAAACAAGAGTCTACCTAGACTAATTTTGACATTATGAACACATTTAGATAGGTTTCAGAGCCATCAGAGGTCATCTTGTGTAGGTTGAGCTTCAGGAAAGGCCAAGGAGCCACGGGGGCCACTAGGGTGTTTTCAGTGTATTGAGCATCCATTCTTTGTTTTCTACAAATGAATAGTCATTCCAGACTAATTCAAGAATTTTGAAGCTATTTTTATAGAGGGCACAACCATTTTAGGCTTTATTTCACATGTACTTACCATTTTTGAGCAATAAGATATGAGGGACATGCCATTAGAAGTTCGACCAGTAGATGTAGCCCAAGAGGGGTGAATTTATTCCTGAAATTTGTTGAGCACTGTTACATGTGATGTTTAATTCTCTGATATTTATTGTTGTACAGTTTTTTATAAGAAATTTACATGCTTTAACCTCACGCAGAAATACGTTTAACTAAGTTAAAACCATTTGTTTCACCTGCAAACTTCAGAGAACCTTACGCACACATTTTAATTATTGTTTGGATACTTAGCACAACAAAACTAATACATTCCATTTAGATGATGTTGGTATCAGAGCCCAGGTTGAGCATTAGGTTAAGCTAGATTATTTTCTCTATTTAACATTTGTGCAAAAGGATTTGTTTAAAAGTTTACATAACAACCCTTGCAATCTATGCAGAGCCATCTTGGGGCAACAATTGTTGTGATTTTTCATGCTTACTAGGCTGAAGCTTAAGAGAGGATAAGGTCAATTGGTGAAGACTTTAAGTAATCCTCATCCAAGGAGGGCAAGGTGTCATTATCTCCACCTTCAATTTCACCTTAAAGAGAAGAAAAAGAAGCCATAAACATGACTTCAAGGGAAGGAGAAATACATGAAGAAATTGATCCCAAGGAGGAAGAAAGAGTATTCAAAAAACATTCCTTGATTTGACAGAAATGGCGAGAGTTCTTTATCAAGAAAGAAATGAGAAACTTGAAGGAGAAGGGTCCAAACTTCACAAGGAAGGAGAGGGATCGTCAGGAGGCCATAATGATGAGGATAAATCCAATAAGGGTAATGGAGGAAATAGAGACAGTGGAAAGTCGCCATCATCACCCTCATCTTCATCTTCATCAACCTCTACATCATCTTCAGTACATCATTCTCACAAAGTCAAGAACACGGGTAAAAGTCCTTTTCTTAAATTTGATGTTAAGTTTCAATTGCCAATGTTTGATGGTGAAGTTAATGCAAAAAAGCTAGACAATTGGATTAGGCAATTAGAGGTCGATTTGAGAATTCAAAATTTTCATGATGATGAAACCAAAATCCAATTTTCTTCTTTGAGAATGGAAGGTGCAACACTTTTTTGGTGGGAAGCCAAGACAAAGGAGGAGATCAAGAAATATGGTAATATTATCTTATCATGGGCTGATTTCATTTCTGCAATAAAACAATAGTTTCATCCATTAGCTCACATGCAGAAAGCCATAATAGACTGGAAAAATTTTAAACAGTTGAAAGGACAAAATGTTCAAGTGTATACCCAAGAATTTAGAAGAAGAGCTATTTTACTAGGAATAGATTTGCATAGCCAAGACACTTTACTCAAGTATATAGGAGGTTTTCATACTTACCTAAGACATACCATTCTCATGTTTAACCCTACAAGCCTAGGTAAAGTTTGTGTTCAAGCCACACATTTAGAGGCAAGGGGAAAACAAAACTTACATGGGAATGAGGAAAGTGAGTTTAAAGGAAAATGGAAGAAAAAGAGAAATGCAAATTCTTGAAAAGAGAAGGGAAATTTTTTTGCAAACACTATTCTAAAACAAGCCATGATGAGGACCATTGTTGGAAACTTCATCCAGGGTTGAAACCAGAAATTTTTAAAGCCAAGGAGAAGGGCAAGATAGTTGTAATAGCTGAACAAGACCTAGGTTTAGAATCAAGAGATGAAACAAAAATCATAGCTATGGCACTAAAGAAGTTGAAGGGGAAAGATAATGAAAATAAACCCAGTTCTAGTATTTCTAACTGTCACATAGAAGCTCCAAGTGAAGAGAAGATAATTGAACTGGTTCATGTGAGGGTCATTTCCAAAAATACCAAGGTTGACACACTATTTGACAGTGGGTCACAAGTGAACCTTATTTCATAAGACTTAGTTAAGAAACTAAACCTTGAGACCATTCCACATCCGAAACCATATCCTCTTGGTTGGATTTGTAAGGATGCAAATTTACAGGTTTCAAAGAAGTGCATGTTGCGCTTTGCAATAACAACACATTTTATTAACACGGTTGAATTAGATGTTATTCTGCTTGATATTACAAGTGTGGTGTTGGGAAATCCTTACTTGTATGACAGGAAAGCTACATTCCATTGCCACGAGAACAAGTATCATTTATTCAAGGATGGAAAGGAGTATATTGTGAGAGCTCATCGCAAAAAACTAGACTCTTCTTTAGTGAATGCAGGGCAGATGAAGAGGCTTGTCAATGCAAGTCAAAACTTGACATTGATGATGATTAAACAAAGCGAAGTTGTATATAATCCTTTTCATGTAAATGATGATGTAAATAATTATTATTTTTTTTCAGTTTGAAAGGAGGTTGTCTTTGAAAGAAGATGACAAGTAATTTCAGCAATCGTCTTTGGTGTCGAATGGTGCTAAAAACAAAGTGTCAGTGAAAGAAGTTGCAAAGTTCCAACATAGGGCAAAGCAACCTAGAAAAGAAGGCACAAAGTTCAACAATGATCATTTCTAGTTTCAGAAAGGCATGGTACAATGGCGAGGAAACTTGGTCAAGAATCGACACAAGTACAAGGCTAATTCAACAAAAAATCGCCATAAGGACAAGATGGAAGGTGAATGTAATTTTTATTTTGCTTTGATTATAGAACAATGTAGAAACAATGTGTTTACTACAAAGTTAAGTTGCGGTTCTGCAAGTTTCAAAAATGTGCAGCATGACAATGTCAAAGTCAGCAACGGTTGGTCAATGGAATCAAGGAAAAATTTGTCGTTTCAAGAAAAGCTCCAATTAATGAAATCAGGGAAATTTAAGTGGATTAATATTGGAAGAGTGGAGACACAGTCTCCTCATCTTCATTTTCAGTAGCCTGGAGAAATTTTTGGGTCCAAAAGCTTCCCAGTGGGGAGGTGTGATTAGGAGATCATGTCCATAGTTCAAAAATTCTTAGAAATGAAAGTGCTAAAAAATGTTTGCAACTTGAACGACTGGAAAGGTCTCGTCGCTGGGATTTTGGTGCTATAAACGGTTCACAAAATGAAGGTTGTATATAGAATTTATGAATGTTTTAAACGGCCATTAAACTCCAAAAACTGGACCTTTGACATAGTTTGACCTTATGTGGAAAATTTTGTAAAAAAAATATTTTTATAAGGTTTAGAGGGCCTATCAGTGGGCGCCACGTGGCCTACCCGGAGGCTTCCATGTGGCCCCAAGCCAAGGTCAAAGGCATATGGTAAAATTTTATATATTCCATGGGTTTCGAACCCCAGACCTCCCTCCACGTGCAAGAGCGCCGGACCAACCGGGCTACAAGTGATTCTTAACCTTATGGTCGACACGTTCTATTTAAACTTTGTTGAACTTTGTGATGGCAGCAAAGGGGGCCAGCCCCTTAGGGCCAGCCCCCACATTAAAACCTTCCATATGACTTGACGCTAGAACCAGGGCTCTAGGACCTGGTGGCTACGGTGACGGTGGCGGGTCCAGAGCCATGTGGCCAGCGCAAGCTTAACATTTAATGCAGCGGGTTGGGTTCCGACAGTTTCGATGGGGGGTCATGTGACCACCCTGAATTGAAATTAAATGATAACCACTAACCATCCGGTGGGTTTGGAGGAGCGTGCCCCAAATTTTTTGAATTTACCTAATTAACTACAGTTATCTAAATTAGTTCCTCCACATTTAGTGGAGTTTTCCTAGGTGTCAGTGGGAAAAATACATGGAGAAGCCATTTTTCAACCAATTTTGGTGAAACAAGAGTCTACCTAGACTAATTTTGACATTATTAACACATTGAGATGGGTTTCAGAGCCATCAGAGGTCATCTTGTGAAGGTTTAGCTTCAAGAAAGTCCAAGGAGCCACAAGGGCCACTAGGGTGTTTTCAGTATATTAGGCATCCATTCTCTGTTTTCTGCAAATGAATAGTCATTCCTGACTAATTCAAGCATTCTGAAGCTATTTTTATAGAGAGCACAACCATTTGAGGCTTTATTTCACATGTACTTACCATTTTTGAGCAATAAGATATGAGGGAAATGCCATTGGGAGCTAGACCAGTAGATGTAGCCCAGGAGGGGTGAACTTATTCCTCAAATTTGTTGAGTACTGTTACATGTGATGTTTAATTCTCTACTATTTATTTCTGTATAGTGTTTTATAAGCAATTTACATGCTTTAACCTCACACAGAAATCTGTTTAACTAAGTTAAAACCATTTGTTTCACCTGCAAACTTCAGAGAACCTTATGCACACATTTTAATTATTGTTTGGATACTTAGCACAAAAAAAATAATACATTCCATTAAGATCAATTTGGTGTCAGAGCTCAGGTTGAGCATTAGGTTAAGCTAGAGTATTTTCTCTGTTTAACATTTGTGCAAAAATATTTGTTTAAAAGTTTACATAACAACCCTTGCAAGTTGTGTAGAGCCATCTTGGGGTAGAAATTGTTGTGATTTTTCATGCTTACTAGGCTGAATCTTAAGAGAGGAGAAGGTCAATTGGTGAACAATTTAAGTAATCCTCAGCCAAGGAGGGCAAGAGTGCCATTATCTCCACCTTCAATTTCTCCTTAAAGAGAAGTAGAAGAAGCCATAAGCATGACTTCAAGGCAAGGATAAATACATGAAGAAATTGATCCCAATGAGGAAGAAAGAGTATTTAAAGAAACATTCCTTGATTTGACATAAATGATGAGAGTTATTTATCAAGAAAGAAATGAAAAACTTGAAGGAGAAGGGTCCAAACTTCACAAGGAAGGAGAGGGATCATCAAGAGCCTATAATGATGAGGATAAATCCAATAAGGGTAATAGAGGAAATAGCTACAGTGGAAATTCGCCATCATCACCCTCATCTTCATCTTCATCAACCTCTGCATCATCTTCAGTACATCATTCTCACAAAGTCAAGAACACAGGTAAAATTCCTTTTCTTAAACTTGATGTTAAGTTTCAATTACCAATGTTTTATGGTGAAGTTAATGCAGAAAAGCTAGATAATTGGATTAGGCAATTAGAGGTCTATTTGAGAATTTGAAATTTTCATGATGACAAAACCAAAATCCAATTAGCTTCATTGAGAATGGAAGGTGAAACACTTGTTTGGTGGGAAGCCAAGACAAAGGAGGAGATCAAGAAATATGGTAAGATAATCTTATCATGGGCTGATTTCATTTTTGCAAGAAAACAACAGTTTTATCCATTAGATCACATCCAGAAAGCCATAATGGACTGGAAAAAATTTAAACAGTTGAAAGGACAAAATGTTCAAGTGTATACCCAAGAATTTAGAAGAAGAGCTATTTTACTAGGAATTGATTTGCATAGCTAAGACAATTTACTCAAGCATGTAGGAGGTTTTCATACTTACCTAAGACATACCATTCTCATGTTTAACCCTAAAAGCCTAGGTGAAGTTTGTGTTCAAGCCACACATTTAGAGGCAAGGAGAAAAAAAAACTTACATGCGAATGAGGAAAGTGAGTTGAAAGGAAAATGGAAGAAAAAGATAAATGAAAATTCTAGAAAAGGGAAGGGAAAATTTTTCTGCAAAAACTGTTCTAAAACAAGCCATGATGAGGACCATTGTTGGAAACTTCATCCAGAGTTGAAACCAAAAATTTTTAAAGCCAAAGATAAAGCCAAGGAGAAAGACAAGACAGTTGCAATAGCTAAACAAGACCTAGGGTCAGAATCAGGAAAACAAAAATCATAGCTATGGCACTAAATAAATTGAAGGGGAAAGAGAATGAAAATAAACCCAGTTCTAGTATTTCTAACTGTCACATAGAAGCTCCAAGTGAAGAGAAGAGAATTGAAATGTTTCATGTGAGGTTCATTTCCAAACATACCAAGGTTGACACACTATTTGACAGTGGGTCGCAAGTGAACCTTATTTCAGAATACTTAGTCAAGAAACTAAATCTTGAGACCATTCCACATATGAAACCATATCCTCTTGGTTGGATTTGTAAGGATGCATATTTATAGGTTTCAAAGGAGTGCATGTTGCGCTTTGCAATAACAACACATTTTATTAACACAGTTGAATTAGATGTTGTTTTGCTTGATATTACAAGTGTGGTGTTGGGAAACCCTTACTTGTATGACAGGAAAGCTATCTTCCGTCGTCATGATAAAAAGTTATCATTTATTCAAGGATGGCAAGGAGTACATTGTGAGAGCTCATTGCAAAAAACAAGACTTTTCTTTAGTGAATGCAGGGCGGATAAAGAGGCTCGTCAATGCAAGTCAAAACTTGACATTGATGATGATTAAACAAAGGGAAGTTGTATATAATCCTTTTCAAGTAAATGTTGATGTAAATAATGAGTTTTTTCAATTTTAAAGGATGTTGTCTTTGAAAGAAGATGACAAGAAGTTATAGCAATCGTCTTTGGTGTCAAAATATGCTGAAAACAAAGTGTCAGTGAAAGAAGGTGCAAAGTTCCAATTGAGGGAAAAGCAACCTAGAAAAGAAGGCACAAAGTTCAACAATGATCATTATTGGTTTTAGAAAGGCATGGTACAATGGTGAGGAAACTTGGTCAGGAATCGACACTAGTACAAGGCTAATTCAACAAAAAATCGCCATAAGGACAGGATGCAAGGTGAAAGTAATTTTCAGTTTCCTTTGATTATAGACCAATGTAGAAACAATATGTTTACTGCAAAGTTAAGTTACAGTTTTGCAAGTTTCGAAAATGTGCAGCATGACAATGTCAGTCAGCTATGATTGGTCAATGGAATCAAGGAAAAATTTGTCGTTTCAAGAAAAGCTCTAATTAATGAAATCAGGGAAATTTCAGTGGATTAAGATTGGAAGAGTGGAGAGACAATCTCCTCATCTTCATGTTCAGTAATCCAGAGATATTTTGGGGTCCAAAGCTTCCCAGTGGGGAGGTGTGATAAGGAGATCATGTCCATAATTAAAAAATGCTCAAAAATGTAAGTGCTAAAAAATGTTTGCAACCCGAGCGATCGGAAAGGTATCGTTGCTGCGATTCTGGCGCCGCAAATGGTTCGCAAAACGTAGGTTGTATGCAGAAGTTTTGAAGGTTTGAAATGACCAATAAACTCAAAAAACTAGACCTTTGACTCAGTTTGACCTTATGTGCAAACTTTTGTAAAAAAATATTATGCAAAAAAATTATTTTTATAAGGTTTAGAGGGCCTATCAGTGGGTGCCACGTGGCCTGCCCGGAGGCTGCTATGCAGCCCCAGGCCAAGGTCTAAGGTATATGGTAAAATTTTATATAGTCCATGGGTTGTGAATCCCGGACCTCCCTCTATGTGCAAGAGAACTGGACCAACCGGGCTACAAGTGATTCTTAACCTTATGGTCGACGCGTTTTATTAGAACTTTGTTGAACTTTGTGTTGGCGGAAAAGGGGGCCAGCCCCCACATTACAACCTTCCATATGATTCGACGCTAGAAACAGGGCTCTGGAACTTGGCATCTACGGTGATGGCGAGGGGTCCAGAGCCATGTGGCCAGCGCAAGCTTAACATTTAATGCAGCTGGTTGGGTTACGACAGTTCCGGTGGGGGGTCATGTGACCACCCTGAATTGAAATTAAATGTTAAACACTAACCATCTGGCGGGTTTGGAGGAATGTGCCATAAATTTGGGGAATTTACCTAATTAACTGCAGTTATCTTCAATTCCTCCACATTTAGTGGAGTTTTCCTAGGTGTCACTAGGAAAAATGCATGGAGAAGCCATTTTTCGAACAATTTTGGTGAAACAAGAGTCTACCTAGACTAATTTCGACATTTTGAACACATTGAGATAGGTTTTAGAGCCATCAGAGGTAATCTTGTATAGGTTTAGCTTCAGGAAAGGCCAAGGAGCCACGAGGGCCACTAGGGTGTTTTCAGTGTATTGAGCATCCATTCTCTGTTTTCTGAAAATGGATAGTCATTAATAACTAATTCAAGAATTATGAAGCTATTTTTACAGAGAGAACATCCATTTGAGGCTTTATTTCACACATACTTACCATTTTTTAGCAATAAGATATAAGGGACATGCCATTGGGAGCTGGACCAGCAGATGTAGCCTAGGAGGGGTGGACTGCTTCATCAAATTTGTTGAGTATTATTACATGTGATGTTTAATTCTCTGTTATTTACTGCTATACAGTGTTTTATAAGCAATTTACATGCTTTAACCTCACACAAAAATCTGTTTAAATAAGTTAAAACCATTTGTTTCACCTGCAAACTTCATAGGATATTATGCCCACATTTTAATTAATGTTTGGATACTTAGCATAGCAAAAATAATACATTCCATTCAGATCATTGCCAGAAGAAAAATATCTTCATCATAGAGAAGAAGGATGATGAATATTCTAGCTAAGATCATGCCAGCACAACTTGCTTCCTATAAACAACCTTCTAGCTTGTCGATGTAAATTCCAAATAGGGTAGGGGAGAGGGGGCAACCTTGTTTAACTCCGATATTAGACTTAATATCTTTCGAACACCACTCATTGCTCTTAAACTTGGCAATTAAATTCTCGTATAACCTTATAGTGGCAACTCTCAAATCGAAAGGAACCTTTAGCTCTTCTAATATATTCCATAAGCTATTTCTATGTACCGTATCGAAAGCCTTTCTAAAGTCCACAAAGGAACAAAAGAGATTGGATTTATCATTATGAAATTCCTCCACAATGATCCTAAGTGTAACAAGGTGGTCCATTGTTGAGTATCACCTTCTAAAACCCGCTTGGCCTTTAGCCCTCTTACCTTCACTTTCAATCCATATGCTCATATTCTTTTCCAAAATAATACCATATAGCTTGGCTAAGAAAGGGCTAATCATAATTATCCAATAATTAGAGGGGTTATTTGTATCCTCACTTTTAAAAATAGGAATAATGAGGTTCTCAGTCCATGGTTTAGGGAACCCTTGCTTGACTGCTTGATTGAAAATCTTGTGGATGTGAGGGAGGAGGAAAAGACCTCCAATTTTTAAGATTTATTCCTAATAACCTTCAATGTCCTTAGCTTTTCCATTTTCCTTGCACTTAACCCCAAAATCTATGTCTTCTAATGAGAAAAATTCTTCCGTTGTGAGCATGGTTTCAAAGTTATCTATGACATTTGGAGATTCATAAATCTTTTTAAGATAGGAATTCTAGTCATGTAAAGAAATTCTATTATTATCTTTAGTTTTTCTAGTTAGGATCTGCCTCCAGAATTTCTTAGGAGCCACCTTAGAGAGGTGTAAGATTTTTTCTTGTATTTTATGAATATACTGCATTTTTTCCCTTTTATTTAGGGCTTTGTATATTTTTATCTTGCCAATTTTAAGAGACACATCAACATCTTCCTTAATTTCTCTCCTCGCACTTTTACAATCGTTATCATACCAAGGGTTGGTTTTGCTATTTATTTTATCACTTGAAACTTCAATTGAGAACTTGTTAATAGAATATGAGAGGGTCGTAGTAAAATTATGATAGAGGTCTTCTATGTTGTCTATACTAGATAAAGGAAGCAAATTAATTTTTAATTCATTTAGAAAAATATCATTTTTATTTCTATCAAAGATTAAGTTCTTTTGGCTATAAGGATTATCTTCTACGAGATCTCTATGCATGAAAAAATTGAGAGCTACAATTAAAGGTCTATGATCCGAGTCAGGCTCGTGGTTGTTTAAGATGACAAAATATTTTATTTTGTTTTATAAAGGGATATCAGAAATAACATAGCCTACCATGCTGCTACCAAGCCCACAAATACAGTTCATTTGGCTAGAATTGCGCCAGTTCTTTAGACCGTTGCAAATTATGAGATCTTGAGCACTGCAGAGCTTGACTAGCTCAGACCCAAACAAATTTTCCCCTAGATCTTCAGAGCTTCTTTTGTACTGGCTAGCTATAGTAAGGTCCTCGTCTAACCAAAGAGGGTTAGGGTTGGAATAATTTCTTAGAAGAATAACTTGGTTGCTTGAAGTTCGAGCATTAAAGTCACCCATTAATAGGATATTACCTTCATTCCTTAGGCTAGAAATATCATTCTCTAAACCATTGTAAGGACCATTTTTATCTAAATTGTTTTTCTTATATAAGTTAGAATTGAGAGGGGCAAAATAACAGATTGATATGTAGGTTATTTTATCATTAATGTCAGTAATATCTATCCAAATATATTGGTTGTAAGAGTCTTTTTTATAAAACCTAGCATGGGGGGGGGGTTGATGTTCTTTCTAATGTAACAAGATATACGCCCAATGCCTCTATGATAGGATCACTTTTTCCAGATTGACCATAGTACAAAGCCATTTATGTAAGGGACCTTAGATTCCTCGTGCTCCCAAGTTTCAACTAGCAATATAATATGAACTTCATTCGAGATGCAACTTAGCTTGGGGCCTTTGTTCCATGGAAAGCCCCTTCAATTCCAATAAATAATCTGGAGCATGTTGAATTGCTATTTATTACTATATTTTTGGTTTTTATCTCGAATAACAACTTTTCTATTTTTGATTATTGCCCATTTTCCTTCCTTCCTAGATTCTTTTACCTTTTGAACCTCCTTTCTTAATTCTACTTAATCTTCTGGAATGAGACCTTCATTTATAAATATTCTCGTTCCTTTTAGACTTAAGGTTTTACTAAGTATGTCATAGTTATGGTCAGTAGAGCTCACCTTTATCCGGATCAGCCTTCCTTTATTATTATTATTGTTGTTGTTTTTTTTTTTAAATTTAAGTTTATTTAACCTCAATTATATTATTTTCACTTTTTTATGATTTAATTTTTTACTATTTTATTATTTCTGCATTTATTTTTCTTTCAATTTAATTATTATTTTATGTATTTTTGACTTTTCATTTCCTTAACATTCATTTTCATTAATTTTTGAAGGTGGTTATTTTATTGACCGTTGCATTTCTGCATTATTTATAATGAATGATCCAGATCAGCCATATCATTATTCCCTGATGACGAATTACATTAAGTAGTTCGAAAAGCGTCAATTCTCCAATGATAATGTGATTTTCTGGAATACTTATGATAAAATATAATTGAATATTATTGATTAGTATTGCATTTCCTTACTTTCATGTGTTAAATGATAAAATTCTCATTCTTAGACCTTGGTCATTGGTCATGATAAAAGAAGATATCTAAATATGAATTTAAAGAATAAAAATCAATACAATTTTTTTTTCTATATGTTTCTAACCCTCTCACTTTAATCATAACCAACCATTGTATAGTAAACCATACCTTCTTTGTTTTTGCACCATCATATTCAAGTTTGAATTTAATAATAATCAACCATTGTATAGTAGAGCATACCTTCTTTGTTTTTGCGCTAGCATATTCAAAGTTTGTTGTGACAAACTACCTTGTAGAATATCAGTCAATGAATCACTACAGAACAAAAAACAACTTAATATAGATGATTTGGGTCATGCTTTAAATTCAACAAGAATATTGCTACTCGTATATTGGTTTGAAACAACTTCAAAGTGAGTAGAATGTTGCAACCAATGGTATTATAACTGAGTAAAATTTATGATAATATTACAATTAATAATTAATATTATTTTGATTAAGGTCTTCTTACTTAATTTTTTTATTTTATTTAGAAGACATTATTTTTTTTAAATAAAGAAGAGTTTACAAATTTACATATATAGATATATATTAATTTCAAAAAACAAAATCTTTATGGACACTTTATATTACTAGGTACAAAAAAAAATTCTCAAAAAATGATAAAATATGAATCTTAAAAAATACAATTCTTGTGGAAAATTTATATTACTAAGTACGGAAAAATAATTCTCAGATGGTTCTTATTAGGTTTATAAAAAGTTAATGAAGGCTAACTCATGAGAAAAGAGTACTAACAATGATGAAGGATTATTGTGAAATATTTATTTATTTATTTATTTTTGTCAGTTTTTATCATGGTAATGGTTAAGATTTAATTGTGAAATATTTATTTATTTATTTTTGTTAGTTTTTATCATGGTAATGATTGAGATTTTATATTAAAAATAGTTATAATTGAATCATACATCTAGGTTTAAAAAGTGGTAGTAATTTTAGTAAAACATTACTCAAGAATTTTCTTTTACATATAATTCATCTAAAAAATAGTTGATATTGCTCATCCAATACTACTTGGAAGTGGCTCCACAAGTGTGTTATCTCACATACTAACTAAATAGTGACACAAAATAACAAAACATGCTCTAAAATTGAAAGAAAATTCTAGAAATTAAAATTCCTAGAGCGGTTCTTAACGTTTAAGCCCACTTGTTTTTGCATCTTTAGTTGTCAATGCCATGGTGTGATTGTTTGTAGTGTTAATCCCAAATGGAGCTCCAATAGAAGTGGAAAATTGGTTTAAAGAGGGTCCTAGATGGTGTGCAAGGCAAATAAAAGTAAGATAGTTAGAGGAGGTAGAATCCATAGAAGTGTTCAAAGAGCTAGGAAGAGGAGACACCATGATGTTAGGAGGAGCTTGAAATGAGATATGTTAGGTCCCTATATTACTAGTATAGTCCCTTATTGTTGTTAGTGTAACCCCTTTATTGTTATTATTGTACCCTTGTAACCCCCATATTGTTATTATTGTTAGGTCGGCTGGGATTACATTGTGGCCCACTAGGATTACATTGTGGCCCCATGGACTCCTATATATAGAAAGGAGGTTTTGTAATTTGAATCATCCAAGAATTTTTCATTCATGTAATGTATTATAGGTTTCCCCCTCGAAGTGGCTTATTTATAAGGCATTGATATCTCTTTTCTTCTCTTTTTGGAGCTGGTTTCACAACATTTGGTATCAAAGCTTTGAGATTCTAGGGTTTCACTGCTCTAAATAGGTCATTGTGGAATTTTCGCTATAACTTTTTTTCTACGAAGTTTTAGAATTTGAAATTTTTAGAGTACAGAGCTAAAATACCAAGGAACATCTTCATAAAATTTCAGAGCTTGGTTCAAAATATTTTCGGAGATATGATCTATGCAAGTTAGGTCATTTTCCAGGCTCCTAAATTTAACCTAAACAGGTCATCGTGGTATTTTCGTAATAAATTTTTTTCTACGAAGGTTCAGAAGCTGAAATTTTTAGAGTGTGAAGGCACAATCCTGAGGAACATCGTCGAAAAATTTCAGATATTGGTTCACAATATTTTTGGAGATATGATCTGTGGAAGTTAGGGATTTTTGAGGCTTCTGAATTTCATCTCAAAGAGGTGATCGTGGGAAAATCTTCATAGCTCTCTCTATGAGCATCAGACTGGAATGTTATAAAAAGTGACCGAAATCACACAGAATTTGGTTTTTTTTCTATCAATTTCAGAGCCAAAGGAAGAAACAATGACACGTGGCAACTCATACAAGTTCACTCTACTGAACTAGTCCAAAATTGGGTCATTGTGGGAGATTGGACATAACTTTGCCTTGAAGAATCCAAATCAGATCACACCTATGGAATTTGAAAGAAGCTTTAGAGGGATACTACAGGGCTGAATTTCAGATATTGAGGATCCAAAATTATAGAGATGATTTGATTTAAATATCGAGCTCCTCAAAAGCAAGTAAAATGTGTGTATTTTTTTTTTCCGAATTGCATAAGTCTTATTTGAAGAATCAAGTTGAATTGATTCCAAGGGAATATTGTAGAATAGATATCAGTATTGGATTCTAAAATGGCCCCTAAAAATAATTCAACACCCATTAAGCCTTTAGAAAACTCTACTATGACTCATGAAGACGAAGAATGGCAACATGACATATCAAAATTACAAGAGCAAGTGCAACAAATTTCGCTCTCGCAAAGAGCAACAAAAAATCACATGGAAGTTTTGAAGAAAGGCGTGGAAACTAAGATGGATGGTTTGAAGAAAGGGATGGAATCTAAGATGGATGGTTTGAAGAATGGCATAGATGGCATGGAATCTAAGATAGATGGCATGGAAGCTGGCATGGAATCTAAGATGGATGACATGGAAGCTAAGATCGATGAGAAAATGGAAAACATGAAGAATGATATAAAAGTAGACATGGAAGGTTTGACAAAGTTGATACAAGAAATGTTTCCTAATGGTGAAAATATAGTAGAGGAAACTCATGATGAGAACAAAATAAATGTTAATCGTGATTTCATAAAATCTAATGTTGGCTGGAAGAACCACCATATTCCAAAAATGGATATGAGGAAGTTTGATGGAAAGGATCCTGTAACATGGATACTACAGATGGAGCAATATTTTGATCTCCATAATGTGAAAAACACACAAAAGGTACGCATTGCAACTTTACATTTGGAACAAAATACATTTGTATGGTATTGATGGCTTTGCTCCCGTAAAAAAATTATCACTTGGTCAATTTTTACGGAGAAAATGATAGCACATTATGAGGATAAAAAGTGCAATACCTTCTTTAGCCAATTGATAAATCTCAAACAAAAGGGTTTAATGGGGGAGCACTTTGAGGACTTCCAAAAATTGAATATAAGGGTAATTGATATTCCAAAGGAACACGGGATTGATCTCTTCATAGGTACTTTAAAGGATAACATCCAACATGAAGTTCGCATTTTGGAACCTGATTCATTGGAGAAGGCATTCAGGTTGGCAAGAAAAATTGAATGTAAAATTACGGCGACAAGGAAGCCTACCACTCACTTCTATAAAGAGGGAAGTGTTGCTACTCCTAGATTTCCACAACATACAAGGTTGACACCACAACAATTGGAAGAAAAAAGAGCAAAAGGGATTTTCTACAGTTGTGACAGAAAATACACTAAAGGTCATAAGTGTGCTGAGAAGAAATTATTTTACATAGATTGTGAAGAGGAAGAAGAAAATGAACAAGAAGAGGTTATACACCAGGAACCAACCCAAGAAGAGGAAGAAATGAGTCCGACCATATCGTGTAATGCATTGGCAAGAATTACCACTCCTCAAACTCTCAAGATAGAAGGACATATCAAGAAGAAAAAGGTAATAGTGTTGATTGATTCAGGTAGTACCCATAATTTTATTCATTGTAAGGTCGCGAAGGAATTGAATTGTTTCCTATACCCAACACCAGAATGTCAAGTGATGGTTGCAAATGGAGGAACTATAAATTGTTCTGGAGAATGCCATAATATCAAGCTAACCATGGGGGAATATGTATTGAATAGTCCAATGCTTTCCATTACTATGGGAGGTTCTGATGTTGTACTAGGAGTACAATGGTTACAATCTTTGGGGACGGTAGTTTTTAATTTTCAAGAACTTTTCTTGAATTTTTTTTCAGAAGGAAAGGAAGTCAAATTACGGGGTATTTCAGGGAAGCTGGGAAATATAATAAGCTCTAATGTCATGACAAATCTTCTAAATAAATAACAACGAGGCATAATTGCACAATTATGCTCACTAGAAGTTCCAACATCAAAATCATCTTTTTCTACAGATCTCCAAAAAGTCTTGGACAATCATTCCAAGGTTTTTGAAACTGCAAAAGGAATCCCACCTATTCGTGATCATGATCATGCTATTCATTTGATTCCATGAAGTGTTCCTCCAAACATCAGGCCTTATAGATATCCTTATGTCCAAAAGAGCGAAATTGAACGTATGATTGTAGAAATGTTAGAGGCGGGTATAATTCAACCTAGTCAAAGTTCTTTCTCTGCTCCTGTAGTATTGGTACACAAGAAGGATGGATCATGGTGCATGTGTTCGGATTATAGGGAGCTCAATAAGCTCACCATTAAAGATAAATTTCCCATTCCTGTGATTGATGAATTATTGGATGAATTACATGGAGCAATTTATTTTAACAAGTTGGATCTTCGTTCAGGATATCATCAAATTAGAATGAAGACTGAAGATATTCTGAAAACAACATTTCGAACTCATGAGGGTCATTATGAATTTTTGGTCATGCCTTTTGGCCTTATCAATGCACCTTCTACATTTCAAGGGTTGATGAATTCCATTTTCAAACCCTTCCTTAGAAAATTTGTGCTACTATTTTTTGATGATATATTAATCTACAGCAGGTCTTGGAAGGATCATGTTCAACATGTTGACAGGGTGCTCAAACTATTGCAGGAGAAACAATTATATGCAAAAACTTCCAAATGTTTCTTTCGAGTACAAGAGGTGGAATATCTGGGTCATATTGTATCTCACGAGGGTGTTAAGGTAGACCCTAAAAAAGTTAAAGCCATTAAGTAATGGAAAGTCCCCACAACCATAAAGAATTTGCGAGGATTTCTCGGGTTAAAAGGGTATTATCGAAATTTTGTTAAGAATTATGGGAGAATAGCAACACCTCTAACAAAATTATTGAAGAAAGATGCATTTTCATGGGCTTCTGAAGCAACTAAGGCCTTTGAACATCTTAAAGAGGCAATGTGCCTAGCACCAGTCTTAGCTACGCCAGACTTCACAAAAACCTTTATTGTGGAGTGTGATGCCTCAGGAAATGGAATTGGTGTTGTTTTAATGCAAGAAGGAAGACCCATTGCTTTTTAAAGTCATTCAATCAAAGGAAAGTATTTACAGAAACCTATTTATGAGAAGGAAATGTTAGCAATATTGCATGCACTAAAGAAATGGAGAACTTACCTAATGGGAAGACACTTCAAGGTAAAAAATGATCATGAAAGTCTTAAACACTTTTTGGAACAAAGACTATCTTCAAAAGAGCAGCAAAAATGGGTCACAAAGATGTTGGGTTATGACTTTGAAATAATATACAAAAAAGGGAAGCTAAATGTTGTTGCAGATGCACTCTCAAGAAAGAATGAAGAGGTGGAAGTATTGCTTTGTGCCATTTCTATTATCCAACCAGATTGGATAACCGAAGCAAGAGATGAATGGAAGAAGGACGAAGATGTATGGACACTCATTCAAAAGTTGCAGCAAGATCCTAGTACATCCGATACATTTAGTTGGAAAAATGATTCCTTATGGTACAAAGATCGCTTATATCTTTGTAAGGATTCCCAACTAAAACAAAATATTCTTCTGGAATTGCACACTTCTCCTTTAGGAGGACACTCAGGATTTTTAAAAACTTACCACAGGGTGAAGAAAGAATTTTTTTGGGATGGCCTTAAATCTGATATTCAAAAATTTGTGGCGGAATGTTTGGTTTTCCAGCAGAATAAAGTTGAGACAATTAAGACCCCGGGTCTTCTACAACCTTTATCCATTCCAAGTCAACGTTCGGAGGAGATTTCAATGGATTTTATCATGGGTTTACCTAAGTCCAAACAAAAGAGTGTCATCATGGTGGTAGTTGATAGAATTATGAAGTATGCACACTTTTGTGCATTATCTCATCCATTTAAAGAAAGTACAGTTGCTACTACATTTATGGACACAATTCAAAAGCTACATGGAAACCGAAGGGTTATTGTGAGGGACAGAGATCCCATTTTTACCAGAAAATTTTGGATGGAGTTATTTTCTTGTTTGGGTACTCAATTAGCTCATAGATCATCTTATCATCCTCAATTCGATGGTCAAACTGAGATAGTAAATAAATGTTTAGAAGGATATCTTCGTTGTTTTGTATCTGATAAAAAAACACAATGGGTGAAGTGGTTACCTCTAGCTGAATGGTGGTATAACACTTCCTTCCATACTGCAGCAAAAATAACCCCATTTATGGCACTTTATGGATATCATCCACCATCCATCACATCATATTTAAGAGAAAATTCGAAGATTCAAGCAATGGAAGATCACATCGAGCATCAAAAAGAATTTCTCCAACTCTTAAAGGACAACCTGAATTTGGCACAATCGAATGAAGCGAATGAAGCAATAGGCAGATCAACATCGCAGCAAGAGAAGTTTTGATGTAGGAGACTAGGTATTTTTACGGCTACAACCATACAAAAAAATGTCCCTTAAGCAAACTAAGAAGGATAATAAATTATCACCAAAGTACTATGGTCCTTAGAAGGTGTTGCAAAAGATTGGTACTATGGCATACAAACTGGAGCTTCCTGCTTCTTCATGAGTGCATCCAATTTTCCATGTTTCATGCTTAAAGAAGGTTACAGGTGAAAATTTTCCAGTTCAAACAATATTTCCAGAACTTGATGAGGAAGGAAAAATCATATTGGAACCTGAAGCGGTCATGGAAACAAGGAATCGAAAACTACGAAATCGATCAATTTTAGAGTATCTCATGAAGTGGAAGAACTTACCCACTGAAGATTCCACATGGGAGGATGAGAATTTTATATAGAAGCACCCAGAGCTACTCAAGCGTTAAGGACAACACTTTTTTGACAGAGAGGGGCATGTTAGGTCCCTATATTACTAGTATAGTCCCTTATTGTTGTTAGTGTAACCCCCTTATTGTTATTATTGTACCCTTGTAACCCCCATATTGTTATTATTGTGCCCTTAAATTATTATTTTTAGGTCGGCTAGGATTACATTGTGGCCCCATGGACTCCTATATATATAAAGGAGGTTTTGTAATTTGAATCATCCAAGAAATTTTCATTCATGTAATGTATTGGAGGTTTCCCCCTTGAAGTGGCTTATTTCTAAGGCGCTGATATCTCTTTTCTTCTCTTTTTGGAGCCGGTTTCACAACAAGATACCATGCACTCAACCAAAGATTGCAGTGACACTAAAGTCGAGGACATATCCACTTTTTTCCCTCTATAAATTGTGACGAGGATATAGGATTTTACATCCACCTCTCTCATACTTAGAATGTACTCCTTTGTTTCAACAATGCATTGGTCCCGAGCCATATTATTTTTCCAAAGATGCTACTCAAACCCTCCTTTTCAATGATTCCAATATAGAATCTAATAGGCTACATTACATTCATTTCCACTAAATCCTTCTCAAACTATTTTAATCCCTTTTGTAGGCCTTTAAAACTAAAAATAATGATGTAGTAGTTGAAACAATGAAGACACAGGGGATTCACTAATTATGGAATATTATACAATTTGAATTCACATTGGGGGGTTTAAAATTCAAAATATTAGAAGTAATATATTGTATAGTTCATCTACAAAGAATCTAAAAAGGGATATTATAAATGCCACAGGAAATGGATATGTAGGACATCTAGTGAAATTATGATTTTTTCAAATTGGAAATATGTATTGGGAATGGAATTCATCAAAAGGATTTTAGTAGGTACTATTTAATATCTATTGAATTAGGAGTATTCTTTATTCTCCCATGAACACCTACTATATCATAGGCTTACTAAGTGAAACCCTTGTGAGTAACAATGTATTATCGTCCATGGTTGTACACTCGTGAAGACTCAAATTACTTAAAATTAAGGAGTGTAGAGCTAGATAAGTTTCCAACCTATTACTTTGATTATAAGAAATAACCTTTTCACAGGAAAAGATCAATATTATAACATCAACCAACCAATAAATCCCACACATATGAGCTACCTCATCCATTGTATAATTCATAACTATGTAGAACTATGGGGAATGAATGAGAGAAATGATAGGTTGATGTCTTTCATCCCACACAAACTCTAAGACAAGAATTCCCCCATATAATGATGTATGGTCTCACAAAAATAATCAGTTAAATTTGCATGATATCAACTAACCACATGGCTTCTTAAGAAACCCATATCTCACTTCCCCTTTTATCCCAAGGCTCCAAAGAGTTAGGATAACATAATATATAAGACTTACACTTAGGATGAATTATTAAAATTTTAATTTTGGCCCCCTAAACCTTCCTTTCAATCCTCTCTTGTGGAACCATAGATCCCCATGTATTTTTTCATCCTTTTTCTGTAGCAAGTGATACCTTTTTTATTGTCCATGTATGATACTTACATATTACTTCATTGTTCGTCTCTCAACCTTTAATTATATACACATATACATACATTGATAGCCCAAGGATTAAAAATAATATGTTTTAATACAAAGCCCTAATTCTTGAATTGATGTGAAGCACTAAATGAATCTAAAATTTTCATTTTCAATTTGTTTTTATTTAATCTGATGTTAATTTTCTTCAATCAAATATTTTGTTGAGATTCAACAAGAAGATTTAGCATGCATGCCTAGTGTAGTAAGCACCTTGTTTCATTTAGCACCTAGTTTCATTAAGCACCCAACCTAGGGTGGGGCCCATAATGCTATTTTTGGGTGCATGTCTATTTTTACTATCCCTTAATTTAGATGGAAATTAAACTGTAATCTATTCTCAATGTGGACTTGAAACAGTTAACTGAAGTGGCAAATTCAGTTAACTAGTGAATTTCAAGTTAAAGGTTGGTTGGTGGGACATGCAGAGTAATTCTAGTTGTAACAAAGTTCGAAGTGCAGTGGTGCATTAATTAATGCAAGTTGTAAATAGTTTAACTCATGTAAGTGAGTTAAACTCAGTTGTGCTAGTTGTAACTGAAGATACAAGTGGTGAGAGATCAAGTGAATTAAATATTAATTAATTCACATGCAATGATCTCACATGCAACTGAGGATTTACTATTATTGGCTGCATAAATGTCAAATCTAGTGGAGACCCAGTTGAGTTCTAGGTGAAGGGGAAGTTGACTATCAGTTGTGACATTATCTGCTTGCACACATGCAGAAAAACATCCATTGGATGCGCCAATGATACTTGCGCAGTCAAGGAAGACAATATTTCATCAATTCAGGGATTGCATTAAGCAGTGATTACACAAGGCAAGCATGTTGTCTGGAGGCAATAAATTAGCTAAGTAATTCTCCAGTTTTTGCATGACAGTGTGAGACAATTAGCTGATGTACTAAGGGCTCTTGTGAGAAGTGTTTTGTATGCAATTGTTTCATGATCCAGGATATAATATACAATAGAATATAGTGGGGTTTTTAGCTGTAAGATTTCCCCGGGAAATTATCTGTATTGTGTGTGATTGATATTTCCTCATGTTCATGTGATTAACGATTGTGTTTTAAATTCCGCAAAATATTTGTAGAAACGATTCAGTATTTAAATTTAGTATATTTTTAGATCTGTTGAATCCTAGATATAAATTCTTGTCGTATAATTTATACATGGTATTGGAGCACAGGAAATTGCAGAAGTGAAGCAAGATTTGAGTTTGTGACTGGATAGAATTCGAATTTAAAGAAAGACTTTCTTGGTGCTAGAACTGATTCAAGATCGAAATGGTTTTCAATGGCTTGAGGTTAGAGTATGCACTCAAGGTCATCTCGAATGACATTTCTTGGAAGGACAGGATGGAGGCAATACTCGAAGATAATGGCTTGAAGGAATTCATTGAAAAAGATGTTCCTAAGCCAGATGCTACCAATCTTAATGCATGGAAAAAGAAAGTGGAAAAGGCGAGGAGGATCCTGTTGGAGGGAGTAAGAGACCACATTTTCTCAAGAATCCATGGGAAATCAACACCATATGCTATGTGGAAGGCTTTGACAGATCTATTCCAAAGCAACAACGACCATAGGAAATTGGCGCTTAAAGATAAACTCAGGAAAATCAAGATGGAAAAGGGTGACACCACTCCAAAGTATCTCACTAAGTTTGTCCAATGTTGGGATGAGTTGGGGAGTTTGGGAATAATAGTCCTTGATGATGATTTGGTGGGTTTATCTCTCCTATGAATTCCTAATATTTGGCACAGTTATGAAGACTCTGTCAACGGATGAGAAAAATTTCCAGATTGGGAATGATTGTGGTCAGATTTGGTGCAAGAGGAGTTCAGATGGAACACCAAAGATGGATTTTTATCTAAGAATGATGATGAAGAGGATTTTTCTTTGGCTTCCAAGGTGAAGAAGGGGAAGGAGAAGAAATTCCATTTTAAATCTGAGTTCAAAGGCAAGAAGCAGGACATGTCCAAGGTGAAGTGTTTTCACTATCACGAACATGGTCATTTTGCTACTAACTGTACACAAAAGAAGAAGAAAAAGAAGGATTTTGGATCTGTAGCTAGTGAGGCCCTTGCCTCACAATTTGAGCTTCACTTCTCCTTTATTGCATGCATGGTGTCAATTGCATTTGGATTGGTGTGGTATTTGGATAGCGACACTTCCTTTCACATCGAGGGAGATAAGGAAATTTCCAGTGACTTGGAGGAGAAATATCTCTAGATGCATATTGAAATGGGTGGAAATGGATGGTATAGTGCTACCGGGATTGGTACCATTACCTTTCGGAGGGATTTAGGTAAACTGTTTCAATTAAAAGATGTAATGCATGTTCCAGGTATGAAGAAAAATTTGGTCTCAGTTGCAATGTTAGAGGATAGAGGCTATGACATTTTTTTTAGTGATGGAAAGGCTTTCTTGTGACATAAAACAATGGGTCAAGCCAAGAGGATAGTGATTCAAGTTAAGAATCTCTACAAGCTAGAGGTAGATGGCTGTGCTGCCATGATCATGGGAAAGGCAGAAAAAGTGGTGATTTGGGATGAGGGTGAATTATGGCACAGGCGATTGGGCCATATTCATCATGGATCCTTGAAAGTCATGCAACAAATATCTATTGGACTTCCAATGGGAACACTTGCTCAATTAGAGTAGTGCATGGGTTGCGCCATGGGGAAGTATGTAATCTACAAATTTCATGAGAAGGAAAATTGAGCTTCGGGGATCCTTGAGAGAGTTCACATAGACATGTGTGGAACATTCTCGGTTGCTTCAACAACAAAACATAAGTACTATGTAATATTTTTTTATGAGTTTTCTCGTAAATGCTGGATCTTCTTCATGTAGAAGGAAGATCAAACATTCTCTAAGTTCTGTGAATTTAAGGCATTGGTGGAGAAAGAGTCAGGGAAGCAAGTGAAGGCCCATAGGAGAAATAATGACGGATAATACATCTCTAATGAATTCAAGAAATTCTGCAACAAAGAATGAATTCAAAGAGAATTCATAGCGCCTGATAACCCACAACAAAATGGGGTTGCAGAGAGGAAAACAGAACGAGCATGGGTGCAACACGAGTGATGTTGCATGATGAGGGCCTACTAATGCATTTTTGGGCATAAGCATCCAACACTGCGGTTTATGGGAAAAATGTTGTCCTCATAGAGTACTTGGCATGAGTACACATGAAGAAGCTTTCACTAGTAAGAAACCTGATGTTTCACACTTTAAGAATTTTGGCTCATCTATTTATGTGCATGTGACCAAGGACGCTAGGAACAAGATGGAACCAACAACTGAGGTTGGAATTTTTGTGGGGTACATAGAAACACCCCATAATTATCGTGTGTGTTTTCCAAACATCAGAATGCTGTTGTGCAATGGGATATAAAATTTGATGAGGGGAAAGCCATGTGGTTGTACCTTGAGAGGGAGCTGGACTTGCATGCAGAGGAGGAACTGCTGGTTCCTAAAGAAAAGTCTCAATATGTGGATCAGCCACATGAGGAGGTTATTGGAGTGGAGGAAATCACTCATGTAGAGCCATCCATCAGAAATGGTAGAAGTCTCACCACAGACGCTGATAGGATGAGACTTGATGCTACATAGAATGTAGGAGCCCCTACTTCACAGTGCAGACAAAGATAGTTTCCTAATCAATTTAATGGATAAATGGATCTTATGAGAAAATGTATTGTGACTAAAACATCTTCCTTTGAGGAAGTAGTGCAATATCATACTTGGGTTGATGCAATGGTGGAGGAGTATGACTCCACTGTCAAAAAAAATGTGTGGGAAATTGTCCCAAGACCGATTGACAAATCAATGGTAGGTTCGAGATGGATATAAAAGGTAAACCAAGCTGCTGATGGGAGCGTGGAGAAGTACAAGACAATATTTTTGGCCTGGGACAATCACCTATACCTTGGCATGGGCCTCTTCCTTTACCTATTCATCACTCCAATCATTCCATCACTCCATACCTAACCTCCATAAACCATTTCCATTCATCTCTATGAAATCTGGAGTCCCAAGAAGAAGAGAGAACACTGCTATAGGAAGTTGAAAAGTTTCTTGTAGAAATTTTGTATATGGCACAACAAGGTCAAAATATGAGGAGAAGTTGATAAATATGGCTTCAAATGACCACTAGAAAAATCCAGGAGGATGAACACACCAGCAAAGGCACCTGAGGAACTCCATGTAGCACCTGCAAGAAGAAATTAAAATAGAAGAGTAGCAAGAAGATCAATGGGAGGAGCAACACATGGACCAATAAACAGAGAACGAAATAGGCCAGCATACATGAAGAACCACAAGGCAAGGAGGATGAATAGGTTTCTCAGAGGATGAGCAACAATTTCAGTAGAAGAGTATGATGGGAGACATAAATTAAGGCCCATCTAACCTTTCTTAGGCACATAAAAGATATATTAAATCTCTCCTTCTACACTTAATACTATTTTTTATGCTTTAATATGTTCTTAGGAAGGTTTAAAGATAATTTTATATTTGTGCCTAATATTATTTATTTTTGTAGAATATTGTGAGAATATTAGGCAGATTATGAATATTTGGAGAAGGAGATAATTTAGGGACTTGCTCCCTACTACTGGAGGATCAATATTGGAGAATAAATGAACAAAATATCATGAAATAATTGAGAAATTATGGAGAGATTCTCAAACTCCGATGATTGAGAAAATCTAGGAATGTTTTTCCTGTCATTTACTGCAAACTCCTAGTGTTGGGAACCACATCCACTATTTGAGGGATTTTGGAGGGGAAAGATTCCTCCTTTCAAGGATAATTATTCCTCATCATTTTGTATAAGTACCAATTCGAATTGGCCTCTAGGGGCATGTATTGTTTAGTATTATTGTGAAGAAAACTTATTTTCTAGCTGCTCCACTTTCTTTTCTTGCAGGGATGTACTTGGACTAATTAAATATTGAATATTGATGCCATTTTTAGCTTCTAAGGCTTTGTTTCTTCCACAGGAATATGAGAATCATAGGATGGCCAGAGTCCTCCTTAGGCTTGGCCATCCCAGGAGTCTCAGATTCCTATGGAAGAAACAAAGCCTTAGAAGCTAGAAATGGCACCAATCTTCATTATTTAATCAATACAAGTACATCCCTGTAAGAAAAGAAAGTGGTGCTACCAGAAAACAAGTTTTCTTCACAATAAGACTAAATAATACATGCCCCTAGAGGCCAATTAGAATTGGTACTTATACAAAACGATGAGGAATAATTATCCTTGAAAGGAGGAAGATTTCCCCTCCAAAGTCCCTCAAATAGTGGATTTTGTTTCCAACACTATGAGTTTGCAATAAATGACAGGGAACACATTCTTAGGTTTTCTCAATCATCGGAGTTCTAGAATCTCTCCAAAATTTCTCAATTATTTCATGATATTTTGTTCATTTATTCTCCAATCTTGATCCTCCAGTAGTAGGGATAAAGTCCCTAAATTATCTCCTTCTCCAAATCTTCATAATATGCTCAATATTCTCACAATATTCTACAAAATTAAATAATATTAGGCACAAAAATGAAATTATCTTTAAACCTTCTTAACATATTAAATCATAAAAAAAAATTATTAAGTGTATAATGAGAGATTTAATATATCTTTTATGTGTCTAAGAAAGGTTAGATGGGCCTTAATTTATGTCTAATTTAGAGGCCCATCATAGATATCAAGTCAAAGCCATAATTTGTTATCACAATGAGTTCAATCAGTACATAACCCAGAAACATATGAAGCATAATGTCAATTTTCTAAAGCATATTTATGAACTATCAAGCATCGTGACATTTCTCACCTATACTAATCAACCAGTTCTTGTCAAACCCTTGAAAATGTTATCAAATACTGTGATACACTATCTTGAATGATCAAATCAAAATAACATACTAATATGCATATTTCGGATATCTGCAAACACAAGTTTAGTCAATACATTCACATTGTCTATAGTAAGTCAAACATTCAAATTTCCCTGCTCATGAAACTTTATGATGTCTAATCCATATATGAAAGATTGTTATATTGTTGGCGCATTCCTAATTTTATGCATAAGGCGTTAGTTTTGTGACCTACAAGCATAACCACACCCATAGGATTTCTTACATGCCGTTGAGAGGCTACAACCACATCCTCGAGCTTTCTTCCATGTGTTTGAGGATTAGAGTAAGGAAAAATATCTCTTCTCAAACCATAACTTGTTGCATACCAAAAATATCATATATTTGTTTATTTATGTCCAGAAAACACAATTCAATAGTAAATACTTTCCTATACATCTAGTGCAAATGGAAATAGGAGAAGGGATCTTATAACGAGATTATATCTATGAAAGGGAAGCCACTTCACTCATCATCATTCAAAACATCAACTTGTCTATCAAGATACTTGTCCTGCATCAAAAAAATGGTTAGATCATAAAATATAGCTATATCATGTTCTGAAACATATATCCATCATATTCATAACATGTCAACATCAACTACTTCATTAAATCAAATATTAACTTGACATCAAACTTTTATCAAGAGTTAGAGTCTTATGATTAAGGAAACATATAGGTGATTAAACATACTTCAAAGATCATGAATACAATATCATGTACATAACTTAGTACATCAAGTTGGGTCATCCATATTTTACTATATGACATAATTAATAAGTTTATCAAAACCTAACCAAGGATAACAAGAAGTTCATGTATATCATTATTATTTTCATACTTTCATCATTAAGGTTACCATGCTTATGACAAACATTATCAATAGTATCAAGTTACCATCTATTACAATCAAGGTGTTAGCCTTCTTTATGGGATAAAGATATCCAAAATGATATATGTTAACCAAACATCAAGTATACCAATATATCAAAGATCAATATTAAGTAGCTTCATAGAATAAAGAAATTCATCATCTCTGAAAAGTAAGATACTTGTTCAATACCAAGTGCATCGTCTCATCATAAGTACCATGAATCAAACTTATTTTAATATGCATGCATGAGCCATTTGTGAACGTGATCTACTCATCATACATTGGGGCTTACCTTGTCATCCAATATTGTAGTTGAAACATAGAATTAAAACAATATTCCATGCATATCTTGTAGTATTCAAACACATGTATACCTTGTAATTTAACATGGGCAGTTGTAGCGTTTTATAAATTTCCTTGTCATGGGAAACTATAGCTCTTCTCTTCCTCCACTAGCCATTTTTTTCTGGATGTCATATGATCCTCAAGAAGGATCCACTTATCACACATCATTAAGAGGCTAGAGGTATCCAAATACTCAATTGTAAATGTAGGAAGTATAAGTAATAATAAAAGAAATAAACTCAAATAGGAATAGAATCAGAAAGAGGTAAGATAAATCTAAAAGGTATTTATCTTTTAATGAGAGGATATAAAATCCCACTTGAATGAACCTTCAAGAGTCATGAATTTACGTTGACCATATAACATTATTGCCTTCAATATCCTCATCAACTTCATCTAACCAAGGCCTAATTGAGACTATCCCATCTAGGGCTACATAAAATCTATCACAAGTTCTTGAACATATTCACATTAATCATGCTAGGGTCTCGAAAATGTATATCTCCAATATTTGTCATAATCCATAGTTTATTTCAAACTCCTAGCTCATGATATCCATCAAACCCTAATACACAAATTTCCTAGGGTTTCCTTGAAACCCTAGTATTATCTTGGGTCTCCTCCATCTTCTCTTTCTTCCATGAAAGGTGTCTTCTCAAGGGTGATCTTAATGAATTTTCTTTAGCCCTGCTCTGATACCATGTTAATTTTTCTTAGGGCTACATTTTTCTTTTATTTGATAATTTCATTTCATTATTTCCATGTTGAATTCACCCCATAACATTATTCAATTTTGCATAATCATTCAACAACATATGCAACTATATAGAAGGAACAATATCATCATCAATGCAACATAACATAAAGGGAAAATAGAAGAAAATCATTCACACATAGAGACACTAGGATTAGTCGGAGACCAGGGAAAACCCCACTATGGGGAAAACCCTTTTAAATTCTTCTTCTTATTAGATTGTAATTGAATGATTCAAAAAATGAGAGGGCAATGATCCATATCTTCATCCATATAAATATCCAACAACATCAACTAAACCATATCCATAAGATCAACGCAACCATGCTAATAATAAAAAAACCCTGATTCAAGAACCTTAGTCAATTGTCACTGTTTGTAGTCAAAAGCTAAACTCTGTGGTCAATGGGTGAAAAATTTGGTCAAATAAAAATTTCAACCTTTAGGTTCCAGTCACAGGGAATATGTGTCATGCATGCAGTTGAAAGGCTTCAGATGAAATTTCTCCATGAAATGCCTCCGGTTGTAGTCGAAATTTCTCCATGACATACCTGTGACTAAGACCCAAAACCATAAAAACAGAGATGTGAGCTTCATACCTTGCAATTTCGGACCTATGCCAACAAATCTATGCGAACTTTCCTCAGACCTTTGCGAGCCAAACCAAAGAAGATAATAGAATAATGTCTCATAATCATGTCCAAATTAGGTTTAGGTCACTTGTATTTATAGCCTTCCAAGGGTGTCTAATTTCTTTTATGGTTGACCTGATCAGATATGCACATGTGGGATTTAATTAAAAAATACACTTTCCCTTGTCCAAATTAAGCACTTCAATAGTAAAAATTGGTCCTCTCGAAAAGAGGAATCTCATCCGATGGTTGGAATTTGTCACTGAGCTACCAAATTAACAAGTTACAATTTCATTAGCCACTTTTTCTTATTCATGAATTTTTATTATGTGTGACATCCAATATCGGTTACATAACCCAAATAAATAGTGCCATACCTCTGCATTTACAGATTCCCTCTGTTAACCCTTTTATTATCCCCAATATGGAGACCCTCCCTAGATTCTAAGTTACAGGTTCATCCGCCACTTTTTATTGTTATCAACTTCATATTATGTGTGATATAGTATTTTGGTTACATAGTCTGAATGAACAACACCATACTATTTGCATTTACACATTACCTCTCTTAACCTGAGGCCCTCGACCAAACACCTCAGGACACTGATAAAGCTAAGGAGTTTATTCTCAACTTTTGTGCCACGATTATTTAGGAAAATATTATAGTTTATGATCATTTTGGGTTCTTCCATTATGCACACATGTTTCATACTCAACACACGACTAAAAAAATTATGCATCCATCGTACCTCATAAGTGCAGAGGTGGAGAGGATGTAATGAGAGTGCGAAGAAATTTTTTGAACATCTAGAGGACAACCTATTTTCCATAAAAAACCTATTTATCAAGCATCAACCTTGATAGGGTGTGTTTGTTTTAAAAATATTGTTTTCACTCAAATATCACTATAACCATTGAAGGAAGTGCAAACAAATCTTCCTTTGCACCTCTTCACTCAATAATTATTTTAAAAAACCATAACCATTACATTTTATAAAATCCATAAACCCACGTAGAAGTAATTTTACATAACAAAGAATGTGAGGGTGAACAGGAACCTCTTACACCTCCACACTCTTGTACCTTCACAAATTCATGTACAAAGAGGTTTCTTATGTTGCACATGACTATTAAAGATGAACTATAATGTATTTATTAAATATTAACTATAATGAATTTATTGAATATGAACTACAATAAATCAAGCCAATGAAGCTCGGGCTTAGCATCATGCCCTGCTATATTTATCAACACTATATTACTTGTGAGATTGAGAATTCAGATTAGCCACATTCTCCATTTTTCTGTCAACGTTTTGAGTCTAGAACCATACTCATCTTCCCGTTTGTTGGTTGTTGTTTCCTCACAAAATTTTGTAGATTAAATGTTGAGATTTATAAACATAGTTTTAATATGAGAGAATAAAAATTGTTTATGTATCCGATTCCCTAGAAGAGCTACACAAAGATGGTCGAATAATCAACTCCCACATAATAGAGGAGATTTTTTTTTCAACATGAAACCTCCAATCTTCACTTAGTTCTAAAAATTGTTTGAATCAGTGAACTGTTACTATACACAAATTATTTTTATTTTTATTTAAAATTATTCACTTCAATCATGTGGAATACTTATAAAAGGGGCTAGGAATCCTTCTGGGTCTTCAAATTTCCGCTGTTTATGAGAAATTTTACTTTTCATTGAAATTCCTATAACTTTTATTGGTCCCCACTCCTTGGTGTTAAATGCCACATTTCTCCAATAATCTGCAACCTTCTATCAACCTGCTACTAGAAACTAAAATATGCACTTAATCACAAGTCAATTTGCATAAAATTTGTTACATCTATATGGCTAGATGTCCACCACACTACTAAAAGAAATATGGAAATTTGTACAACACACTACCAAAATCTAAGACATATAAAATTTGAAAGGTGGAAACGTAGGAAGTACGGAGATGTGGGAGTGCGTAGAAGAATATTCACATCCTATACACTTTTTCATTTTCTCTCTGATGAATAAATAGTAGATGATAAACCTTTCATTGTGTGGAGTGTGGATGTGCAAAGGAAGATTTCATTGTGCTTCCTCCGCACTCCTGCACCTTTGCATGCATACATTTTCACTAATTTATAATTTAGTGTGTTAAAATTGGTTTGTTTGCAACCTCAAGCATTATAACATACAAATATTAGTGATTTAATATATCCCTGTTTGTTTAACTTGTAACTCCATTAGTCTGGTAGGCCAGGTTATTTACTTTATTGAGCTCATGGAAGAAAATACTATTGATCCATAACTTGATCTAGTTGATGACCTTGACTCTTAATAGTCAATCTGCCAGCATTAGAAGTGAGAGAGATTGTAGCAAAGGAAGGGGTAATTGATTCATCAACATCAATAATTACTAGTGGCTGCATTCAATTTATATTTGTGGCAGGTTCTCCCATAAAAAATCTAGATTATGGGACATCGTCCATTTCATATTCATACCCAGTTGAAATGTCAAATTCCATTGGTTTCATACCCATATTACGTCCCAAATTCCCCTTGTGTGGTTCAAAATATAGTTGTTTCCTATCGATATCATGTTTCATATTCAGATCTAAAAGATCCAAAGCTTGATATTCAAAGTATTTAATAATAAAAAATTACATTGTACACAACGAGGTCGTTTTGTGTCTAGTGGAGATATTCATTTCCGGAAGAATGTGTGAGCATAGTTACTAAAGTAATAAATTTATACTTTGAAGTTTTGTTTCATATTGTATTTGAGGATAATTTTGAATTATAATTTTAATCTAAGGTTGTTATACACAGGATTAAAACATGGGTAGTTTTCTGATTATTCCAACAAGGGATGAAATATCTTCCCATTGTCCAGAGAAATTTCCTATCAACCGAATATTTCATGCTTATAATAGTGTTCATGAATTGATCCAGATTTTTTTTTTAACATCCTTAAAAAAAATATCCATTTACAAGATCTTTTACTGACACTTATATTTACATGTGAAACATGAGAAACACATTCTCTAAACAATACTTCAACAATCCATCAACATAAAAAAAAGAAAATAATCATGAGAAATCATAAAAAAATACATGATAACGAAGTTCATCAATGTGGACTACGTCTATAGGCCTTGGGTCAAGAGTGGGGTGGTTTCTTCATTAGTCTTAGAAAAATATAATGAGTACATGGAATACCTTCGTCAACAAAAGGATAGATATATCATCTTGAGTGGTAATGTCTCTCTAAAGAGACATTCTCCTACGAAGAACTCTCACCCACATAGACTTCTCCTTCAATAATACAAAGAAATGATCTCTCACAAAGTGGCATAAAATGGACATTCTAACATAAGTGGAAACATGCCCTCTTGAATCCGCTGATTAGATTCAAATTAATCATACTCATCATCATCATCATAATTGTCTCAAAATTTTGATAGAAATGGTTACAAACATGAATAATTTTTGTCAAAGTGTCTACATGGCCCTCTTTCAGTATTGCACCATCATAGTTTTCGTGAAAAGGCTAAAGAGATGAATTTTCTGCAAATATTCAAATCTCATTGCCCAACTATAGCATAGAAAGATCAACAAAACCTGAAACAATACGTCCATCCTTTCACCAAAATAAAAACAAGAAACTGGCCAAAATGCACCATTATACCTCCCAATCTGACGATGTCGTGAAAATCAGTTGCTCAAATTCCAAAATGGACTTCTCCATTGTGGTCCTTGTGAAAAGTTAAGAAGGTCCACAAATGGGCTCTTGGTTGGCACAAATTTGTTAAAGTGTTGTCGTGTGGTTGGTCTTCAAGTCAAACCCTATGGCCCTTGCTATGATATATATCATAACTTGTCATCGAACACTCCATTTAAGCTTGACTATGAGATCAATTTAACCTTTTTGACCACCAAATGTTGTTTACTGTAGCTAATGAACCACCATTGTTTATAATTTAATAACCATATAAACCTTGTGGTATAAAAACCATATGTTTTTTTTTTTTTGTTACATATTTACCCACTTTGGATGCGACATTTGACATATGGGTTTTATAACAACCATATAAGAAACTTCCCCCACCATCTATTCGTTTGGCATAAAGCTTAACATATGGGTTTTATTTATTTTTATGGTTATGGTATATTGTTATATTACACACACACACACACACACACACACACACACATATTGTAGAAATTTATATAATTGATATGTTATATCCGAGATTCTCCTAATCACACACTATTTGACTTCATGCAAAATACAGAATCTCTTCTACAATTGATCATTAATTGCGGAAATAAAAACAATCGCATGCGCACATTAAAACCATAAACATTCACACATATGAACACAATATTTTATGGGAAAGCTTAAAGCTGAAAACCCCCAACTATCTGTATATTATATGTCATAGAGATCATGTAACAATCATTATACAAAGCTCCTCACAAGCTCTCAGTATAATCTCCAATTGCTACACACTAAACAGGTCCAATCTAGCAAATCACATGCTCCAATATTTGCCACCTGATAACCTGCCTCTACTATGCAATCACTGCTGAAGAATGGCTCTGAATGAAATAAAATTGGTCCAGCCTTGCTCACGCAATCCTCATTGGAATCTCCAACCACTGTGTGTTGCAAATCATGCAACACTATAGTCACAACTGATAGTCACACTACTCTTTCACCTACCTCTTCACTGGTCTCCACTGAAACTGTCCATGCACTGTAGTTAACTGATGTATTCTTTAGTTGATTAATGAGTTAATAATTAGTGAATTAATTAATAATTAATTCACACCACTCTCAATAGTGTATCAATCAGTTAGACTAGATACAACTAGCTCAACTATGTTTAACTCAGTTAAATTGAACACAACTCCATCAACTACCTCAATAACTCCACCAAACTTTGTCACATGAGTTCTAACTGAAGTATCCATGCAATAGCTCCACTTAACCCTTAGGAATAGCATAATTCCTTCTGTCAGTTATTGTGCCACATCTGTGCACTTAACTGAAGTGCTCCAAGCGAATAATATAATGTTTATAGTCCAAATATTATTAAGAGCTAATAATATTCGACATATCTATTTTTAGACTAGAAATCTAAAAACAGATTCCGCCCAATATGTCTAAAAATAGAAGTCCATATACTTTTCCAACTTGACCAACCATCCAAAAATAGCATCCTGCAACTCATAGAATATGATCGACACGTCTAAAAATAGACATAGTCTAAAAATAGACTTGCGCCAAAAATAGCCTGCGGGCCCACTTAGTGAAGGCGACTCTTTTCACTAAGCTCATAATCTTGTTGTAATCTCAACACTCCCTCTCAATGAGAAAGGGATTATCTGCCACCCCAATCCTGCCCTTGTGGTATTCGAATTTTCTCCTGGTGAGCGCCTTCGTCAAGATATCAGCATCCTGATCCTCCTTGGGAATGTATGAAAGTAACATGATCTTCCACTGCACACAATCTCTGATATGATGATACTGGATGTCAATGTGTTTAGATCTATCATGAAATACTGGATTAACCAAGATTTTGATGCAACTTTGATTATCACAATATATCACAGTAGGATCTATGTGTGAACCGAACAAACCGACCAAGATCTTCCTCATCCATATAGCCTCGCATGTAACCAAAATTGCTGCCAAATACTCGGCCTCTGCTGAAATGAGTGCCATGGATCTCTGCTTCCTGGTGTACCAAGAAACTGTTGTTGACCCGATACTGAAAATCCCTCTAGATGTGCTCTTTCTGTCCGTTGGGCTCCCTGCCCAATCTGCATCCGTGAAGCCGCACAGCTTCACCTCATCCGACTATCTGTACCATAATCCATATCCCGATGTGCCTCTGAGATATCTCAATACATGCTTGCCTGCCTTCCAAAAGAGCTTGGTAGGATTAACCATAGCTTGTGAAAGCTAGTTAACAGTGTAGCATATGTCAGGTCGTGTATTGAATAGATACATAAGTGACCCCACCAATTGTCGGCAAACAGTGGCATCCACTACCTCTGTCGATGTAGCATCCTCTTTCCTCCATCCACCAGGAAGAGGAGTGTCGATATGCTTGCAACCATGCATGTTGAACTTCTCCAGTATCTCCTGGGCATACTTTCCTTGAGACACAAACAATCCATCACTGCGCTGCCAAATTTCCAATCCCAGGAAATAATGAAGGAGGCCCAAGTCCTTCATCTGAAACTCCTTTGCAACATCAGACTTGCATGAGTGTATCAACAGTTCATCACCCGTCAAAATAAAATCATCTACATAAAGTACAATGATCAACAACTTACCCTCCACCACAATCTGGTATAGGTTCGGATCTGCCTCACTCTTGGAGAATCCAAGTTCGGTGAAATAACTGTCTATCCGTGTGTACCAAGCACGAGGTGCTTGTTTCAACCCATACATCGCTCTTTTGAGTCTGCACACATGTGACTCGCTGCTGAAGATCTCAAAACCTTCAGGCTGCTCTATGTACACCTCCTCCTCAATCAATCCATTGAGGAACGCAGTCTTCACATCCATCTGATGAATGTGCCACCCCATCTGCGCTGAAAGAGCAAGAATCGTCCGTATGGAAGAATACCTTGCGACAGGTGCAAAGGTTTCCTCATGATTGATCCCCTCAATCTGTGAGAAGCCTCGGGAAACAAATCTTGCCTTGTACTTCTCCACACTCCTATCAGCTGCTTGCTTCACTTTGTAGATCCATCTCGAACCTACCACTGATTTTCCTTCCGGCCTTGGGACAATCTCCCATGCACTGTTTCTGACAATCGAATCATACTCTTCCACCATGGCATATACCCATGCGGGGTCCTCCACAGCTTCCTCGAAAGAGGATGGCTCTGTCACAATACACTTGCTCATAAGAGCCATGTATCTAGTATACCGGTGAGGTGAATGTCTCTGTCTGCGCTATGATGTAGGTGCTCCTACAATATTCTCTACATCCTGAATCAGTCGCTCAGCTTCTGTAGTGCGCTTCCACCCTCTGATGGTTGGCGCTGCATGAGCGGTCTCTTCCACTCCATGAACCTCCTCTTGTGGCTGATCCACATCCTGAGGCTCATCCTTAGGAACTAATAGCTCCTCATCTACATGCACGTGTGGCTCCCTCTCAACTGAACACTTCATGGATTTCTCCTCATGAAATTTGATATCCTGTCGCACAACAGTCTTGCGACTGTCTGGAAAATACACACGATAGTTGTGGGGTGTATTAGTGTACCTCACAAATATCCCAACCTCTGCAGTTGGCTCCAGCTTCTTCCTGGCATCCTTTGTCACATGAATGTAAACAGGTGAACCAAAAATCCTCAAATGAGAAATATCAGGCTTCTTACCAGAAAAATGCCTCCTCGGGTGTACTCATGCCAAGTATCCTGTGAGGACAACGGTTTTGCACATAAACCACATTATTTCATGCCTTAGCCCACAAGTGTATGGGAAGGCCCTGATCATCGAACATCGCCCGTGCAACACCCACGATCATTCTGTTCTTTCACCCAGCGACCCCATTCTGCTGTGGGTTATGAGGCACTATGAGCTCTCTTCGAATTCCTTCTGCGCTGCAAAAGTCCTTGAATTTTCCAGAGATGAATTCACCACCATTATCGCTCCTAAGAGCCTTCACCTGCTTCCCCGTTTCTTTCTCCACCAGTGCCTTGAACTCACAGAACTTTGAGTATGTCTCACTCTTCTTCTGCATGAAGAAGATCCAGCACTTTCGAGAAAAATCATCAACAAATATCACAAAGTACCTGTGTTTTGCTGTCGAAGCTACTGATAAAGGTCCACACACATCTGTGTGAATTCTCTCAAGGATCGTCATGGCGTGACTATCCTTCTCATGAAAGGTGGCTTTCACAAATTTTCCCAAAGTACATCCCTTGCACTGATCTAACTGCGCAAGTGTACCTTTGGGAATCCCGGTAGAAATCTGTTGCAAAATTTTCAAAGCACCATGGTGAGGATGGCCCAATCTCATGTGCCATAGCTCGCCCTCATCTCAGATCACCACTCCTTTTGCCTTGCCTGCCATTGCTGCAAAACCATCTACCTGCAACTGATAAAGGTTCTTAACTCGAACCCCTATCCTCCGGGTTCCACCAATTGCCTTACTGCGCAGGAAAGCCTTTCCCTCGCTAAAGACAACATCATATCCCTTGTCTTCTAACATCGCCACAAAGATAAGATTATTCTTCAATCCTGGAACATGCATCACTTCCTTCAATACGAAGGGTTTACTAGACTCTCTCTTAAAGGAAATGGTACTGATACCGATCGCACTATATCTACCATCATCGCCCATCTTGATTTGCACTCCAAGATCATCTCATCCAGATCAGTAAACAAATATTTGTCTCCGGTCATATGAAAAGATGCACCACTGTCAAGAAACCACACTGAACCCATCATACTTGAGACCAAGCATGCGATCAATGAAAAATCCAGCTCAAACTACGAGGCTAAGGCCTCTCTAGCTGCAGATCCAGCAACCTGCTTATTTTTCTTCTTCTGTGGTCAATTAGTGGCATAATATCTGTGTTGGTGACAATGAAAGCACTTCACCTTGGACATGTACTGCTTCTTGCCTTTTGCACTGGATTGAGAAGCATTCTTATTGCTCTTCCCCTTCCTTTCTTTGGCATCCAAAGCACAATTTTCTTCATCTGAGTTCTTTGATGAAGATCCGTCCCTGGTACTTCGCCTTATCTCCTCTTGCACAAGATCTGACCAAAGTCGCTCCAATCCTGGCAATTTCTCCCAACCATTGACAGAGTCCTGATAGGAATGCCAACTCTTCGGAAGCCCAAGGAGAGCCAAGCTCACCAAGTCCTCGTCATCTACAGTCACCCCCACACTTCCCAGCTCATCCCTGAACTGGACAAACTTCGTGAGGTACTTGGGTATACTATCGCCTTTCTCCATTTTTATGTTTCTGAGTCTATCCTTGAGCGCCAACTTCCTCTGGTTGCTCTTGCTTTGGAATAAATCTGTCAAAGCTTTCCACATAAAGTATGGAGAAGATTTACCATTAAGGCGAGATACTATGTGATCCTTCACACCCTCCAATAGAATCCTTCGACACTTTGCTGTCTTCTTTTTCCATGTGTCAAGTGCGGCAGCATCGCTAGAAGCAGGTTTTGGAATTTCTGCATCTATGAACTCCTTCAACCCATTGTCATCCAACACCGCCTCCATCCTGTCTTTCCATGCAATATAATTCGAGCTTCCCTCAAGGGCATACTCCAATCAAAATCTGTTGAAAGACATCTCAACTTCGACACCAAGAAAACACTGTTGCAAATTCGAATTCCACCAGCACAAAACTCAACCACTTCAATATTTTTCAATTGCTCCAATGATCAATATTGCTCTGATACCATGTAGAAATTTATATAACTGATATGTTATATCCGAGATTCTCCTGATCACACACTATTTGACTTCATGCACAATATAGAATCTCTTCTACCATTGATCATTAATTGCGGAAATAAAAACAATCACATGCGCACATTAAAACCATAAACATTCACACATATGAACACAGTATTTTATGTAGAAATTTTGAATAAATGTTAAATTATTCACCGATATTCTCCTGATCACACACTATTTTAGCTTCATGTATAATACAAAATCTCTTCTACCATTGATCATTAATTGCGGAAATATAAACAATCACATGCACACATTAAAACCATAAACAATCACACATATAAACACAATATTTATGGGAAAGTTTAAAGCTTCAAACCCCCAACTATCTGTATATTATAATGATAGAGATCATGTAACAATCATTGTACAAACTCCTCACAAGCTCTCAGTGCAATCTCCAATTGTTACACACTACACAAGCTCAGATCTAACAAAACAAATGCTCCAATATGCTCCACCTATTAGCCTGCCTCTACTGCGCAATCCAAGATGAATAATGGCCCAATCTAAGTTCGAATCCTTCTGGTATGCACTGCACAATCCTCATTGGCATATCCATCAATGTGTGGTGCAAACTCATGCACCAGTATGGTCACAACTGATAGTCACACTTGCTCTTTCACCTACCTCTCCACTGATCTCCACTGAAACTGTCCATGCACTGAAGTTAACTGATGTATTATATAGTTGATTTATGAGTTAATAATTAGTGAATTAATTAATGATTAATTCACACCACTCTCACTAGTGTATCAATCAGTTAGACTAGATACAACTAGCTCAACTATGTTTAACTGAGTTAAACTGAATACAACTCCACTAACTTCCTCAATCAACTCCACCAAACTCTGTCACCTGATTCTAGTAAGTCTCCGTACAGCTAGCTCCACTGAACCCTCGGGAAATAGCGTAATTCCATACCTTCGGCCTCACATACCACATCTGTGCACTTAAATGAAGTGCTCCAAGAGAATAAGATAATGTTTAGAGTCTAAATATTATTAAGAGCTAATAATATTTGACATATCTATTTTTAGACTAGCAATCTAAAAATAGATTCCGCCCAGTATGTCTAAAAATAGAAGTCCATCTATTTTTTCCGACTTGACCAACCATCCACAAATAGCATCCTGCAACTCATAGAACATGATCCATATATCTAAAAATAGACATAGTCTAAAAATAAACTTTGCGCCAAAAATAGCCTACGGGCCCACTTAGTGAAGGCGACTTCTTTCCACTAAGCTCATCATCTTGTTGCAATCTCAACACTCCCTCTCAACAAGATATGGATTATCTGCAACCCCTATCCTGCCTCTGTGGTATTCGAATTTGCTCCTGGTAAGCGCCTTCGTCAAGATATCAGCATCCTGATCCTCCGTAGGAATGTATGAAAGTAACATGACCTTCCGCTGCACACAATCTCTGATATGATGATACAGGATGTCAATGTGTTTGGATATATCATGAAATACTAGATTAACCAAGAGTTTGATGCAACTCTGATTATCACAATAAATCACAGTAGGATCCAAGTGTGAATCGAACAACCCAACCAGGATCTTCCTCATCCATATAGCCTCGCATGTAGCCAAACTTTCTACCATATACTCGACCTCTGCTGAACTGAGTGCCATGGATCTCTACTTCCTTCTGTACCAATAAACTGTTATCGACCCGATACTAAAAATTCCCTCCAGATGTTCTCTTTCTATCCGTTGGGCTCCCTGCCCAATCTGCATCCGTGACGCCACATAGCCTCACCTCATCCAACAGTCTGTACCATAATCCATATCCCAATGTGCCTCTGAGATATCTCAATACATGCTTCCCCGCCTTCCAAAATAGCTTGGTAGGCTTAACCATAGCTTGTGAAAGCTGGTTAACAGCATAGCATATGTCGGGTCATGTATTGACCAGATACATAAGCGACCCCACCAACTGTCGATAAATAGTGGCATCCACTACCTCCACCGAAGTAGCAACCTCCTTCCTCCATCCACCAGGAAGAGGAGTATCGACGGGCTTGCAGCCATGCATGTTGAACTTCTCCAGTATCTCCTAGGCATACTTACCCTGAGAAACAAACAGTCCATCACTGTGCTGCCAAATTTCCAATCCTAGGAAATAATGAAGGAGGCCCAAGTCCTTCATCTCAAACTCTTTTGCAAGATCCTCCTTACATGAGAGTATCAACAGCTCATCACCTGTCAAAATCAAATCATCTACATAAAGTACAATGATTAGCAACTTACCCTCCACCACTATCTGTTATAGGTTCGGATCCGCCTCACTCTTGGAGAATCCAAGTCTGGTGAAATAACTGTCTATCCGTGTGTACCAAGCACGAGGTGCTTGTTTCAACCCATACAGTGCTCTCTTGAGCCTGCACACATGCAAATTGCTGCTGAAGATCTCGAAACCTTCGGCCTGCTCTATGTACACCTCCTCCTCAATGAATCTGTTGAGGAACACAGTCTTCACATCCATCTGATGAATGTGCCACCCCATCTACACTGAGAGAGCAAGAATCGTCCATATGGAAGAATACTTTGCGACAGGTGCAAAGGTCTCCTCATAATTGATCCCCTCAATCTGTGAAAAGCCTCGGGCAACAAATCTTGCCTTGTACTTCTCCACACTCCCGTCAGCTGCCTGCTTCACTTTGTAGATCCATCTCGAACCCACCACTGATTTCTCTTCCGGCCTTGGGACAATCTCCCATGCACTGTTTCTGACAATCGAATCATACTCTTCCACCATGGCACCTACCCATGCGGGATCCTCCACAACTTCCTCGAAAGAGGATGGCTCTGTCACGATACACTTGCTCACAAGAGCCATGTATCCAGTGTACCGATCAGGTGACTGTCTCTGTCTGTTTTGTGATGTGGGTGCTCCTACAACCTTCTCTGCATCTTGAGCCAGTCACTCAGCTTCTGTAGTGCGCTTCAACCCTCTGATGGTTGGCGCTACATGAGTGGTCTCTTCCACTCCATGAACCTCCTCTTGTGGCTGATCCACATCCTGAGGCTCATCCTTAGGAACTAATAGCTCCTCATCTGCATGCAAGTGTGGCTCCCTCTCAAGCGAACAATTCATGGCTTTCTCCTTCTGAAATTTGATATCCTGTCACTTTGAGTCTTGAGAATGTCGGCAAATACACACGATAGTTGTGGGCGTATCGGTGTACCCCAAAATATCCCAACAACTGCCGGTCGGCTCCGACTTCTTCCACCAGCATCCTTCGTCACATGAATGTAAATAGGTGAACCAAAAATCCTCAAATGGGAAATATCAGGCTTCTTACCAGAAAACGCCTCCTCGGGTGTACTCATGCCAAGTATCCTGTGAGGGCAAAGGTTCTGCACATATACTGTAGTATTGCATGCCTCATCCCACAAGTGTATGGGAAGGCCCTGATCATGCAACATCGCCCGTGCAACAACCATGATCGTTCTGTTCTTTTCTCAACAACCCCGTTCTGTTGTGGGTTATGAGGTTCTATGAGCTCTCTTCAAATTCCTTCTGCGCTGCAAAATTCCTTGAATTCGCCAGAGATGAATTCACCACCATTGTCGCTCCTTAGAGCCTTCACCTGCTTCCCCGATTCTTTCTCAACCAGTGCCTTGAACTCACAGAACTTTGAGTATGTCTCACTCTTCTTCTGCATGAATAATATCCAGCACTTACAAGAAAAATCATCAAAAAATATTACATAATACCTGTGATTTGTTGTCGAAGCTACTGATAAAGGTCCACACATGTCTGTGTGAATTCTCTCAAGGATCATCGTGGCGCGACTATCCTTCTCATGAAAGGTGGCTTTCACAAATTTTCCCAAGGTACATCCCTTGCACTGATCTGACTGCGCAAGAGTGCCTTTAGGAAGCCCAGTAGAAATATGCTGCAATATCTTCAAAGCTCCATGGTGAAGGTGGCCCAATCTTCGGTGCAAAAATACATGCATCATCCACCTCACCACTCCCTTTGCATTTTCGCCATTGCTCGCAGCCATCTACAATTGATAAAGGTTCTTAACTCCGAACCCCCTATCCTCCGGGTCTCACCGATTGCCTTACTACACGAAGCCTTTCCCTCGCTAAAGACAACATCATATCCTTGTCTTCTAACATCGCCACAGAGATAAGATTCTTCTTCAATCCTAGAACATGCATCACTTCCTTCAATACGAAGGGTTTACTAGACTCCCTCTCAAAGGAAATCATACCGATACCGGTCGCAATGTATCTACCATCATCGCTCATCTCGATCTGCACTCCAAGATCTTTCTCATCCAGATCAGTAAACAAATCTCGATCTCCTATCATGTGAAAAGATGCACCACTTTCCAGAAACCACACTGAACCCATCACACTTGAGACAAAGCATGCAATTAGCAAAAAATCCAGCTCAAACTGCGAGGCTAAGGCCTCTCTAGCTGTAGATCCAGCAGCTTGCTTATTTTTCTTCTTCTATGGACAATTTTTGGCATAATGTCCGTGTTGGTGACAGTGAAAGCACTTCACCTTGGACATGTCCTGCTTCTTGCCTTTCGCACCGGAATGAGAAGATTTCTTTCTCTTCCCCTTCTTTTCTTTGGCAGCCAAAGCGCAATTCTCTTCATCAGAGTTCCTTGATGAAGATCCGTCCCTGGTACTCCGCCTTATCTCCTCTTGCACAAGATCCAACCAAAGTCGCTCCCATCCTGGCAATTTCTCCCGACCATTGACAGAGTCCTGATAGGAATGCCAACTCTTCGGAAGCCCAAGGAGAGCCAAGCTCACCAAGTCTTTGTCATCAACAGTAACCCCCACACTTCCCAGCTCATCCCTGCATTGGATGAACTTCGTGAGGTACTTGGGCATACTGTCGCCTTTCTCCATCTTTATGTTTCTGATTTTATCCTTGAGCGCCAACTTCCTCTGGTCGCTCTTGCTTTGGAATAAATCTGTCAAGGCTTTCCACATCAAGAATGGAGAAGCCTTACCATCAAGGCTGGACAATATGTGATCCTTCACACCCTCCAACAAAATCCTTCGACACTTTGCTGTTTTATTTTGCCACGCGTCAAGTATGACAGCATCAATAGAAGTAGGCTTTGGAATTTCTGCATATATGAACTCCTTCAACCCATTGTCATCTAGCACCGCCTCCATCCTATCCTTCCATGCAATATAATTCGAGTTGCCCTCAAGGGCATACTCTAATCGCAATCCGTTGAAAGACATCTCAACTTCGACACCAAGAAAAGACTGCTGCAAATTCGAATTCCACCAGCACAAAACTCAACTACTTCAATGTCTTGCAATTGATCCAATGATAATTACTACTCCAATACCATGTATAAATTTTGAATAACTATTAAATTATTCACCGAGATTCTCCTGATCACACACTATTTTAGCTTCATGCATAATACAGAATCTCTTCTACCATTGATTATTAATTGCGGAAATATAAACAATCTCATGCGCACATTAAAACCATAAACAATCACACATATAAACACAGTATTTATGGGAAATATTAAAGCTGAAAACCCCCCAAATATCTGTATATTATAATGATAGAGATCATGTAACAATCATTGTACAAACTCCTCACAAGCTCTCAGTACAATCTCCAATTGTTACACACTACACAAGCTCAGATCTAACAAAACACATGCTCCAATCTGCTCCACCTGTTAGCCTGCCTCTACTACGCAATCCAAGATGAATAATGGCCCAATACGAATTTAGAATCCCTCTAGCGTATCTTCCCTGCCATCCTCGTTGGCTCCATCATGGTGTGGTGCAAACTCATGCAGTAGAGTCTGGTGATAGTCACACTTTCTCTTTCACCTACCTCTCCAACATGGTCTCACTTGGTATATTGGATGCTACAAAGTTAGCGATGTATTATGGTTGATTTATGAGTTAATAATTAGTGAATTAATTAATAATTAATTCACACCACTCTCACTAGTGTGTCAATCAGTTAGACTAGATACAACTAGCTCAACTATGTTTAACTGAGTTAAACTGAATACAACTCCACTAACTTCCTCAATCAACTCCACCAAACTCTGTCACCTGAGTTCTAACTGAAGTCTCCATGCAATAGCTCCACTAGACCCTCAGGAATAGTGTAATTCCTTCTGTCAGCTCCTGTGCCACATCTGTGCACTTAACTGAAGTGCTCCAAGAGAATAAGATAATGTATAGAGTCCAAATATTATTAAGAGCTAATAATATTCGACATATTTATTTTTAGGCTGGCAATCTAAAAATAGATTCCGCCCAGTATGTCTAAAAATAGAAGTCCATCTATTTTTTCCGATTTGACCAACCATCAAAAAATAGCATCCTGCAACTCATAGAACATGATCCATATGTCTAAAAATAGACATAGTCTAAAAATAGACTTTGCGCCAAAAATAGCCTGCGAGCCCACTTAGTGAAGGCGACTTCTTTCCACTAAGTTCATCATCTTGTTGCAATCTCAACATTTTATGGGAAAGCTTAAAGCTGAAAACCCCCAACTATCTGTATATTATATGTCATAGAGATCATGTAACAATCATTATACAAAGCTCCTCACAAGCTCTCAGTATAATCTCCAATTGCTACACACTAAACCGGTCCGATCTAGCAAATCACATGCTCCAATCTCTGCCACCTGATAGCCTACCTCTAATGCGCAATCACCTCTGAAGAATGGCTCTGAATGAACTCGAATTGGTCCAGCCTTGCTCACACAATCCTCATTGGCATCTCCAACCACTGTGTGTTGCAAATCATGCAACACTATAGTCACAACTGATAGTCACACTGCTCTTTCACCTACCTCTTCACTGGTCTCCACTGAAACTGTCCATGCACTGTAGTTAACTGATGTATTATTTAGTTTATTAATGAGTTAATAATTAGTGAATTAATTAATAATTAATTCACACCACTCTCACTAGTGTATCAATCAGTTAGACTAGATAAAACTAGCTCAACTATGTTTAACTCAGTTAAACTGAACACAACTCCATCAACTACCTCAATAACTCCACCAAACTCTGTCACATGAGTTCTAACTGAAGTATCCATGCAATAGCTCCACTTAACCCTCAGGAATAGCGTAATTCCTTCTATCAGCTCCTATGCCACATCTGTGCACTTAACTGAAGTGCTCCAAGAGAATAAGATAATGTTTATAGTCCAAATATTATTAAGAGCTAATAATATTCGACATATCTATTTTTAGACTGGAAATCTAAAAATAGATTCCGCCCAATATTTCTAAAAATAGAATTCCATCTATTTTTCCAACATGACCAACCATCCACAAATAACATCCTGCAACTCATAGAATATGATCGACATGTCTAAAAATAGAATTGCGCCAAAAATAGCCCGCGGGCCCACTTAGTGAAGGCAACTCTTTTCACTAAGCTCATCATCTTGTTGCAATATCAACAAATATATGGTTTATTTTATATGGGATTTTTTTTTTGTCTTTTCTGCAGGTGAAATAATTCAATGATGGAATTCCATGTGTCATTGACTAATTGGCCAGTCAAATTTCATGTATGCCTCATGGGTCCCACTTTCCTGCTTTAGCTTGTGAGCTGTTGAATGCAATAAGTTCGCCATACATACTCAGATTTGAGTGTCATTTGCCCCACTGGAATCGTAATGATGAGCACTACAACTTGGCAATGTTTCCATTGAATTTTGAGCACTCTAATTTTTGAGGTTTCCTGAAGCCACTTGGAACACAAATACTTGCCCACACTTTCATTTGGTCCTTGAGGATTTCTTTGCCTCTATGGGACGTGCTATTTAGGACTTGCACAAGAATCTTGTCCCATATAATATTGGGTGAAATAAGGAAGTGAAAGTAATGTGGATCCAATGCATGGATCAAGGTCTGGAGAAATGCATCCATTTCAAAAAAACTAAAAATAATCCAATTGATTGGAGCTCATCGAAACAAATAATATTTGGTGCACTTTTGTGCATTTCCTCCAATGGATTTCAAAACTATGCATGGGGAATTGTTAAGGAGGGAGACACCAAAATCCTTGAGAAGGAAATCATTGCTTTGCAACCCACCACCTCAAACTAGTGAATCACCAACCCACCTGCTTTATTAATGACCTTAGATCATAGAGAAAGTCATCTCGCCACCACACACAAGTTTTAGAATACTTAACATGTCGAAACAACCATTTGAGTTCTTGACAAAGAAAATATACATGTTAGCACAACTGTTAACACAGATACATTGTGTAGAGTGCGGAGGTGTTGAGGAAACTTTCTTCCTTTGCACTTCGCACAATGTATCAAGATAATTTTTTTGTGGAGGATTCATGATAGTCGTGTTTCCATATTAGCAAATAACTCCCCTGCACAAAATTTCTCTGCACATCGTTTGTCCCGCACTTTTCGCACACCCCTTATCCTTCCTTCGCATAAGTTTTGAGACCCTTCATCCCCCCTTTCGCTCATGTAAGTGACTCGATAGCTTGTTAGTTTCAACAATATTGGGAAGAATCATAGCAATGTTAGATGTAGTAGTGTCAGAGCAGTCATCAATCGAGTGGCCACTCACAAAATTAGCCTTTTTTTAAATTTTAAAATGAATTTTTAGGCATTGACAAATACAGAAAATAAAAAGCTCTCCACCAAAGGAGTTATATCACATCAAGGCTTGCTTAGCCAATGGAAAATTAGAAATAATATTTATATAAATTAGAAAATTATTTTTAAATTTACGAAAAATTAGGAATATTCATCATTTTCCTGAAACTTTAGTTAAAATTGCTAATACTCTATAAAATAATTGAGATTCAATGCACTTTGACTACAAAGTGAGTGCTATAATCTGTGGCGAGGCATGGAGTAACAAGATCCACGTGGTGGAAATGCCACTACTCTTGTTTTTTGCAAATTTTCACAGCATGGTTTGTGTTTACTGTAGAAGATTGATATGGATTTGTGTTAACATAATATTATCAAGATTTTTTTTTTTTTAAATAAAAAGTATTTAAGAAAATGAATAGTTTTTTTAGAGTTTTTAATATAAAATTGAAATATAATATGTATGTATTAAAAATGAATATAAATTTGTATTTATTTGATTAGAGGTAGTTTATAAAATGTTAATCCTACATGCAAAAAAATCTTCAATCAATCCTCTTTTCTAAAAATGTTCCATTTCCCCATCAACTTTCGCTTCCTTTATTAGCTCGGAGTGAGAAATAGGAATGACTCACCAAGGAATTATTTTAAGTAAAACATTAAGGACAATATCTATTTGGTCTTGCACAAAAATCAACGACCAACGAGTTGTTATGTAATATTATATACAATAAATATGTCTTTTCTTGCATACTATTATCTACAGAGGCCCATGCACAAGAACGATAAAAAAGAAGCCATCGTTTTGCTTGGATGGACTCTAGAGGCGGGTGAGAGCCCACTACAAATGCTGCAAAAGAAAATATGTTTCAAAATTTGAACTAAAACAATGAGTATTCTAGACGGATAATAACAAGTTATATCAAAACATTGGAATCCAAAAACATTGGAATAAAAAAAACATGAAAATACATGTCAATTAAGTTATGTAAAAATTAACAAGAAGAAATGAAATGATGTGCAGTAAGCTGATGAATGATGAAATACAATTTCCATGAAATGAGAATTGTGACCAGTTGAACAATTGAAGTTCATGTACAACAAGAAGACAATATTATATTGTTCCGATGAAAAAAAACTTGGGAAGTAGCTAACAAATAACTTGGATAGTAGCTAAAACTTCCATTATTATTTGCACCCTGGATGACCATTGGATGACCACCTGCATCCACCAAACCTAATTTCCAATTTAAGCAGAGACATAATTGACCTATGGGATAAAACATCATAAACGTGCCCTCTTGCGAAACAAAATACCTGAAAAACAATTTTGAAGTCTGTGCAATGAGGACATTTGTTAAAAATAATATCATCTGGAAATCGGGTCAATGTTGCATCTCCATGATCTCAACTTGGGATTTTTCATAACAAAGTTCAGTGCTCAAACTTGATATGGTTTAGTACTTGTCATAATACCTAGTTTTTTATATATAAAGCATGTTTCTTACACTTTCCTTCGAGAGGCTATGTATTTTTCCTTGGGATAGGAAAACATTTGGTTGAAAAACTGTAACTTCTATTAGAAACATAAATTTTCTATAACAACATTTGATAATGGAAGGATGAGGACATATTAGAAACATAAATTTTCTATAACAACATTTGATAATGGAAGGATGAGGACATATTATGTGGTCCTTTGATAAATTGTTCAATTTTGTTGACTAGACATTCTAAGTTCCGTTCACGACCCAAGTCCTTAAGATCAACTATTAAAACATGGCTGGCTTCATTATTATATAGTATTTACTAATATTGTCTATTGGATCGTTCTCATATTCTCTATTATTCCGATGGATGAAATCTCTAATCAATATAATTAATCATTCAGTGGTGCCAAGGAAAGTAAAAGATATAATATTACGAATATTAAAAGTTGTCATGAATCCCTTTTGTTTTCATTGTTACTCTAAAGTAATGTAATACAATTATATAGTTACACCACTCAAAAATGCCTACCACTACATATACATGAACTACAGATGAAAAAGAGATCATAAATGTAAAAGGTCAGAATATTTATAGCAAACATATAATATGGGTTTAATAGTGTATTGATTAAAATAAAATTGTTTAGAGTCTTCAACAAAAACCAATCATCTATGATATTGATTTTCATATTAAAAAGCCAAAAAAAAGAGTTTCATTGTTATGCAAATTGAGCTCAGTTAGTGCTTGATTAACAAGGTCACCTTTTGAAATAGATTCATAATAGCTCCATTAGAAAATAGTTTTTTTAAATAATCATACATTGCAATTTGCATGTATCTTTTGCATTGTTTGATGCCTTTGTATATATGTATATTTACTATGTGGAAGGTTGAAAAAGAATAAGGATTACAAAACAAGGCTTGGAGTTCAAACAATCGTATAAAGACTAAATAAAATCCCTATTGAAATTCACAACTCTCATCTATTTTCTACTGAATAATAAATAATAATGAATAATGTGGAATGGCATCACATTGTTTTAAGAGCGTCCTTGTAATAAATATTATTCCTTCATTAGTGTTATAGACCATTTTTCCATATCCAGTTAGTAGGCCTATAAACCGGGCCAGTCATCATCTGTGAACATGTTATCATCATCCATACATAAAGCCTTGAGCATGACCTTTCCAAATGCCTAATTTTTTGGGTTTGACTGCTCTAAAACAGTGCTTTTAAGCCCCAATATACCCTGGCCCTTTAGAGACCTGCATTCAGCAACAGGTTTCTCCCTTTTGCACCAACGCTGATCAAAAACAACTTGTCCCATGTTGGGGGTGCACTGATTCTATAAATTTGGGAAAATTAATTATGATCCTCAAGCTTCCTCTTCCATAAGCTTCTAGGAGTTGTTTTCACCATTTACATTGGATAAGAAACTCTAATCCTATCTTATCATACCTTGGGTATTTCACCTCTTATCCCTTGAGCCCATCCTCCCATCTTAAGTGGATCTGAAGCCTAGATTGGTAAGTGGATAAGAATTCCTAAACTACCACACTCTCCTATATATTTACTGCCATCCACAACATCAGGGTTGGATTTTTGAGATTGATTATTCCCTCATGTTGCTTCCTTGAACCTAAAGGAGACATCGTCTTCATGCATTAGGGTGACATTGAGGTGTGATTTGTGACAAGGAAGGACACGTCAACTTGGGGAGATCTCTACAAGATCAACACTATATTTGGTTGTAAACTCTCTCCTATTTCTATTAATAAAAAGAGTATCTTGTTTTCCTATATGTGTTATGTTATGTTTATATTCATGTATTTTATTGAATAAAGTGATTGAATCATGCTACACAAATATTGTAGATCCTTGGCTTGTTTTGGTTGTATGTGCAAGTTATAATTATAACAATCAGAGCTAGGATTGGAGTTTACAAGTCAGTAGGAAAGTAAAGCTTGTGACGTCCAATTAGGCCTCTTTCCATATTTTAATTTCTCGAAGGGAAATCTATATTCCTCGCTTTCTGTTGTTCTAAACTAGTCCACTAGGTATAAATATCGTATAACAATTAATATCAAAAGGCCACATGATTCGGAAAACCAAAAATAACTATGGGAATAGTATTCACATATCATGTGGACTAACAAAATCATATGGTCATATTACTTATATATAGCTTTTTTCCCTACATGAAGCTCAAAAAGGTTTTTTTGCAGCTGCACAAAATCGATTTCTTTGAGATTTTAAATATTTTGCATTATAACCCAAATTGTCTTGTATGCCCTCTACTTTAAGCACATGTGGTTATACTAACTCAAACCACTAGGTCACCCTTTCCACTTTGAGTAGTTTTATTGTGCACGTATGGAGTCTCAGGGATATATGGTATATGTACATATTGTTCTAACTATGTCTTGTACTACTTGTACCAATAAAATCAAGGTATCAATACATAGCTTTATGTGTTATGGCATTGACTGAAATATTTAACCGGGTTAGAATAAAATAATATATTTTTAACACATATACAAAAATCATAAACACAAATTCTGCATAAAGGCTTTTTACATGGGATTAAAGCCTACTGATGAATCAAACAAATCTCCCTAGCCAACAAACCACCAACCAACCAATAGTGATGAATTTATCTTATGATTTGAGGGTATGGAATGCATGGGTTTGGTGAAGCTTCCCTAACACTATTTTATGAAATACAACACAACAATTTGCACCAATACTACATTAATTTCATTGATGTCTTGTCTGCTTGTATCCATGCAAGCCTAGCAAAGGAGGGTTTAGAATTTTTTTATTGCATGCGTTGGCAATGTTGCATCACTCCTACATGCATATTTGATCTTCTTGGATGGCCTAGGAAACCTGATGATGCACAAGACATAATTTATAAGACATCGGTGGAACCTTACTATAATATAGAGCCAGGAAAATGTGTGGTTGAGCACCTATTTGAGTTAGAACCAAAAAATACATGAAATTATGCACTTCTTGGAAACATCTATTTTGCAACTGGTAATTTGGACTTTGCAATAGATATATGAACAATTATTGAAAAGTAAAGGATTAAAAAAGAGTCCAACATATAGTTGGATTTAAGCAAGAATATAGTTCATGTATTCCTTGTGGGAGATCAATGGTCCTCTATGAAAAATGGAATCTATTAAACTCTAAAGAGTCCCACTGTGTATATGGAGGGACTCTCAGTTAAATAAAACAAAAATATGAATTTTTAATTATTTATTCTCAAAAGGAAAAAAAATTACTGAAGTTTAATAGAACAACATTGGTTGGATTATGAGTTGGCAAAATCCATCTCCTGGATCTCAATAGGGAAAAATATACAAAGGTAACTACTATTATCATTATAATATTTATTCTATTTAATTTTGTATCCAACTATTGTGGAGCTTCAGACTTGATGAAACATTCACAACTAAGAAAGAAACATCAAAATGTTGGGTGTGGAGCCTGATTATCTTCTTTATTTTGTATCACAACATTAGACCCCTGTTCTTAATGGGGCGGCAACAACGCCCGTAATTGTACGCACTCTGGGGGGTCCAGGGGGGGGGGCGACTGCCACTTTATGGAGCCCCCCCCCTCGTGGGGGGTTTCGAGGGTAGTGCCCCCGAAGATAAAAACATATGTAAAATTTCCTTGTAAAAGTATTGTAATTTCTAGTCAATCTGAGCCGTTCATTAGGTGGATGATCTGATGGTAGAAGTTATGTTTAATTTAGGTTTTTTTTCCCTAGAAGGAAACCTCTCGTTTTGTATGAGGGTATTGTATTGTGGCTGTGTATTGTAGGTGTATTTTCAGAGCGAGAAACTGATAGAGAGACTGTGAGAGAGAACAAAGGATATTACATCGGATCTGTTGTAGGTTGTGTCTCTTCATTTTGCTGGATAATAAAAATGAAGGACTGGCTGTTCAGGGTGGACGTAGGCCAAACTGGTACACTATTATTTGTTGAAGAGATAGAAAATGTTTGTGTACAAGGAATGTACCAGCTATTGCAAAGCATTCAATCTACAGATGAAAATATGTACTAACTAATAACTAAATTTGATTTAGAAAACAAAGAAAAAGTACGAACCAGATACAATGTAATTGTTACTAATCTAACATCACCATAATTATCATTAAATAAGTTGGGTAAACAAAACCAAATGGAGTAAACACTCAATATGGAAACATGGACAGTATACTCAATTATAGTTTAGTATTTCATGAATACCAGGGATGTTTATTTTTTTTCAAAGCGATTCATATCAACGCCAACCAATGTATATAGAAATTGTTAACTATGAAAAATATATTGCACATGAGAGGAATTTAGTTTTAGTAGTACAAGATAAGAAAAGTTCACATAGTAAGCACAATTGTTGAAAGACAATTAGCAAAGCTATATTGACATCTTGGTGAACTGAATCAGAAGAAGTTAAGAGTTATTTTGTGTGCTGAATATTTTTTTTGTTGTTTTTTTTGTAGATAGAAGCATATCTGGGATGATATTTTGTAAAAAGAAAATTGTGTACTATTGGCAACTATAATGGAATTTTTTTTGTGTAATTGAAACAATATGCCCATGTGTAACTGGAAAAAAACCCGCAACAATGAGAAACATAAGAAACATTAGTGAAAGAAAAGAAATGTTAGTCCAAGAATAATGTGCTTGCAAATATTTCACAAGAGAATTGAATGTATTGTCACAAAAGGTGTTTTAGTGAAAAATATTCATTGATACCAAATAATATGGAATAGTTGAGGATGCCACAAAGGTGTTTTAGAGTGGTTTGATTTTAGTGATGATGTTGTCAAACGTTATTGTAAAAATTATATGGATAAAAATTTTCTGAAAGGAAATATTGTAGGTGATATGTTTTGCATATATTCATGGAACCTTTTTTCATTGATGGCTGGGCAATATTCCTGTAGTTCTGCCATTTGAAATATGAAGTATTTTTTTTTGCCACATATTTCCAGTGTGCACTCCACATTGAGGCGATAACAAGTTTATGTGTTTTCATTGGAAAATGTGCAGGTTGAGGAATTTGGAAGTATGTTGTCTACACATTTACTACATATTTGTTGATAGGGTGGTGAAAAGACATTTTTTCTCTGAGTATTACTGGCACGTATTTCAAATGCAAGTCTCACTAGTAAGCTATAACAAATTTTGGTGTGCAAAATAAAATGGTTTAAACTAGAACAACATATATGCATTAAAAGGAAAAAAAAAAGGAATTGTTGGAAAATACCTGTGTTATTGATTTGATGAGAGAGAACAAGTGTGATGTTGCACAACTGTCATTGCGGACATCAATGAAATTTTTTGTTGCAGACAATAGCATTTGGCACCCTTTTGGCCTGTTCCTGAGAATGTTTTTGAATAAATAGAGTGGGATGTTTTTGGATTCTATTTGGTGATTTATGGCCAAGAATGTTCTTTGCAATGTTCATTGGGTAGTAGTTGTTGTTAATTGGGAAATATTATGAGTATGAATAATATTTAATTTAAGTAGCTTCAAAGAAGACTCATTTTTTCTATGTAAATTTCAAAATAAAATAAAATCATAGCAGTTGTCCCTGATGAATATGTAATTGAAACTGAAGAATGATTTCCATGAAAAATAGAGTTATAATTGTTGTATCATTAGCAGTTTCACCATCTTTAATATGGAATTCAAATTTCCTATTGTTCTAGTGACATGATATAATTGCAGCTAGACTAGAACCAACTAGATATGTTTCAGTGAGTATAACAATAATATGTATTGTTGTATTTGGGTCCGATTTTCGAGTGTAACAAACTTGAGGTATTTTTTGGACTATATTTTTTTCATGAAACACTATGTAGAATTTCGAGTAACCTCTTTCATAAATTCCCTTGTTTCATATTGCAAAATATTTGATGCAAACACTATTCCCAGGACATAAAATGTCATGAAATTTATTTATGAGACTATTGCTTATGTTGACTGTAATTGTCAATTCTCAACTACTGTCAACAAGGTTGCATGTAGAATTCATTCTTTGGCTGGTGAGCTAACATTCCTCATCTGGCCTAGACCATACACTATGAGCACATCTCCCTAAAAGACATTTGTTTGGGCTGCATACTTGCAGAATTGAGCATGGAGTTGTTTACACAATGTTTAATATTTGCATATGTAAAATAAAGTCATTTGTTGTTGCTAACATTGAAATTGATTTACAAGGTTAGCATTCGACAAGGTTACAAATATTCAATCTAGGCACGTGAACCTACCTCTTTGTATGTTGCTTTGTTTTCTTTCCCTAGAGGTTCTAGGAACGTGTGTTGTTGTTTTGTGTGTTGTTTTCAAGAAATTGAATGATATGTTTTTAAGAGAAGTAAACAAATTACTTGAAGGATAACATAAATGCATAAATATATTATGTGCATATTGTTCATAAACCTAGGAGCACATGAGCATATTTGTGATTATAAGATAGAGAAAAAATTGTAATGTAAAATGTGTTCAGGATAATTTATAGAGTACAAAAAGATAGCTATTTATAATGTTAGGAACTTTCCTTACTAATAAACAAGGGCTATATTACCCTATTTCCTCTTGCTTTTTGATGACTCGTTGTGACACGTTTCTCTTGAGACCAATGCGAGAAAATGATTTATAGATGGTAATATCTGAGGGGGTGAAAATAAGAACAATTTTATTTGGAAGCTTAACTAGAAGTAGATAAAGCTCATATGTAGTTGTGATGCATGGATTTGTACAGTTTATTTTCTAGCAATTATAGGTTTGAACTTTCACAATTTTTTTGAAAACTTGTGTTATGCATTCTTGAGAACAATGAATTTTTTTGTAAGCCATTGCAGTGATTTCCTAAATATAATGCCAATATCTTTGGAAATAAGTGAAAATATGTATGTTTCATGTTTTCGGATATGATATTTGATGTGGGGTTTGAGAAATTGGATTGATGCATATGAACATTGGAAAAAGTGGCTATGTGAGCAATGAAGGTATGGTAATGAAAATAGTGTGATGGTTTGTCCAATAGGCATCAAAGACATGGAATGTAACATTATTACCTCAGAAATTTGTCTACAAGTGGTGAAGCATAGAGCCATAATTAGCTTTTGGATTTGTTGAGTGGAAATTGAAGTTGTTGTTTTGCATAAATAGAAGTAGTTTTTTTTCGTTGATTACTTTCTTGCAACATGTCCAAGTTGAAATCACCAATAAGTAGAATTGGATATTTTCTCATTGTATGTTCCAAAATGGAGTCAATGAAATTGATTATTTCTTAAACTTTCGTATTTGGTGTGGCATAAACATTCACAAGAATAATGGCATTCTCTTGATAGTGGAAGGTTGCAATTTTTTATTCAATGTGGTTCATTGTATAAATGAACTAGTTTTCAATTGTGATATTTTTTTATAATATGTCAGAATCCCATGTAGATGCATTAGTTGTATGTAGTCATATTTTTCAGCAAACGTTGGATTTGATGGAGGAAAAATTGTTTGTATCTCTTGGAAACAAAGGATGTCAACCTTCATAAGGTCATAGTCCGCAAAAATATCTCCAAAATATAATGAAAATATATGTGTGGTCAATGAGAATATTGTCAAAAAATCCTTTGTTTAAATGGAATGTAAACTATGCTCAATTTGATAACATGCAGTTTCTTTGAGTATTTGTAGTTCTAAAACAACTTTGTCACAAAGAGAGAAATATGTTTGCTACAATTTGTTTAATTGATACAAATATTTAATATCATTGACACGAGAAAGGGTAGTGTACACTGTTAGTGCCAGTCTGTACAACCTGTCATCAATGATCAAATGAACTCTTATAATGTCTTGTTAGGGTCTCAAAGTCAATTTTTTGTCATTTCATTAGGTTTTCAAGTAAAAATTTGGTCACTATATAGTAGGTCTCGGGCTATTTCCACTCCTTTCAAAATTTTCACATGTTGGTCCTTGTCATCACCCAGCTGCATGTACCATCATGGTAAGATCATCATCATCACTCCAGTCATCATCATTATGATTTCATTTATTTCAGTGTCTCCATTAGGTCATTAGGGTTTCAAGGTCACCAAATTTGTCATTCCATGTATAAAATATGACAATGGAGGAGCGGTAATAGGTAAATTTGTTCAATAAAGCTTGGTTTCAAATGTAATTTATGTTTTAATATGTAATAAGTTCATCATGTTCCAAAAATATATACAAAGTGTCAAAGTTACAAGTTTACAAAGAAAAAGTGAAAGGACATGTAGTGGGCCATCCCACTACCATGAAGAAAAGTGACCACCACAACCTATAAAAAGGCCAACTCAACTCATTTTTTCATTCACCTCATTCAAGAGTATGTATATCCACCATCAAGTGCCAATTCAGAAATTTCAAGCCACAAACACTCCAAATTTGGTGCTAAAAGAAACCATGCTGCGCTTTATTCCCTCCACGCTATGCTTTCTTCCCAAGGTTGTGTTCTCTCTCTTGGAGGCTAAAACCAAGTTTTGGAGACTTTTGAAGGATATCACAATGTTTAGAATTAGGGAACAAGTAATTATCAGCTCATTAAACCCCTTCTTGCAACTCAATTTCATGGTTTTAGTGTGAAAACCCTTTATTGACCTCCATGCTGTGTTTTAGTGGATAGACATATTTTCACAGTTTGCAAGGTAAATTTACTCTCCCCTAGAATTTTTTACCTTCCTCACACTCTAAAACATCCCCCATAGCCTTTACATCCTCTCATTTACATTTCCCAAGTCCCAAACCCTAAATCATAGCCCAATTTTGCAAATTTGGGCAGTTTTTCTAGCTAGGATTGTGTTTAAATTTCCTAGCTCATTTCCATCACTCATTTCTCTTTATTTCATTTCCTAAATATCCCTAAGACCCCTGACCATCTACCTAAATTTTCCTACTCCCATCTTCCTTCCCTAACCCACTCATTCTATCCGTTTTCCCCTTCCCATGTTTTGTCATATTAAGGTTTTTCCCCTTGCAAACAACCAAATGGAGAAGAGGAAATATTATAAAAAAGGAGGCCAGGTGATAAGGCATGAGCCCTTAAACACTCTTTAAATGATGTATACACAACTATCCAAGAATTATTTTCAAGCAATGGGGTGTCTTCCTTTTTTTCAACTAGTTGAGAAAGTCAAATACAATGCCACATTCACCAAGTTGTTTGCCACCCAACTCAAAAAGGAACAAGTAAAAATTGCAGGGGTTACTCTCACTATATCAACTGATATAGTAGCTGAGGCCACATGCATACCTAATCATGGTGAAAAATGGTTTAAGAACCAAGATCTAGCCCTTCATAACTATCAACCCTATCTCAGAAGACATCATCAACAATACATGAAGAAGATTTTTCCTGTTGGGAACCTCCTTGAGAAGTACACACCACTCATGAAGATCATCATGAATTAATTAACTTGTGAGGGAAGATTTTCTAGATTGTATGGGTATCATTTTAGACTTCTCATGCATTTCACAGGGGTAAAGCCACTCAATTTTCCCTATTACCTCTATAGAAGTTTGGCAAAGATGGCAGAAAAGATCAAGCATAAGCAGAGTAATTTTGAAAGTAGCCTCTTCCACCATACTCTGATAAAAATCATTTTTTTACACCAACTTGATTAGAATAACATCACTTGGGAAAATTTCATGCAGGCAGATGTCTTTGTGTCTTCTAGTAGCCAGCCTACTAGCCCTAGTTTTCCATTAACACCATCAACACCTTCAACACCTTATATACATGTAGAGGTTGGCTCACCTAGCACAGTTTCAGTGAGGAGGAATATTGAGGCCACTAAGACACACCAAAGAGGCACAAGTCTTGTGTTTTCTCCTCATATTGAGGAAGGGGCCAAGCCCACATCAACAGAGCACGGATTACATTCACAACATGAGACATCTATGCATGATGAGGAGCATGATTTTGACTTAGTTGACTTGGAGGCTAGTGAAAAAAATGAAAACCTAGAGAGGATCATAAAAGAAAAAGATGCTAAAATCAAAGAGATCCAAGAAAACTTGGCGAGGGCCAATTTCATCATGTTCTTCCTAGAGCAAGAAAACCATCAGTTGAAGGCAAAACAATTGTCTTTAGAGAAAAGTCAGTTTGAGGCTAGTATGCATGATAAAATGGGGAAAGAAATGGTTGAAACTGAAGAGTCAGAGAAGCATGAAGAGAAAAATAAAAGGAAGAGGCCAAGGACCATGGGTCTTAGAAGAGCATTACAGAAGGAAAGAGAGAAAAATCCACCAGATGAAGAGCTGAGTTTTGAAGAAAGAATAGTCATAGAAATCAATGAAAACAAGGAGTTTTGTCTTGAGAAAGTCAATATTCAATTGGAGAAGCTCCTTTACAAGGCTAACATGGAAAACAAGATGAAAAATCACATGGCTGACCATTACTTTGCAAAAAATTAAATTTTCAATGTCAAAGTCAAACAATAGCAAGCCAAACTGAAGGAAACCCTAAAAAGTAAAAAATGAGAAGGATAACTTGGAGATTCTTGCCGATGCTTCCTTAGTGGCATAACATACCTTATGAGGCACCTCTGGACATATTTTGAGGAGTTTTGAAGAAAATTTGGTTTTTTGAGAAATTTTGGTCAAAATTGGAAATTTGAAAAACCAGTCATTCTGGAAAAAGCATAGGGTGGGCCATGCTACGCTTTCGTTGGGGGGTCCATTGTAGGAAAACTAAATTTTTTTGGATTCCTCTTGAAAATTACATCAATCTGAGTCAGCAGTTGGGCCATGTCAGCTAGTTTTGGGACGTCAAAATGCCCAAAAACATGCTAAAAATCACCTTTTTGCCTTGTTTTTGGAGCCTTCGCTACACTTTCTGAGCAGTCTTGGGATATTGAAGATTTGGAGGGCTAGGAGCCACCTTTTTTAGTGCATTATGAGGCTATCATATATCAAAAATCTAGATATTTCCAATGGTACCTTCAGATCCTGATTTGGACACTTGGAAGGCCTCCAAAAGTGAATTCTCCTCAGCTACGCTATGCTTTCCCTTGATTTCGCTATGCTTTCTCCACAAGGCAATTTTCACTGAATTTTAACCTAGTTTGACTTTTTACTGATGTAATTGATGAAATGATGATGTAATGAGGTGTAATTGAGCTGGTAAATGGTAAAATAGGGTAGTTACATGCTTGTAAATGTATTTTTTGTCAAATGTATCTATTTTCCTTTAATGAGGTGAATTGGTTGACCTCCACTAGAGATTAGGGTTTTGTTGAGCTTATCATGTAATGAGATCCACAACTGATGGATTTTATCCCTAAGAGAAGAGAGATGTTTTTTTGTCTATATCTATCATTTTTAGTCATTTGACCAATTGGACATCAGTGGATTTTAACTATTGTAGCTTGTACTTTCACTTTCACATTCAGAAATCAAAGGATGCAGTTGCATATATTATCTAGGAATTCATGTGTAGTGAGTTTATGATCATGTATTTTCTCAGTTATAGTCTTTATTGAATGATATATATCTCCTTTTTCATAGTGTGTATCTTTAGTGGCTTTCCTTACAGTTCACAAGCAAAATTCTATTGATTTAGCTCTATTTATATGGAAATCTCATTTTCTATTTTATGCTTCCATTTTAATATATTCATGAATGAACATACTCATTAAATCCCTCTACCTTTTCACACTCTCCACTATACCTACAAAACCCTAAATCCATCATAAATCCATTTCTACCTTGATCCTTTATATTTTTGTTGCTATAAACCCTTTGATACCTAGACCTAGTTACTTGGTTTCATCCCTGATCCATCATGAAACCCTAAATTTCTCAAAACCTACCTGAGCCTATCATATATAGCCTAATATATTTCATGTCATAGTCAATCCTTGGTTGTGATCTCATTGAGAGAGCCCTCTCAGCCTGGTAGGGCTAGCTACTAGGTCAAAGTGGTATGTGGTTACCTTTGCTCGTCTCCTTTTCAGCTTTCGGAGAACTCGTGGAGTGCTAACATTATGGCGCCATTACCAGGGAATGAAGTGACAGATATTCCTTAGGTATGCTAATACTTTTCATCAAATTCTAGGCCTATGGGTGATAGGTCCTAGTGTTCATGAAGGCTGATTCAAAATTGCAGAGAGCCGAGGTGCAGAAAGCAAGAACATTTTGGCTTCGAAAATATACACAAGATCGAATCATGATCCACATCTAGCTTCTCCAGTTGAAGATCCAAAGAAACTCATAAGAAAGAAGAGATCTCAACACTCGGGGATTCAGTCAAGTCCATCTTCATTGGTAAGGTCTATGTCATTTCTTGCAAAAATACTTTCACTTGAAGATATTCCATTCAATTTGAAATTTTAATTATTTCTATTTAGATCAAAGTCAGAAACTTCCTTGTTTGAAATAGTCTTTGATCCCTTGAAGTTGTCTGAACTTAAATCATTATCTGAAATAGCATTTGATTCCCTAAAGCTTGAAGATAGCACATTACCTGAAGAATCCAAATATAAGTTAGATTTTGATAGGAAAGTCTGGAGTCAGTTTGATAAACTTGAAAAATTAGCTAATCAAATCCAATATAAATCTGAAAAAGCTATCATTAATTATCAACAAGAGTCTTTTTTTACTCCCATACCATCTCAATTAGTTGGTGCCTCTTCTTCCATCCCTTCTACATCATTTCCTCCTCATAAACCTTCTCAGTCTACCCATCCCATTGTTACTCCTGCACCACATTCAACAGGGTTCATGGCGAGATTTGCACCTCTAATTTTACTTGTTCAACTTGCACCCTCACCATAGGGCTATGGTTAAAGACTTCCTCTCTTCGATGAAACCTTAGAGATTAGTGCCAGACAAAACCTAGTGAAAGTCATTAATTTCATTAATTTAGAAGAGATTAATGATGATGATGCAAAAATGAGAATAATTGCCCAAAGCTTCTCCGTGGATGTAAAAAAATGGTTCCTTTCTTTGATTGCTAATTGCATAAGAAATCTAGAGCAATTAACTGATGCATTTATAGCTAGATGGGAAGTGAAAAAGAATCCACTTCATATTATTTCCGAGTATGAAAACTTAAAAAGAAATCCTAATGAGTCCGTTCAAGATTTTACTACTCGCTTTAACCAGGTATATAACTCAATCCCCATTGATATCAAGCCTTCTCCAGGTTTTGCTCTCTTGCACTATCCGGATGATGTTGATCTAGATATGGCATACTGGCTCCGATAAATAAGCCCTGCAGTTAGTGTCGAAGCAAATTTGACTATAAAAAAATCAAAGACCAAATTTGAAAGAAAGGTGACAATCAAGGAAGAGCCATCCACATCCTCTGAGGCCAAATTTGATACTTTGATCATGACTGTGTAGATAATAGTGTATACAATGTATATCACTGAAAGGAAACCATAAACATAGGTTTAAAATCCTAATTTTCGAGGTCAGCAGCAACAGCCTTAGTTTAGAATTAAATAGAGGGAACAAAGAGCTCCAGAGCAACCAACACAACAACAGATCTGCACTCCTTTACAGCAGAATTATGCTCAAGGGGTTGAAGAGGAAGAAGAGATTATGGAAGAGAATCATTTCTTCATAGAAGATGGACAACCTATTTTCCTTACAGAGGATGAAGAATACATTGAGAAAACAAATTTTCTGAAAGATGAGGACTACATGCTTGCAAATGATGATGAGTTGGAGGTCTAGTCTGATTACTATCAACAGGGTTATCTTAATGCTCTCAGCTCACAATAGAGGTAGAATTCATTGAGAAAACAATATTTTCCTATTACTCCTATCCAGAAGAGGAAAACTCAACAAAAAGATACTCAGCCCAAGAAAAATCCCCAAGCTAGTCAAAATATGGGAAAGGAGCCTGTAGCCACAAATTAGAGCAAGAACAACCAAGCATCTACAAGTACACCAAAAAAAGAGAAATAATTCCAAAGGAAGGAATCTGCAATAAAAGACCAGCCCGATAAGAGGGACACTGTTGTAAAAGAGGTAGATAAACAATCAAATATGTTTAGCTTAGAAAATGAAATCTCTAAGTTGAAAGTTTCTATTCCCTTGACCGAGCTTGTGAAAAATAACCAATAAAAATCTCATGTTGCTAAAATATTGAAAGTAGACCCTTTGTCAGATATGGTAAATGTTGAAGATGATCAACCCGAGCTCCTTTTTGGTCCAGCCATAGATGGTCAACTAGAAGATGGTGAAGTTCCCCCATTTTATCTCAGTTTGAGAGTTCATCAGTGTATCCTTCCTAATGCCATGATTGATTCCAAAGCTTCTCATAACCTGATTCCAAAGGCCATAATGGAAAATTTGGGTTTGGACATAACCCGACCTTACGATGATATTACTCTTTTGATTCTGGTAGATATGTTGTCTCAGTCTTATAAAAGACTTGGTAGTTTCACTTGAGCAGATTCCTACAAAAATGTCTTAATGGATGTGGTAGTGGCTGATATACCTCTGTGGTATGGCATGTTGTTTTCAAGGTCATGGGGAGAAAATTTGAGAGGTAATCTACAATTGGATTTAGCTTATGCCACCATCTCGGTTTTTGGGAAACTAAGGAAGTTGTACCGAGAGACAAAAATGAAGTATATGATCACCAATATATAAAAACCAAACAATGACCCTATCAATTTTGTACATACCGATCTTGAGTAATTTATTTTGTTTAATGATAGTGGTTTTGATGATTTAGATAGTCAGATTATAGAAGTCAAGGAAATTCCATAAATTTCAAATAGTGTCCAAGCAGTTTTGGATGAGGGACAAGGAAATCAGCCTAGTACTTCAGAGAAGATATTAGAAAATTTAGAAAAAGGAAATGAACAAGTTGAAAAAGTGGCCCAAAAGGAAGAAACAAATCAGAGTGCAAAATTCCAACCTCTCGATGATGAAAATGGTCTTTCGAACATGGATTTCGATGGTGCCTTAGGGATAGATGGGGCAGGCATTGAAATCTGTATCCATAGTCCAATTCATCAGTCAGGTAAAATTACAAAAAATGTGAGATTGTGTTCCTATAATTTAGCCTTCGATTGTTCTAATAATAAAGTTGAGTACGATGCATTGATCACTGGCCTCAAAATTCTAAAAATTTAGGTGCAAAGAGAATTTCTAGTTATGGCAACTCCGAGGTTGAAATTAAGCAAGTAAAAGGGGAGTACTAGGCAAAGCATCCAAGGATGAGAGCATATAGAAATGTTGTACTTGACATTCTAAAAATGTTTGTTGAATATACATTGTCGGTTGTATCAAGAAGTCAAAATCTTATTTCAGATTCGCTTGCTACAACAAGTAACTTTAAGATTCCCATATTCTCTAATAGGAAGCTTGAAATTCATGTCAAACACCGACCAGTTGTTCCTGCAGATGGAAGGTGAATTTGAAAATTCTTATATTGATGAAGAATATGATAATTATGATCAAGTGATCAAGGCTACTCGGGTTGATGTGTTACAGCTGGAAGATAATAACATTCCAAGTGGTCTTGTACCTTTGGAAGAGTTATTCAATCAATATTATGTTGCAAAAAAGCCGACCATGGTTCCTACGGAGAAAGGTGTCGAAGATGTGAATGTTGGAATAGAAGACAATCCCAAAATGGTTAAGCTGTCCAAGTCCTTATCTCTAGAGATGAAAGATAAATACATAACATTGTTATTTGAATTTCCATTGTATTTTCTTGGGACTATGCAGATCTAAAAGTATATGATAGAAATATAATTCAACATATAATTCCGGTGAAGCCTGATCATAATCCTTTCAGACAAAAGTTGATAATAATTAAACCAAGATTGTTGCCATTAATTGAGAAAGAGGTAAATAGAATTTTTAAAGTTGGTATCATTGTTCCCATTAGAATTTCAAAATGGATATCAAATATTGTTCCGGTGAGAAATAAAATGGGAGAAATCCATCTTTGTATTGATTTCAGAAACTTGAATAAGGTGTCTTTAAAAGATAACTATCCCCCTCCTAAGATGGACCATATCCTGCAGAGAGTGGTCAGGTCCTCTCGAATGTCTCTTCTTGATGGATATTCGAGATATAATAAAATATTAGTGCATAAGGATGACCAAGACAAAACTACTTTCATGAGACCTTGGGGCACATTCACGTATGCTAAAATGCCATTTGGGCTCTAGAATGCAGGAGCCACTTTTCAGCAGATAATGGACATTGCCTTCACAAATGAAAGCGATGTTTTTATAGTAGTGTACCTTGATGATTTGACAGGTTTCTCCCATTCCTATGATGAGAATTTATATCATTTGAGAACTTTATTTCAAAAGTGTAGGAAATTTGGGATTTCACTCAATCCTAAAAAAGCCTTTTTTCCATGGAGAAGGCCAGGCTTCTTGGTCATATCATCTCCAAAGATAGTATCCATATTGATCCTTCTTGGATTGAAGCTATTCAAAAAATATATTTTCCACATATAAAGAAGGAGATCCAATCCTTTAATGGTAAGATGAATTTCTTGAGAATATTTATCCCAAATCTTGTCGTGCATCTTCAAAAGATGACCAATATGCTTAAAAATGACAGTGAGGTAAGGTGGTCGGAGGATGCTAAAAATTCATTTAATTCAATTAAGTTTTCCTTGAAAATAACTTCTATTTTGATCAGCCCCGATTATTCCATTGATTTCATCATATTTTCATTTGCCTCTGAACATACTTTAGTTGTTGTTTTGATGCAAAAGAAGGATAAGACCAAGTAACCTATTGCATTATTCAGTCGTACCATTAGAGATGCTTCCCTTAGAAATAACATCATTGAGAAGCAAGCCTTGGCCCTAGTAAAGTCATTGAAGGAATTTCAAGTGTATATCCTTCATTCACATATTCTAGCCTATGTTCCTAATGCAACAGTGAAGGATTTCCTAATCCAAACTGATCCGGAAGGTAGAAGAGGAAAGAAGATAGTATCTATGTTAGAGTATGACCTCGAGATCAAGCCTACAAAGTTGATTAAAGGTCAGGGATTGGCAAAGCTAATGGCTAAATCCAATTTACACGCACTTGATATCAATATCATTTCAGTTTTTTCGAAGAAGAAGACAATGGCTCACTCATGCAGGTATCAGAAAATTTTCTCTCATCTTCTTGGTATGACGAAAACATTTATGTTCTTCAGCATATTAATCCTCCTCCAGAAATGTATAAAAGTAAGTGTAGATCATTAAAATTGAAAGCTTATAAGTACTGAATTTTAGACAACTCTCTATATTGGAAAGACTCGAGAGGTGTCTTGCTAAATTATCTGGTAGAAAATGAAGCCAAGGAGGTAATGACTGATTTCCATAGGGAATATTATGGAGGTCATTTGTTTTGGAAAACTACAGAAAATAAGGTGTTGAGGTCTAGTTATTATTGACATACTCTCTTTGCAGATTTGTATAAAACCATGATAAGCTGTCACGAATGCCAGATATTTCAAGGTAAGAGGAAGTTTCTCCCACTAGCTTTGCAGCCTATATCTTTTCAAGTGTCATTTTAGCAGTGGGGCCTTGATTTCAATGGAGAAATCCACCCATCATCCTCTGCCTAACATAAGTGGATCTTGACAGATACCGACTACTTCACCAAATGGATCGAAGCGATCCCAACAAGGCAAGCTACTGATTTAGTCATTATTCAGTTTTTAGAGACTAATATTTTGTCTCCATTTGGATGTCCCCACAAAATCATTAAAGATAAATGTAGCTTCCTTAAAGTCTAATAAAATGGTTGAGTTTTGCGAGAAATACAACATCAAATTGGGTCACTCGACTGCATATTATCCGCAAGGTAATGGATTTGCCGAATATTCAAACAAATCTTTAGTCAACATTATAAAGAATATGTTGAAGGCAAACAAGAAGAACTGAAATGAGAAGCTTGTTAATTCTTTGTGGGCGGATAGAGTGAGCAGAAAAAAGTCAATAGATATGTCTCCTTTCCAATTGGTATATGGAGTCGACACAATTTTCCCTACATCACTTGTTGTCTAGGTTATGAAACTATTATAGGAAGCAGGTAGTGATGTGAATGATGTGCAATGCTGGATCAATCAAATGATCCATCTTCAGCAAACCAGGGATGAGGTCTTTCAAAACATGTAAAAGATTCAAGAGAGAATTAAGAAGCTCTATGAACACAAGACAAAAGAAGATGATTTTAAAATTGGTGATGTGGTCCTCCATTAGGATGCTAGAAACAAAGGCAAAGGGAAACACGGTAAATTTTAGAATTAATGGAAAGGGCCATACAAAATTTCAGCCTCAAGAGAACAACATGCTTATCTATTGGAAGAAATGAATGGAGAATATTGCATAGGAGGACCAATAAATGGTAGGCTTCTCAAGAACTAACTTTTCTGAGCAGATTCCTAAAGTTTCTTAATTCCATTGTACATATCAGTTTACTTTTTCTGCAAAAGTGTGAAGTAGAGAATCATTGGAGTTTGGAGCCCAAACTGAATTCCATAAAGTTCCATTGATTTGCTGTTGTTTTCAAAGTTCAGTAAGATTCAAGTTAGTTCAGTTTTGAGTCATTTTTCATTATTTATTCTCGTCTTTTGATTTTGAATCCATGCCCAATGGTTAGGCTACTTGGCCTACAGTGTTCTTGACACCTCCAAGGAGCTTCCATCCCCAACTAGAGACAATGTTAGTGTCAGTCTATACACCCTACCACCAGTGATCAAATGAACTCTTATCATGTCTTGTTAGGGTCTCAAAGTCAAATTTTTGTCATTTCATTAGGTCTTCAAGTAAAAATTTGGTCACTGGATAATAGGCCTAAGGTTATTTCCACTCCTTTCAAAATTTTCACATGTTGGTCCTTGTCATAACTAAGTTGAGTGTACCATCATGGTAATATCATCATCATCACTCCAGTCATCATCATCATCATTTCATTCACTTCAGTGTCTCCATTAGGTCATTAGGGTTTTAAGATCACCAAATTTGTCATTCCATGGATAAAATCCAGCAATGGAGGAGTGGTAATATGGAAATTTGTTCAATAAAGCTTGGTTTCAAATGTAATTTATGTTTTAATATGTAATAAGTTCATCATGTTCCAAAAGTTGCACACAAAGTGTCAAAGTTACAAGTTTACAAAGCAAAAGTGAAAGGACATGTAGTGGGTCATCCCACTACCATGAATAAAAGTAACCACCACAAGCTATAAAAGACCAATTCAACTCATTTTTCTATTATTAAAGAAGAGATCTCATCCATCATCAAGTGCAAATTCAGCAATTTCAAGCCACAAACACTCCCAATTTGGTGCCAAAATTAGCCACACTGCGCTTTCTGGCCTCCACGCTACACTTTCTTCCTAAGGCCGCATTTTCTCTCTCGGAGGCTAAAACCAAGTTATGGAGGCCTATGAAGGATATCAAAATGTTTAGAATCAAGGAATCACCTTAGTAAACCCCTCCTTCATGGTTTTAGTGTGAAAACCCCCTATTGACCTCCATGTTGTGTTTTAGTGGCTAGCCATATTTTCACATTTTTCAAGGTAAATTTACTCTCCCCTAGACTTTTTTACTTTCCTCAAACTCTAAAACATCCCCCACAACCTTCACATCCCCTCATTTCTCTTTCTCAAGTCCCAAACCCTAAACCCTAGCCCAATTATGCAAATTTGGGAAATTTTTCTAGCTAGGACTGTGTTTAAATTTCCTAGCTCATTTACCTCACTCATTTCTCCCCATTTCACTTCCTAAAGCTCCCTAATACCCCTGAACATCTCCCTAAATTTTCCTACTCCCCTATTCATCCCCTAACCCACTCATTCTATCCCTTTTCCCCTTCCCCTGTTTTGTCATATTAGGGTTTTGTCCCTTGCAAACAACCAACTGGAGGAGAGGAAATATTATAAAAAAGGAGGCCAGGTGATAAGGCATGAGCCCTTAAACACTCTTTAAATGATGTCTACACCACTTTCCAAGCACTATTTTCAAGTAGTAGGGTGTCTTCCTTTTTTTCAACTAGTCACAGAAAGTCAAATACAATCCCACATTGACCAATTTGTTTGCCACTCAAATCAAAAGGGACCAAGTAACAATTGCAGGGGTTACTTTCACTGTATCAACTGATATAGTAGCTATGGCAACAAGCATACCTAATCATGGTGAAAAATGGTTTAAGAACCAAGATCTTGCCCTTCATAACTATCAACCCTATCTTAGAAGACATCAACAATAACATATCGAGAAGATTTTTCCTATTGGGCACCTCCCTGAGAAGTAAACACCACTCATGAACATCATCATGAAGTACTTCAGCTGTGAGTGAATATTTTATAGACTATATGGGTATCATGTCAGACTTCTCATGCATTTCACAAGGGTAAATCCACTCAATTTTCCCTATTACCTCTACATAAGTTTGGAAAAGATGGCAGAAAAGGTCCAGTATAAGAAAAGTAGTCTTGAAAGAAGTCTCTTCCACCATGCTCTGATCAAAATCATTGTTTTACACCAGCTTGAGAAAAATGATATCACTTGGGAAAATTTCATGCATGAAAATGTCTTTGTGTCTTCTAGTAGCCAACCTACTATCCCTAGTTCTCCATTAGCACCATCACCACCTTCAACACCTTCTAGACATGTAGAGGTTAGCTCACCTAGCATAGTTTCAGCAAGGAGGATGTTTGAGGCTACTAAGACATACCAAAGAGGCAAAAGAATTGTTTTTTCTCCTCATATTGAGGAAGGGACCAAGCCCACATCAATAGAGCAGGGATTACATTCACAACATGAGACATCTATGCATGACGAGGAGCATGATTTTGACTTAGTTGACTTGGAGGCCAGTGAAGAAAATGAAAACCTAGAGAGGATCATCAAAGAAAAATATGCTCCAATAAAAGAGCTCCAAGACAACTTGGGAAGGGCCAATTTCATCATTTCCTTCCTAGAGCAATAAAACCATCAATTGAAGGAAAAAAAATTGGCTTTAGGGAAAATTCAGTTTGAGGCTAGTATGCATGATGTAAAGGGAAAATAAGTGGTTGAAATTGAAGATTCAGAGACGCATGAAGATAAAGTGACAAGGAAGATGCCAAGTATCATGGGTCTCAGAAGAGCATTGCAGAACGAAAGAGAGAAAAATTCACCAGATGAAGATCTGACTTTTGAAGAAAGAATAACCATGGAAATCAAAGAAAACAAGGAGTTTTGGCTTGAGAAATTCAATAGTCACTTGGAGAAGTTCCTTAACAAGGCTAATAGGGATAAAAATATGCAAAATCACATGGCTAACCATTACTATGTAAGAAATCAAATTTGCAATGTCAAAGTCAAACAATTGCAAGCCAAATTGAAGGAAACCCTAAAAAGTCAAAATGAGAAGGATAACTTGGAGATTCTTACTGATTCTTCTTTAGTGGCATAAAATAACTTATGAGGCACCTCTGGACCAATTTTAAGGAGTTTTGGAGTAAATTTTATTTTGAGAAATTTTGGTCAAAATTGGAAATTTGAGAAACTTGTCATACTGGCAAAAGCGTAGCGTGGGCCACGCTACACTTTTGTTGGGGGGGTCCACTAGAGGAAAAATCAACATTTTTGGATTCCTCTTAAAAAGTGAATCAATTTGATTTAGTGGTTGGGCCATGTAATCCAGTTCTGGGAGGTCAAAATGCCCAAAAACATACTAAAAATCACCTTTCTACCCTGTTTTTGGAGCCTTTTCTACACTTTCTGAGTAGTCTTGGGAGATTGAAGATTTGGAGGGCTAGGAGCCCCACCTTTTTGAGTTCTTGATGAGATTATCATGTAGAATACATCCAGAGCTCTCCAATGGTACCTTTAGATCCTGATTTGGACACCTAGAAGGACTCTAAAAGTTAATTCTCCTTAGCTCGCTATGCTTTCTTCCAGCTCACTACGCTTTCTCCTGATTTTGCTACACTTTCTCGAGAAGGAAATTTTCACTGAAATTTTGACCTAGATCAACTTTTTACTGATGTGATTGATGAAATGATGATTTCATGAGGTTTAATTAAGCTAGTAAATGGTAAATTAGGGTAGATGCATGATTATTAATGTAATTTGGCTCAAATGTATCTATTTTCCTATGATGAGGTGAATTGGTTGACTTCCACTAGAGATTAGGGATTTTTTGAGATTATCATGTAATCAGCTCCATAGTTGATGGATTCGACCCTTGAGAGAGGGGAGATGTTGTTTTGGTCTATATATATAATTTTCAGAGTCATTTGACTAGTTGGACACTAATGGATTGTAACTATTGTAGCTTGTACTTTCACTTTCACATTCAGAAATCAAAGGATGTAGTTGCAACTATTATCTAAGAATTCATGTGCAATGAGATTATGATCATGTATTTTCTCTATTGTAGTCTTTATATAATGATATATAGCTCCTCTTTCATATCTTGTATCTTTAGTGGCTTTCCTTACAGTTCATAGGAAAAATTCTATTGATTTAGCTCTGTTTATATGGAAATGTCATTTTGTGTTTTATGCTTCCAGCTTAATGAATTCATGAATGAACATGCTCATTAAATCCCTCTACCTTTTCACACTCTCCACTATACCTACAAAACCCTAAAGCCATCATAAATACATTTCTACCTTTCTCCTTTTTATTTTTGTAGTTGTAAACCCTTTGATCCCTAGACCTAGCTACTTGGTTTCATTCCTGATCCAACATGAAACCCTAAATTTCTCAAAACCTACCTGAGCTTATCATATCTAGCCTAATATCTTTCATTTCACAGTCAATCATTAGCCATGATATCATTAAGAGAGACCTCTCAGCTTGATAGGGCTAGCTAATAGGTCAAAGTGGTCTGTGGTTACCTTTGCTGGTCTCCTTTTCAGCCCTCAGAGAAATAGTGGAGTGCTAGCATATTCAAGTCCTTGTTGCTAGACTCCTTTTGCGTCAAAAGACAATTTATCCATTGTCAAACCTTGCGATCAATGCATGGTTTGTGCAAATGCAATTTGAACAGAGAATTGTTCTCTTGTGAACTAGTTGTTGTTATTTGACACGAAATTCCTACAAAATCTTGTAATAGGTGTCCAATTAGGCATTATTCCATATTTGAACAACTGGCGCATTTTGTTTTCATATTATAATGCCATTTTTTTTTATTAGAAAATTTGATCGAGATGGCACCATTTTTTAGTATTGTGTATAGCTTTAAAATGTCTTCAACACCATTGAGTAAGCCATATTATATGTCATAATTGCCACCAATAAATTCGACAAGAATGTTTTCTTTGAGCACAATGGTGGTTGGCAATTTCATTTTCAGGTTTCTATGGAATTTTTTATTAGTTGGTTCAGATTTTTTATCATGTGCATTCAATGTAATTGGTTTTGTATCGATGAGAGCTAACATTTTTTCATTATATTCTCGCAAATATTTTTTTTAAATGGAAGAGGTGTAGAAATGTTGGATCATTTGGTGGAAATTTGTAATAATGATTTTTAAAACACAAGATCATCATCAGTATGTGAGTAAGTTATAATTCTATTTAGGATGGAAACAAACTATTCGTTTTCAGCTTATAACATTAGACAATATCTTTCCAAAAGTTTTAAGGAACAATAGTTCCCATGAGGATTGGATGTTAAAATATGCAATGATCATGTACAAGATGTGCTTGGCACAAGTCACCATAGAATACTATGTCAAGGTTTTCAAATGGTATGGCTAGAATATGCATGACTTCACAAAGCCATTTGTCAATGTTGTATAGTATCCGGGAGTTGATTAATGATGCTTCATCTATTATCAAGAGCCTAAGTTGATAATATTCTTTGGTCAGTATATCAAGTGTGTTAAAAGTCAATGGCACTATGTTTTCCATTGATATGGGTAAATGCAAAGTTGAATGCACTATGACAACATTTGAAATGTATGCAATTTTGCTAGTAAATGCAACTATGAGTCCCTTTTCTTCAATGGGTGACTTTGAGTGTCTTTGTTGTAGTAGTGCATTAGTGGATGATAGAGGGATTGTGTTGCAATTTTTTCCCTACTCTTGCACCTCCAGTGATGAACACATAAAATGGGATAAGTGGATTGTTTTTTGTTCCACAAATTGATTTCCTTTGTTATTGATTGTTGTTCTTCATTTAATTTTATTATAATTTCATGATATTCTTTTGTGCTCAAAATAAAGTGATGTTCAATGGATTCAACAGTCTTTTTTTATCCAATTTTAGATTTCTAGATTTAATTTTTTCTATTAGATTATGTTCAATATCATATTTTTCAAAAGGAGACACATTTATGTCATTGTCGATTGGCAAATGAAGAACAAGGATTTCCTCATTTTTTTTTTACAATTGTAGTAGAAGCAAGGTCTATGTCTACCCATGGAAATATTGAACGGAAGAAGCGTTTTTCAGTAGCAGAAACAATGTGTTTTTGGGACAACTATGCTTCATCCCATGTTTCATTTTATTTTTTTTAATGTGTTTTCATATTCTCTGTATGTAATGTAGATAATCATTTTTTCCCTATAATGGTCTTCAAGATCCTTTTGTTCATTGTATCAGATGAATCATATGACACATGGATGTATTTTTTTCCTGATTGTTTTTTTGGTTGAATAGGGAGAAGCAATTCTACAAATCAAATTTTTTCAAGTTCAGCGGGGCATATCACATACTTATAAATGATTTTCATACGCACGATGTATTTAGAATTATTGTGTTATTTTTGCAATAGAAAAGCTGTTTTTAGTACGCATGTCTAAATTTTAGCTGGAGCAGTGTTAATGAAAATTGTTTTTCTGGATGATGAGTAAAGAGGCAATGAAAGAATAATATGTATTTCTTGTCGGATTTACATTTGTTGCATATTTAATGTATTTCCATTTTTTCATAGAGTTTCTACCTTGTCATCTTGATTTCACAAGCAACTTTCTTGAATTCTTTTAAAGGAAGATGTCATTGCAGAATCCATTTTTGTCATATAGGAGCTACAATATGTTGCTGTAGCATAGACATCCAAAATAAACTAAACATCTATGTCTTTTTTCCATAATGGAGGGATATTTTTTACTAATTAATTTATCCACACATCACAAGGATTTATTTTTAGCAGTACAATAGGTCAAGTGATACAAGTGTGAAGGATAAATATTATTCATTTTTTGTAAGTCCAACATCAGTTAGGAAACTATCAAATTTTGTGTTTCTTGAGTAGGTATTGTGTTATAGAATGAAAGAAAGTTTTTTTTTTTTTTCATTTCTTGATTGTCAATGTCTTTACTATAGAGAGGTTGCAAAAAAAAAGTTTCAAGAACTGGTGGGAAAGGGAAACCAAATCTACATGCATAATGTTTATGATTTTTTCATGCTTTTGTGTGATGATGAGTTTGAATTTAAGCCATTTCACTTGGTAACAATGTTGAATCACAACTCAAATATCGATCAATGAATGCAATGACATTGGTTTTAGGATAGGGTTGATATATTGGTGCATATTTAATCCAGAGAAACTTTTGATCATGTTCTGATCCTCTGCTTTTGGAACTTTGTGATGAAGAAATAACCTTGCACTTGACCAAACAATTCATTGTTTTTTGTAATTAGAGTACGCATTGATGAAAATCTATGTTTATAATATTGATTGCAACTGAATAGATGGCACCATATCAATGTGTCAATGGTTTCATCAGAGAAGTTGAGATTGTGTTTGGTCTTAGCACCGATTTTTATTTTCTTTATTGCATATGTTAGTGGACTCCATAAATACGCAACACTAGTGAATGTGACAAAAAATGCTGGTGGACCAAGTTGATGTATCATTGCGAAGATGAATTTTCGTATGGCTTAAAAGTAGTTAGGAGACGTGTGAATGCCTCTTAGACAATGATATGCAATATTCTCCGAAGATTACTCTGGTTCTTGACATTTTTGGAAAGTAGTTTTTTCCCCTTTAGTTCTCCTTTGGGAATAGAAATCTAGATAGAGTTGTGCACTTGATTTATCAAGATACGAATTGCTTTGAAAAATATATTTGTAATGTGTGTTGAAAAGTCCTCAGACATATGCAATAATTACCATTATGGAATTTTTTGATATGAAAAGTGATTGTTGACATCAATAGGTTAGCTTGAGCCAAAAAATAATGTCGGGAATTTAATCTCTTCAGAAAACCTGTCCCAGAAAATTCCCAATAGAAATAATCCCTCGTAAGGCACAATTTGCACAAATTTTGTGTTGAGCTCATGGATTGGGTGGGCCTCCAAGTAACAATGCACTAGTTTTTTTTATTATGTTTCTATATCACTATCAACACTTGGTGAATCTAGTTGAAATATTGTCAAAAGTAGTGTCATGTTTTTTTTTTTAATCAAAGTATTATTTCCGCTCATCATTGACCACTATATGTTCATTTTTGTATAGAGTCATGTTGCACAAGTCATGTAAATAGGTGATCAATTTGTTTGGGTGAACTTTTCCTGACGAAGAAGCATTTTGTATTCCATATTTCTCTTTAGCATTACTACAATTTTCATGTACTCATTGATATTTCAAGGAAAGGATTTTTGAAATTTGTCCAAATTGGCAAGAACATTTATGATTGTGCCTGTTAATCCCATTTGCGGTCTTTTGTACCCAATTTTCCTTATTTGTGCAAAGATCATTATTGGTGTGACCGGTATTTCCTACAAAGTGGTCAACTACGTAACATAAATCAATTTTTGGTTTCACCAAATTCGCAAAGGTGATGCAAATGCAAACATTTTTCATCGAGGATTGCATCAGAACAAGATCTGCAAACTTGCTCATTGAATTTGATGGATTTGACATATGTTATAGCAGTGAGGCTGGAAAAATCCAATAATGTGCTCTTGTCAATGGGTCACATGTATTTTGAAAACTATAATATGTCACAAATGCAACATGCATAATTAGGTGTGACTTGAATCGATTACAAATATGTATTGATTGCTTTAATTGATCACACATGTTTATTTTTCTATTCATCTTGCACAACACCATGTGTTTGTATAAAAAAACTTGATATGATGCAACCGACTATAATTCTCATTGGGTTTGTTGGAAAAATAATTAGAGACTATTGTGATATCATCATGGTTGCTCAATGACAAAGAATATGAATTTGTTTCAGATATCATGCAATGTTTAGGAAGTTTGAAAAAATTATCTTATTTTTTTATGGTTTATTGTCAGCTGTGCGAAACTCTAGTGGAGAGAAACATGTAGTGTCATTGGATTTTTTTTAACAAGATGCATAGAAGCAATAGTTGGTACAATAGTGCATTTTTTTTCTGGTGACATTGACTTAAGCATCCCTTGCACTTTGTTAATGCGGTTGATATTTTCGACACTATTAATTTGTTGAAGCATGCGATAATGCACGTGTGATTTGGAAAATGGAATACACATTATGTATAGAACTTTGGATGAAGTCTTTTATGAATAGAACCCAAAAGCAAAGTCTTTGATTTTTGTGTTCCAAATGTATATGCTAACATTGAGTATTTAACATATCCACTAGATTGTAAAATAATTTCCCTCAACATGTCCATTTGCATATGATATTGGTAAGTTAATAATATAACCTTTCCAATTGTTGATGCATTTCTCTTGTTCAATTATTGTAGCATTGAATTGTTCTTGAAAGCACTTAATAGCTCTAATGTCATTGTGAATAAAACAATTGTAAAAATTAGGATAAATGTTGAAGTATATATAAGTTGAACCTAGATAGCTTGAGATAAATTTCTTGAAAGTTTTACTCATTTAGCGCAAAAGTAATTTTGATCATCATGTAGCCCAATGGGGAAATATGGCAAAGTGGAAAATGCAAGATTGATTTACAATGGAAAAGGATGAAATATGTTGAATCATCCAATGCTAACAACCATTTAAGAAAATTAAGGAAAGTTCTAAATGGGGTTTAGTCTTCTCTCATTTTTATTCTTACTGACCACTTAGAGGAGGATGAGCACCTAGTTGTGGGACAAAGAAAATGAAAAAAAAGTTGTGAGTAATTTTGATACTAGTATTTTTTACATGTGATCAAAGAGAGGAAAAAAAACTACATGGTTAAAAAGGGAAAATCGATAACATGCAAGTATTTTACTTTAAGCGCATAGGAAAAAAAAAAAAAAAATCACACAATGTACTAGTAGGCACAATTTAGAGACAATGTAACCGAATTAGAAGTATGTACAAAAAAATACTAAACCTCCAATTACTAGAGTTAAATGAAGCATCCAAGTCAAAATATCACTCTCTAGCTTCAACAGTCTTAACCAAACCAAGCTTTGTGGCAAGTGTTGGCCCAAGCTCAATAAATCTTCATGAATACAGAAATGCTCATAATGGTTCAAGATCAAAGAAATATATATCGTTACAAAAAATTTTCATTATAGCTCAATATTTAAAAAATCACTTCATTACAGAAATGCTCGTTATGGCTCAACCTAAAAAGGTCTACATCATTAGAGAATTTATCTTTAAACTCTACTCCAGATGCTTTCATTTCACCAAAATAAAAGGCAACTTTTCAATCCTAAAACTAAATGTTCGATGGTCTATGTAACTAACAACACACCAACCACTCAATAGGCCTAAGTGATGAATTGGGGCCTCTAGGTATCTTGACACCTTCCAATCCACTTGGTCTGATGTTCTTGAATAGCTAATTTTGTATTCAAACAAATTGTAACCAGAAAAAATTCTCAGACTTTGGTGATTAACTAACTAATCCTCTAATTCAAACAATTTTTCTTAGAGAGCCATTTATAATACTTCTAAACTGGATCCTATGTATCTTTTCCCATCTTGAACAAGTTAGAATATGGGATTACCATGTAGATTTGTAGAAAAATTTTCTTGTTAAGGGGTTGGACTACTGATCATATAGGGTTGTTGGTTAGCTGGCTATCCAGAGAATTTTTTTATCGTTGGGGTTATCCATGCTTTGGTAGGAAAAAGGCACCATGAAAAAATCAGAACAATGGTTGCTAGTCAAGCCTACTAATGAAATTGAAGAAATATTGGTGAAAAAAGTTGAGGAGAAACGATCGATGTCATGATCAATTTAAATATTTATTCAAATGGAAGAATATATATTTAGATGATGCATTATGTATTGTAGAGGAGAATTTGGGTTTCATTCAATGCCTACAGTAGTCACCGAGCCCATGGTTCAATCCACCTGGTTTAGATGCTCATATTTTCTTTCCAACTGTGTCTGATTTAGGAGCATCAACCATAGTTTTGCGCAATCAACATCAAGATATTTTATTCCAATTTGCATCTATTGTTGTTTAGTTAATTTTCTTCGTAGGATGAAGACAGAGGTCACCATTGCTATATAACTACTACAAATCTATGAATTGTTATGAAATTATAAAGCCTATATAAGGTGAACCTAGATAGCTTGTGATCAATTTCTTGTAAGTTTGAATCATTTAGTGCAAAAGAAAGTTTCATCACCATGCGGTCCAATGGGAAAATATGACAAAGTGTCAAATGCAAGATTGATTCACAATGGAAAAAGATGAAATATGTTGAATGGTCAAATGCTACCAACCAATGAAGAGTATTATGGAAATTGATATATGGGGTTTAGTCTTCTCTCATTTCTATTCTTATTGACCGCTTAGATGACAACACAAAAATGGCTTTGGGATAAAGAAAATGCAGAAAAAGTTGTGAGTAATTTGAAACTAGTATTGTTTACATGCAATCAAAGAGAGGTGAAAATAAAACTACATGATTAAAAATGGAAAATTGATAACATGCAATCATTTCATTTTAAGATCATAGAATAATAATTAAAAAAAAAAACACAAATGTACTAGCAAGAAAAATTCAAAGAAAATGTAATTGAATGAGAAGATTGCACCCAAAAAAACATTCCAAAACTCTAAACACTAGAGTTTCATAAAGCATCCAAGGAAAAATCTTACTCTCTAGCTTCCACAGTTTTATCCAAACCAAGCTATGTGGTGAGTATTGGGAGTTCAAAAAAAATCTACACGAATATAGAAAATGTTGATAATGATTAAATCTCAAAAAATTCTATATCATTACAGGAAATGTGAATTATAGTTCAATCTTTAAAAATTTATAGCATTACGAAACTGTTCACTATGACTCAACCTAAAAAGGTCTACATTGTTATAGAAATTCTCGTTAAACTCTACAACAAATGCTTTAATTTCACCCAAAAAAAAAGGAAAACTTTGTAATCCTGAAACAAATGTTTGATGGTCTATGTAACAAATCACACACCAACCACTCAAAAAGCCTAAGTGATAAATTTGGATCTCTATATATCTTTACATCTCCCAATCAACATAGTATGATAATCTTGAATAGATATTTTTTTATTCAATCAAGGTGCTACAAGGAAAATTGCTCAGACTTTGGTGATTAGATAGCTATTCCTCTAATTCATACAAGTTTTCTTAGAGATTATTTTCTAATACTTCTAAACTAGAGTCTATGCATCACAGCCCATTTTGAACAATTTATAATATGACATTAACTTGTATAGTTCTACAAAAGTTTTCTTGTTAAGGGGTTGTGATACTAATCATATAGGGTTGTTGGTTGGCTGGTTTTCCAAGGAGGAGATGTTTTTTCCCATAGGGGGTATCCATTTTTTGGTAAGTAAAATGAACCATGCAATAATGGGAAGTATAGTTAGGCTATTCAAGCCTACTAAATAAATTAAATAAATATTTGTGAAAATAGTTAAGAAGGAACGATTGATGTCGAGACTAGTTTAAATATTTAGTCAAATGGAAGAATAGAAATTCAGATAATGTGTTGTGTATTATAGAGGAGAATTTGGGTTTCCTTCAATGCCTACATCACTCAAATTTCCCATGGTTCAATCCACCCTAGTCAGTTTCTCATGTTTTCTTTCTAAGTGTGTCTGGCGTAGGAGCATCGACCACATGTTTGTGTAATAGAAATCAAAACTTTTTCTTCCAATTTTCATCTATTTTTTTTTAGTTAATTCATTTCATAGGAAAAATAAAGTGGTCACCATTGTTATAATACCACTATGAATCTATGAATTTCTACAATATTGATGTGTTGTTACTGAATTGATATAAGTAAAATGCATTGAATTTAATTGGGAAAATCAAATAAGGAGGAGAACCACTACAAATACTATTGGACTACCAAGTGAACTAAATGATCTAAGGGTAAGCTATAAATCTAGTGAATTAATAAAACATAGTTCATTTCCAGCAATCTAGAATGAGAAAAGAGAAGGTTCAACTCCAAATCTGAAACATAAGAGAAAGTTCAACTCTGTAGTAGAAAATGAAGTTTAGCTCCGGTGAACCGAAAAATCAAGAAGAGAGTGAATATAAACTCATGCTCAAGTCTTAGATTGTTTGGTATTTTGATCATGATACACTAAAACACCATGAATTTTGGATATATTTAAACCCCTTATATTGCAATACAGAGGCTGTAATTGGCCTATAATTCAATAAAGAGTTATAATCTATCCCAGTCCTTATGTTTCTTATTATTTACATTATTAATTCTTTCATATTTGGTGTAATGTTCCAAATTTTTATGGAACATTAATTTTTTCCATTTTCACATAGGAGGTGAATAAGATGGGTAGGAGACCCATTAATTTCATTAGTAGGGAATCAAAATCCTCTTAGTGTGAAAGGGGATCACTTATAGAGTTGGATTCCACACTCCATGTGTGAAAAGGGGCTTTTTGCAGGAGGACTAGGTCAAGTTTGACCAAGTCAAACAACACAGTGGTGAGAGGTGGAAGGCATCTTGTCGGACAACGCAGTTAAAAAGGAGGGAAAGCTCCTTGAAGGGGAAGCCATCATGAGTGGGACCCAGGGAGAGGGGGCTCACATTGTTTAAAAGGAGGGCAAGGAAACCATTGTGATCCATCTCCAGTGTTATTCATCTTTGGTCTCTTAGACCTGTTGCAGTCTCTTGCTGTTAAGCAGAGTTGCAGTGCTGCTTAGCACGAGGTAGTCCTGTTTAGGATTTCCTCTCCTTCTTGAAGGATTTCACTCCATTCCCCATATTTAGGCATTGAGGTCAAGCATCAACCTCTTCATCAATGTAGTTTCAGCTGGATATTGTGTAGTGTTGCTGGGGTTTTGCTGGGGAGATCTTCTACAACACCATCCTTAACTAGTTTTCTAGAGGAGGGAGCTTCCATTCCCTTGGGAGATTAGTAAGGGAGGTTGTTGTGGTGGATTAGACACATGGGTGTATGAAATCGCATGCATCTAGATAATGTAGTCTTTTCTCTAAACCATAAGTAATAGACAGTATCTGGGGGGGAGCTCAGAAGTATAAGACTTAAAATGAAGTAATACACTTAAGTATGATCTGTTAAAAAGTAAAACTAAAAAAAAAAGAAGAAGCTAAATAGAGAGTTCCAAAAAATAACAAGGTAAACAATGGCTCGATGGCCTTCTTCTCATTGAATGCTTGGAATGAATACAAATCATACCCACTTGCCAAAGGGCCTAGGCAGAGGCTCTATGACCCAATGCAAGGATGTTTTTCCTTCAAGTTATGCCTTCTGACACAGTTCAGCTCTCTCTCTATGCTACAATGGACTGAAATTGTTGGGTGGACAACAATTGAGTCCTCTTCCTCAGCTCCTGCTCCTTGGTTCACACAAACAGCTGGTGTTGCTTGGGAAACTTTGGCCAGCATAACCTTGTGCTCACACATTGGTCATCTCTTTGAGGGTTTATATAGTTGAGCTTTCAAACCTCCTTCCCTCCCTTGGTACATGGTGGATAGTGACCCAAGGGAGGTAAAATATTCCATTGTGGGCTGAAATATGCTTTTGTGTGCTCACACAAGGCCTAAGGAGGCGCTGGTGTTGTCCTTAGGCAGCTTTCACATAAGGAGAAACTGTCATTTGCTTGCTTGTGGTCTCAAAAAGGGAATTTTTTCTGTTTCTAGGAATGCGTGATTATCGGGCTCCAGTTTGCATAGAAGGCACTCTTCTCGAAGGAAAAAGTGCGCATTCAAGCATTTATGACTAGTTCAATCTTGAATTTCTCCAAACCTTAGAGATTCTTAATATTTTTGATTCCATAATGTATCCCTCTCTTGTAAATCCTTGGGCTCGATATTACTTTAATGTCATTTTCTGCTGTATGATTTTCTAGTGTTAACAGTTGCCCCCTAATGTGTGAGGTCTAGGAAGAACTGTATAGCTGAAATACACTATAGTTTCTTTTCTGTATCGTACAGAGAGAGAGAGAGAGAGAGAGAGAGAGAGAGAGAGAGAGAGAGAGAGAGAGAGGCATGCGTGTAGAAGGACAACATATTGCACCGGGTCCGAGATAACCACTGCCTAGGGGACCCCTTGCAAGTATACAAAATATACAACATATTTGCAAAATTTCAATGAGGCGGGCATCTCCCATGCTCGTGATGCTATGGATAGTTAAAAAAAATTGAAAGATACATGTGCTGTCTGTGTCACTACTGTGGTAGTGATGTTGGTGGTTGTTGACGATGGCTGTTGACGCTCTTAGGGGCGTTTTTTCTTTGAACATAGGTGGAATGTGGTACCTATATACGTAATATTGGTATGGCAGATCATTGTGCAACGTACACATATGTACTAGCTAGGACATTCCTGTGTAAGCATTGTTGTCAGAGACGTTCATAAAGGCATGGGTCTTCGACAGATCTTGATCAAAGTGCAATGGTTGTAAGGTATGATACCATCATGACATGAAAGCTTTTGCTGTAGTCGAATGTCAATAGGATCAATGACATCTATGGAAAATGATGTCTCCCATAGGGCCACTCGAGGATACCCATTTACATGGGGAGGGGTCATCCAAGGTACCACTTCCTTTCTGGAAAAGAGGTGTTGATGTCGACAAAAAGGAAGACTTAACCGAACCATAATGGGTTTAACATAGGAATGTTGGTGAGCGGTGGTTGAAAATGGATGATGGGGATTCTGTGGCCCGAGGTCAAAGTATATTTGAGTAGCTTGGCAGCAGTCATAGGTATTTTCTGGAGGGAAAAAAATTCCTGGAGTCGGTAGGACTTCTAGGGAGGGTATGAACCGACTATGATTGTCATAATGGTGTGTGCATGGAGGGTATGAAATAATTCGACCAAGGGAGATGGGGGACTGCTGCCATGGGAGGAAAAAACGCAATATGAGGGTGAAGAGGCCAAGGGCGTTGTTTGTGCTTTTTGTACAAAAAGAATAAAATAATGGGGTTTGGTTTGTACAAAACACAGAGACGAGTACCCCAAAAAATGAAAGAGGGTCGCTCACTTGATGGTGTGAGGACAGTGTTTTGTTGGGGGTAAGGGTCCCATTGGTTGGTCTCCAGTGTGGGGTTGATGAAGCGGAAGATGTCACAAACGGATTAATGCTGATGGAGGTATGGTGGGCCAAATGCAGTGCGCGGAGGAGCGCTTTCATTCTGCTTGTACAACCCAGTCGTCCGGGAAGGGGGTTGAGTTGGAATGGTGAACTTGACCTTATGCATGATATATGGATGGGCATGAGGTGCTTCCCGGACTAAAATGGTATGGCCATGGCATCACTTTATGGAGTGATGTATGGTCTACTTGAGATGACGATCGCCATGGAGGGGAGGCTCTACCGACCATCGAGGGGTTTGGACATAACCCAACCTTACGATGATCTTTAATATTTTGATTATGGTAGATATGTTGTCTCAGTCTTATAAAAGACTTGGTTGTTTCACTTGAGAAAATTCCTGCAAAAATGTCTTAATGGATGTGGTAGTGGCTGATATACCTTTGCGGTATGGAATGTTGTTGTCAAGGTCATGGGGAGAAAAGTTAAGAGGTACTCTACAATTGGATTTATCTTATGCCACCATCCCGATTTTTGGGAAACTAAGGAAGTCGTACCGGGAGACAAAAATGAAGTATATGATCACCAGTAAATAAAAACCAAACAATGACCCTATCAATTTTGTACATACTGATATTGAGTAATTTATTTTGTTTAATGATAATGGTTTTGATGATTTAGATAGTCAGATTATAGAAGTTGAGGAATTTCCATAAATTTCAAATAGTGTCGAAGCATTTTTGGATGAGGGACAAGGCACTCAGCCTAGTACTTCAGATAATATATTAGAAAAAACAGAAAAAGGAAATGAACAAGTTGAAAAAGTGGCCCAAAAGGAAGAAACAAATCAGACAGAAAAATTCCAACCTCCTGATGATGAAAATGGTCTTTGGAACATGGATTTCAATGGTGCCTTAAGGATAGATGGGGCAGGCATCAAAATTTGGATCCACAGTCCAATTCATCAATCAGGTAAAATTCCAAAAAATTTGAGATTGTGTTCCTACAATTTAGCCTTCGATTGTTCTAATAATGAAATTGAGCATGATACATTGATCATCGACCTCAAAATTCTGAAAAAGTTAAGTGTAAAGAGAATTTCTAGTTATGGCAACTTTGAGCTTGTAATTAAGCAGGTAAAAGGGGAATAATAGGAAAAGCATCCAAGGATGGGAGCATATAGAAATATTGTACTTGACATTCTATAAATGTTTGCTGAATATACATTTTCGGTTGTACCAAGAAGTCAGAATCTTATGGAAGATTTGCTTGCTACACCAACAAGTAACTTTAAGATTCCCATATTCTCTAATATGAAGTTTGAAATTCATGTCAAACACCAACCAGTTGTTCCTGACAACTTGAGGTATTGGAAAGTGTTATGGGATGACAAACAGGTGAATAATTTTCTACAGATGGAGGGTGAATTTGAAAATTCTTATATTGATGAAGTATATGATAAATATGATCAAGTGATTGAGGCTACTCATGTTGATGTGTTATAGCTGAAAGATAATAACATTCCAAGGGGTCTTGTACCTTTGGAAGAGTTATTCGATCAAGATGATGTTGCCAGAAAGCTGACCATGGTTCCTACGAAGAAAGGTGTTGAAGATGTGAATATTGGAATAGAAGACAATCTCAAAATGGATAAGTTTTCCAAGTCCTTATCTCCAGAGATGAAAGATAAATACATAGCATTGTTATCTAAATTTATATTGTATTTTATTGGGACTATGCAGATCTGAAAGTATATGATAGAAATATCATTCAACATATAATTCCGGTCAAGCCTGATCAAAATCCCTTCAGACAAAATTTGAGAAGAATTAAACCAATATTGTTGCCATTAATAGAGAAAGAGGTAAATAGACTTTTTAAAGCTTGTATCATTGTTCCCATTAGATTTTCAAAATGGATATCAAATATTGTTCCGGTGAGAAATAAAATGGGAGAAATCCGTCTTTGTATTGATTTCAGAAACTTGAATAAGGTGTTTTTAGAAGATAACTATCCCCTTCGTAAGATGGACCATATCCTGCAGAGAGTGGTCAAGTCCTCTCGAATGTCTCTTCTTGATGGATATTCGAGATATAATAAAATATTAGTTGATAAGGATGACCAAGACAAAACTGCTTTCACGAGACCTTGGAGCACATTCAAGTATGCTAAAATTCCATTTGGGCTCTAGAATGTAGGAGCCACCTTTTAGCAGACAATGGACATTGCCTTCACAAACGAAAGGGATGTTTTTCTAGTAACGTACCTTGATGATTTCACAGGTTTCTCCCATTCTGATGATGAGAATTTATATCATTTGAGAACTGTATTTCAGAAGTGCAGGAAATTTGGGATTTCATTCAATCCTAAAAAGCACCTTTTTTCCATGGAGCAGGCCAAGCTTCTTGGTCATATCATCTCCAAAGATAGTATCTGTATTGATCCTTCCCAGATTGAAGCTATTCAGAAAATATATTTTCCACATAGCAAGAAGGAGATCCAAGCCTTTAATGGTAAGATGAATTTCTTGAGAATATTTATTCCAAATCTTGTCGAGCATCTTCGAAAGATGACCAATATGCTTAAAAATGAAAGTGAGGTAAGGTGGTTGGAGGATGCTAAAAATTCATTTAATTCAATTAATTTTTCCTTGACAATAACTTCTATTTTGATTAGCCCCGACTATTCCATTTATTTCATCATATTTTCATTTGCCTTTGAACATACTTTAGTAGTTTTTTTGATGCAAAAGAAGTATAAGACCAAGAAACCTATTGCATTATTCAGTTGTACCATTAGATATGCTTCCCTTAGATATAACATCATTGAGAAGCAAGCCTTGGCCCTAGTAAAGTCATTGAAGGAATTTCAAGTGTATATCCTTCATTCACAAATTCTAGCCTATGTTCCTAATGTGGCAGTGAAGGATTTCCTAATGCAAACTAATCCGGAAGGTAGAAGAGGAAAGCAGATAGTATCTATGTTAGAGTATGACCTCGAGATAGAGCCTACAAAGATGATTAAAGGTCAGGGATTGGCCAAGCTAATGGCTAAATCCAATTTACACACACTTGATATCAATATCATTTCAATTTTTCCGAAGAAGAAGACGATGGCTCACTCATGCAGGTATCAGAAAATTTTCTCTCATCTCCTTGGTATGTCGACATCATTTATGTTCTTCAACATATTAATCCTCCTCTAGACATGTATAAAAGTAAGGGTAGATCATTAAAATTGAAAGCTTATAAGTACTGTATTTTAGACAATGCTCTATATTGGAAAGACTCTGGAGGTGTCTTGCTAAATTACCTGGTAGAAAATGAAGCCAAGGCGGTAATGAGTGATTTCCACAAGGGATATTGTGGAGGTCATTTGTTTTGGAAAACTACGGAAAATAAGGTGTTGAGGTCTAGTTATTCTTGGCCTAATCTCTTTGCAGATTTGTATTAAACTGTGATGAGCTGTCATGAATGCCAGATATTTCAAGGTAAGAGTAAGTTTCTTCCACTGCCTTTGCAACCTATATCTTTTCAAGCACCATTTCAGCAGTGGGGCCTTGATTTCAATGGAGAAATCCACCCAACATCTTCTACCCAACATAAGTGGATCTTGACAGCTACCGACTACTTCACCAAATGGATCAAAACGATCCGAACAAGGCAAGCTACTGATTTAGTCATTATTCAATTTTTGGAGACTAATATTTTGTCTCCATTTGGAAGTCCCCACAAAATCATTACAGATAATGCAACTTCATTCAAGTCTAATAAAATGGTTGATTTTTGTGAGAAATACAACATCAAATTGGGTCACTCGATTGCATATTATTCGCAAGGTAATGGATTATCTGAATCTTCAAAAAAATCTTTAGTCAACATTATAAAGAATATTTTGGAGGCGAACAAGAATAACTGGCATGAGAAGCTTGTTAATTCTTTGTGGGTGGACAAAGTGAGCAGAAAAAAGTCAATAGGTATGTCTCCTTTCCAATTGGTATATATGGAGTCGACATAGTTTTCCTTTACATCACTTTTTGTCTCGATTATGAAACTGTTACAGGAAGCAAGTAGTGATTTGAATGATGTGCAACGCCGGATCAATCAAATGATCCATCTTCAGCAAACCAGGGATGAGGTATTTCAAAATACCTAAAAGCTTCAAGAGAGAATTAAGAAGCTATATGACTGCAAGACAAAAGCAGATGATTTTAAAATTGGTGATGTGGTCCTCCATTGGGATGCTAGAAACAAAGGAAAAGGGAAACACGATAAATTTTAGAATTAATGGAAAGGACCATACAAAATTTCAGCCTCAAGAGGACAACATGCTTATCTATTGGAAGAAATGAATGGAGAATATTGCATAGGAGGACCAATCAATGGTAGGCTTCTCAAGAACTACCTTTTCTGAGCAGATTTCTAAAGTTTCTTAATTCCATTATACATATCAGTTTACTTTTTCTGCAAAAGTGTGAAGTAGAGAATCATTGGAGTTTGGAGCCTGAACTAAATTCCATAAAATTCCATTGATTTGCTATTGTTTTCAAAGTTTAGTAAGATTCAATTCAGTTCAGTTTTGAGTCATTTTTCATTATTTATTCTCATATTTTGATTTTGACTCCATGCCCAATGGTTAGACTACTTGGCCTACAGTGTTCTTGACACCTCCAAGGAGCTGCCATCCCCAACTGGAGCCAATGTTAGTGTCAGTCTATACACCCTATCACCAGTGATCAAATGAACTCTTATCATGTCTTGTTAGGCTCTCAAAGTCGAATTTTTGTCATTTTATTAGGTCTTAAAGTAAAAATTTGGTCACTGGATAGTAGGTCTAGGGTTATTTCCACTCCTTTCAAAATTTTCACATGTTGGTCCTTTTTATCACTAAGTTGAGTGTACCATCATGGTAATATCATCATCATCATGATTTCATTCAGTTCAATGTCTCCATTAGGTCATTAGGGTTTCAAGGTCACCAAATTTGTCATTCCATGCATAAAATCCAGCAATGGAGGAGTGGTAATAGGAAAATTTGTTCAATAAAGCTTGGTTTCAAATGTAATTTATGTTTTAATATGTAATAAGTTCATCATGTTCCAAAAGTTGCATACAAAGTGTCAAAGTTACAAGTATACAAAGAAAAAGTGAAAGGACATGTAGTGGATCATCCCACTACCATGAAGAAAAGTAACCACCACAAGCTATAAAATGCCAATTCAAATAATTTTTTCATTCACCACATCATTCAAGAAGATATTTCATCCATCATCAAGTGCAAATTCAGAAATTTCAAGCCACAAACACTCCCAATTTGGTGCCAAAATTAGCCACGCTGCACTTTCTTCCCTCCACACTACACTTTCTTCCTAAGGCCACGTTTTCTCTCTTGGAGGCTAAAACCAAGTTATGAAGACTTATGAAGGATATCACAAGGTTTAGAATCAAGGAGCAAGTAATTATCACCTCAGCAAACCCCTCCTTGCAACTCAATTTCATGGCTTTAGTGTGAAAACCCTCTATTGACCTCCATGCTGTGTTTTAGTGGCTAGCCATCTTTTCACTGTTTGCAAGGTAAATTTACTCTCCCTTAGACTTTTTTACCTTTATAACACTCTAAACCATCCCCACAGCCTTCACATCCCCTCATTTCCCTTTGCCAAGTCCCAAACTCTAAACCCTAGGCCAATTATGCAAATTTGGGAAATTTTTCTAGCTAGGACTGTGTTTAAATTTCCTAGCTCATTTCCCTCACTCATTTGTCCCCATTTCACTTTCTAAAGCTCCCTAATACCCCTGAATATCTCCCTAAATTTTCCTACTCCCATATTCCTCTCCTAACCCACTCATTCTATCCATTTTCCCCTTCCCATGTTTTGTCATATTAGGGTTTTTCCCCTTGCAAACAACCAATTGGAGGAGAGGAAATATTATAAAAAAGAAGGCCAGGTGATAAGGCATGAGCCCTTAAAAACTCTTTAAATGATGTCTACACCATTGTCCAAGCACTATTTTCAAGTAGTAGGGTGCCTTCCTTTTTGTCAACTAGTTGAGAAAGTCAAATACAATGCCACATTGACCAATTTGTTTGCCATTCAAATCAAAAGGGACCAAGTAACAATTGCAGGGGTTAATTTCATTGTATCAATTGATATAGTAGCTAAGGCCACAAGAATACCTAATCATGGTGAAAAATGGTTTAATAACCAAGATATAGCCCTTCATAACTATCAACCCTATCTTAGAAGACATCAATAATAACATATCAAGAAGATTTTTCCTATTGGGCACCTCCTTGAGAAGTACACACCACTCATGAACATCATCATGAAGTACTTCACCTGTGAGTGAATATTTTCTAGACTATATGGGTATCATGTCAGAATTCTCATGCATTTGACAGGGGTAAAGCCACTCAATTTAGTTTGGCAAAGATGGCTGAAAAGGTCCAGCATAAGAAAAGTAGTCTTGAAAGCAGTCTCTTCCACCATGCTCTGATCAAAATCATTGTTTTACAGCAGCTTGAGCAAATTGACATAACTTGGGAAACTTTCATGCACAAACATGTCTTTGTGTCTTCTAGTAGCCAACCTACTATCCCTAGTTCTCCATCAGCACCATCACCACCTTCAACACCTTCTAGACATGTAGAGGTAGGCTCACCTAGCACAGTTTCGATGAGGAGGAATTTTTTGGCTGCTAAGACATACCAAAGAGGCAGAAGAATTTTTTTTTCTCCTCATATTGAGGAAGGGGCCAAGCCCACATCAACAGAGTAGGGATTACATTCACAACATAAGACATCCATGCATGACGAGGAGCATGATTTTGACTTAGTTGACTTGGAGGCCAGTGAAGAAAATGAAAACCTAGAGAGGATCATCAAAGAAAAATATGCTCAAATCAAAGAGCTCTAAGACAACTTGGTAAGGGAAAATTTCATCATTTCCTTCCTAGAGCAAGAAAACCATCAATTGAAGGAAAGAAAATTGGCTTTAGAGAAAAGTCAGTTTGAGGCTAGTATGCATGATGTAAAGGGAAAAGAAGCGGTTGAAATTGAAGATTCAGAGAAGCATGAAGAGAAAGTGACAAGGAAGATGCCAAGGATCATGGGTCTCAGAAGAGCATTGCAGAAGGAAAGAGAGAAAAATTCACCAGATGAAGAGCTGAGTTTTGAAGAAAGAATAACCATGGAAATCAAAGAAAACAAGGAGTTTTGGCTTGAGAAAGTTAATATTCACTTGGAGAAGCTCCTTGATAAGGCTAATAGGGAAAAAAATATGCAAAATCACATGGATGACCATTACTATGTAAGAAATCAAATTTTCAATGTCAAAGTCAAACAATTGGAAGCCAAATTGAAGGAAACCCTAAAAAGTCAAAATGAGAAGGATAATTTGGAGATGCTTGCTGATTCTTCTTTAGTGGCATAAAATACCTTATGAGGCACCTCTGGACCAATTTTAAGGATTTTTGGAGAAAAGTTTGTTTTGATAAATTTTGGTCAAAATTGGAAATTTGAGAAACCAGTCATACTGGCAAAAGCGTAGCGTGGGCCACACTACACTTTTGTTGGGGGGGTCCACTGGAGGAAAAATCAACATTTTTGGATTCCTCTTGACAAGTGAATCAACCTGATTCAATGGTTGGGACATGTCATCCAGTTCTGGGAGGTCAAAATGCCCAAAAACATGCTAAAAATCACCTTTCTGCCTTGTTTTTGGAGCCTTTGCTACACTTTCTGACTAGTCTTGGAAGATTGAAGATTTGGAGGGCTAGGAGCCCCACCTTTTTGAGTGCTTGATGAGCCTATCATGTAGAATACATCCAGAGATCTCCAATGGTACCTTTAGATCCTGATTTGGACACCTAGAAGGCCTCTAAAATTTAATTCTCCTTAGCTCATTATGCTTTCTTCTAGCTCACTATGCTTTCTCCTGATTTTGCTACACATTCTCGAGAAGGAAATTTTCACTGAAATTTTAACCTAGCTCAAATTTTTACTGATGTAATTGATGAAATGATGATATCATGAGGTGTAATTAAGCTGGTAAATGGTAAATTAGGGTAGATACGTGCTTTTTAATGTAATTTGGGTCAAATGTATCTATTTTCCTATGATGAGGTGAATTGGTTGACTTCCACTAGAGATTAGGGCTTTTTTGAGATTATCATGTAATCAGCTCCATAGCTGATGGATTTGACCCCTGAGAGAGGGGAGATGTTGTTTTGGTCTATATATATCATTTTCAGAGTCATTTGACCAGTTGGACACTAATGGATTGTAACTATTGTAGCTTCTACTTTCACTTTCAGATTCAGAAATCAAAGGATGCAGTTGCAACTATTATCTAAGAATTCATGTGCAGTGAGTTTATGATCATGTATTTTCTCTATTACAGTCTTTATTGAATGATATATAGCTCCTCTTTCGTATCTTGTATCTTTAGTGGCTTTCCTTACAGTTCATAGGCAAAATTCTATTGATCTAGCTCTGTTTATATGGAAATGTCATTTTGTGTTTTATGCTTCCAGTTTAATGAATTCATGAATGAACAAGCTCATTAAATTCCTCTACCTTTTCACACTCTCCACTATACCTACAAAACCCTAAAGCCATCATAAATCTATTTCTACCTTGCTCCTTTTTATTTTTGCAATTGTAAACCCTTTGATCCCTAGACCTAGCTACTTGGTTTCATTCCCGATCCAACATGAAACCTTAAATTTCTCAAAACCTACCTGAGCCTATCATATCTAGCCTAATATCTTTCATGTCACAGTCAATTATTGGCCATGATATCATTAAGAGAACCCTCTCAGCCTGGTAGGGCTAGCTAATAGGTCAAAGAGGTATATGGTTACCTTTGCTGGTCTCATTTTTAGCCTTCGGAGAACTAGTGGAGTGCTAACATACTCAAGTCATTGTTGCTAGACTCCTTTTGCGTCAAAAGAAAATTTATCCATTGTCAAACCTTGCGATCGATGTATGGTTTGTGCACATGAAATTTGAATAGGGAATTGTTCTCTTGTGAACTAGTTGTTGTTATTTGACGCAAAATTCCTACAAAATATTGTAATAGGTGTCCAATTAGGCGTTATTCCATATTTTAACAACTGGTGCATTTTGTTTTCATATTATAATGCCAAATTTTTTTATTAGAAAATTTGATCAAGATGGCACCATTTTTTAGTGTTGTGCATAGCTTGAAAATATCTTCAACACCATTGAGCAAGCCATATTGTATGTCATAATTGCCACCAATAAATTCGACAAACACGTTTTCTTTGATCACAATGGTGGTTGGAAATTTCATTTTTAGGTTTCTATGGAAAGTTTTATTAGTTGGTTCATATCTTTGATCATGTGCATTCAATGTAATTGTTTTTGTATCGATGAGAGCTAACATTTTTTCATTATATTCTCGCATATATATTTTTTAAAATGGAAGAGGTGTAGAAATGTTGGATCATTTGGTGGACATTTGTAATAATGGTTTTTTAAAACACAAGATCATCATCAGTATGTGAGCAAGTTCTAATTCTATTTAGGTTGGAAACAAACAATTCGTTTTCAGCTTATAACATTAGACAATGTATTTCCAAAAGTTGTAAGGAACAATAGTTCCCATGAGGATTGGATGTTAAAATATCCGATGTTCATGTACGGGATGTGCTTGGCACAAGTCACCAAAGATACTATGTCAAGGTTGTCAAATGGTATGGCTGGAATATGCATGATTTCATGAAGCCATTTGTCAATGTTGTATAGTAGCTGGGAGTTGATTAATGATGCTTCATCTATTATCAAGAGCCTAATTTGACAATATTCTTTGGTCAGTATATCAAGTGTGTTAAAAGTCAATGGCACTATGTTGTCTGTTGATATGGGTAAATGAAAAGTTGAATGCACTATGAAAACATTTGAAATGTATGCAACTTTGCTAGTAAATGCAACTATGAGTCCATTTTCTTCAATGGGTCACTTTGCAAGTCTTTGTTGTAGTAGTGCATTAGTGCATGATAGAGGGATTGTCTTGTAATTTTTTCCCTACTCTTGTACCTCCAGTGATGAACACATAAAATGGGATAAATGGATTGTTTTTTTTTCCACAGATTGATTTCCTTTGTTATTAATTGTTGTTCTTCATTTAATTTTATTATAATTTCATGATATGCTTTTGTGCTCAAAATAAAGTGATGTTCAATGGATTCAATAGTATTTTTGTATCCAATTTTATATTTCTAGATTTAATTTTTTTCTATTAGATTATGTTCACTATCATAATTTTCAACAGGAGACACATTTATGTCATTGTCGACTGGCAAATGAAGAACAAGCATTTCCTCGTTTTTCTTAACAATTGTAGTAGAAGCAAGGTCTATGTCTCCCCATGGAAATATTGAACGGAAGAAGTGTTTTTCAGTAGCAGAAACAATGTGTTTTTGGGACAAGTATGCTTCATCCCATGTTTCATTTTTTTTTTTAATGTGTTTTAATATTCTCTATATGCTATGTAGGTAATCATTTTTTCCCTATAATGGTCTTCAAGATTCTTTTGTTCATTGTATCAGATGAATCGTATGACACACGGATGCATTTTTTTCCTGATTGTTTTTTTTTGGTTGAATAGGAAGAAGAAATTCTACAAATCAAATTTGCTCAAGTTCAGCGGGGCATATGACATACTTATCAATGATTGTCATACACACGATGTGTTTAGAATTATTGGGTTATTTTTGCAATAGAAAAGGTGTTTTTAGTATGTATGTATATTTTTCAGCTGGAGCAATGTTAATGAAAATTATTTTTTCTGGATGATGAGTAAAAAGGCAATGAAAGAATAATATGTATTTCTTATCGGATTTACATGTGTTGCATATTTAATGTATTTCCATTTTTTCATAGAGTTTATACGTTGACATATTGATTTCACAAGCAACTTTCTTGAATTCTTTTGAAGGAAGATGTCATTGCAGAATCCATTTTTGTCATATAGGAGCTACAATATTTTGCTGCAGCATAGACATCCAAAATAAACTAAACATCTATGTTTGTTTGCCATAATGGAGGGATATTTTTTGTAAATTAATTTATCCACACATCACAAGGATTTATTTTGAGCAGTACAATAGGTCAAGTGATACAAGTGTGAAGGAGAAATATTATTCTTTTTTTGTAAGTCCAACATCAGTTAGGAAAATATCAAATTTTGTGTTTCTTGAGTAGGTATTGTGTTATAGAATGAAAGAAAGTTTTTTTTTTTTTTTTTTTGATTTCTTTATTGTCAATGTCTTTACTATAGAGAGGTTGCAAAAAAAAAGTTTCAATAACTAGTGGGAAAGGGAAACCAAATCTACATGCATAATGTTTATGATATTTTCATGCTTTTGTGTGATGATGAGTTTGAATTTAAGCCATTTCACTTGGTAACAATGTTGAATCACAACTCAAATATCGATCAATGAATTCAATGACATTAGTATTAGGATAGGGTTGATATATTGGTGCATCTTTAATCCAAAGAAACTTGTGATCATGTTCTGATTCTCTGCTTTTGGAACTCTGTGAAAGAAATAACCTTGCACTTGACCAAACAACTCATTTTTTTTTGTAATTAGAGTACTCATTGATGTCTATGTTTATAATATTGAATGAAACTGACTAGATGGAACCATATCAATGTGTCAATGGTTTCATCAGAGAAGTTGAGATTGTGTTTGGTTGTAGCACCAATTTTTATTTTCTTTATTGCATCTATTAGTGGACTCCATAAATACTCAACACTAGTGAATGTGACAAATAATGTTGGTGGACCAAGTTGATGTATCAGTGCGAAGATGAATTTTCGTATGGCTTAAAAGTAGAGTGGAGACGTGTGAATGCCTCTTAGACAATGATATGCAACTGGTGATTTCAATATTCTCCAAAGATTACTCTGGTTCTTGACATTTTTGGAAAGTAGTTTTTCCCTTTTATTTCTCCTTTGGGAATGGAAATCTAGGCAGAGTTGTATGCTTGATTTATCAAGATACAAATCGCTTTGAAAAATATATTTGTAATGTGTGTTGAAAATTCCTTAGACATATGCAATAATTACCATGATGGAATTTTTTGATATGAAAAGTGATTGTTGACATCAATAGGTCAGCTCGAGCCAAAAAATAATGTCGTGAACTTAATCTCTTCAAAAAACCTGTCCTGGAAAGTTCCCAATAGAAACAATCCCTCACAAGGCGCAATTTGCACCAATTTTGTGTCGAGATCATGGATAGGGTACGTGGGCCTCCAAGTAACAATGCACTAGTTTTTTTTATTATGTTTCTATATCATTATCAACATTTGGTGAATCTAGTTGAAATATTATCAAAAGTAGTGTCATGTTTTTTTTTTTTAATCAAAGTGTTATTTCCACTCATCATTGACCACTATATGTTCATTTTTGTACAGAGTCGTGTTGCACAAGTCATGCAAATAGGTGATAAATTTGTTTAGGTGAGCTTTTCCTGACGAAGAAGCATTTTGTATTCCATATTTCTCTTTAGCATTACTACAATTTTCATGTACTATTGTTGTTTCAAGGAAAGGATTTTTGAACTTTGTCCAAATTGGCAGGAACATTTATGATTGTGCCTGTTAATCCCATTTGTGATCGTTTGTACCCAAGTTTCCTTATTTGTGCAAAGGTAATTATTGGTGTGACCGGTATTTCCTACAAAGTCGTGAACTACGTAACACAAATCAAATTTTAGTTTCACCAAATTCATAGAGGTGATGCAAATGCAAACTTTTTTTCATTGAGGATTGCATCAGAACAAGATCTGCAAACTTGCTCATTGACTTTGATGGATTTGACATTTGTTGTAGTAGTGAGGCTGGAAAAATCCAATAATGTGCTCTTGTCAATGGGTCACATGTATTTTGAAAACTATAATATGTCACAAATGCAACATGCATAAGTAGGTGTGACTTGAATCGATTAAAAATATGTATCAAATGCTTTAATTGATCACACATGTCTATTTTCCTATTCATCTTGCACAACACCTTGTGTCTGTATAAAAAAACTTGATATGATGCAACCGACTATAATTCTCATTAGGTTCGTTGCAAAAATCACTAGAGACTATTGTGATATCATGGTTGCTCAATGACAAAGAATATGAATTTAATTTACAATGGAAAAGGATGAAATATGTTGAATCGTCAAATGCTAACAACCATTTAAGAAAATTAAGGAAATTTCTAAATGGGGTTTAGTATTCTCTCATTTTTATTCTTACTGACCACTTAGAGGAGGATGAGCACCTAGTTGTGGGACAAAGAAAATGCAGAAGAAGTTGTGAGTAATTTTGATACTAGTATTTTTTACATGTGATCAAAGAGAGGAAAAAAAAACTACATGGTTAAAAATGGAAAATCGATAACATGCAAGTATTTTACGTTAAGCACATAGGAAAAAAAATAACTTCACACAATGTACTAGTAGGCACAATTTAGAGACAATGTAACCAAATGAGAAGTATGTACAAAAAAATACTAAACCTCCAATTACTAGAGTTAAATGAAGCATCCAAGTCAAAATATTACTCTCTAGCTTCAACAGTTTTAGCCAAACCAAGCTTTGTGGCAAGTGTTGGCCCAAGCTCAATAAATCTTCATGAATACAGAAAATGCTCATAATGGTCCAATATCAAAGAAATATATATTGTTACAGAAAATTTTCATTATAGCTCAATCTTCAAAAATTCACATCATTACAGAAATGCTCGCTATGGCTCAACCTAAAAATGTCTACATCAATAGAGAATTTATCTTTAAACTCTACTCCAGATGCTTTCATTTCACCAAAATAAAAGGCAAATTTTCAATCCTAAAACAAAATGTTTGATGGTCTATGTAACTAACAACACACCAACCACTCAGTAGGCCTAAGTGATGAATTGGGGCCTCTAGGTATCTTGACACCTTCCAATCCACTTGGTTTGATGTTCTTGAATAGCTAAGTTTGTATTCAATCAAATTGTAACCAGGAAAATTTCTCAGACTTTGGTGATTAACTAACTAGTCCTCTAATTCAAACAAGTTTTATTAGAGAGCCATTTATAATACTTCTAAACTAGATCCTATGTATATTTTCCCATCTTGAACAAGTTAGAATATGGGATTACCTTGTAGATTTTTAGAAAAGTTTTCTTGTTAAGGGGTTGGACTACTGATAATATAGGGTTGTTGGTTAGCTGGCTATCCAGAGAATTTTTTTATCGTAGGGGTTATCCATGCTTTGGTAGGAAAAAGGCACCATGAAAAAATCGGAACAATGGTTGCTAGTCAAGCCTACTAATGAAATTGAAGAAATATTGGTGAAAAAAGTTGAGGAGAAATGATCAATGTCATGATCAATTTAAATATTTATTCAAATGGAAGAATATAAATTTAGATGATGCATTGTGTACTGTAGAGGAGAATTTGGGTTTCATTCAATGCCTACAGTAGTCACCGAGCCCATGGTTCAATCCACCTAGTTTGGATGCTCATATTTTCTTTCAACCATGTTTGATTTAGGAGCATCAACCATAGTTTTGCTTAATCGAGATCAAGATATTTGCTTCCAATTTACATTTATTGTTGTTTAGTTAATTTTCCGCGTAGGATGAAGACAGAGGTCACCATTGCTATATATCTACTACAAATCATGCATTGTTATGAAATTCTAAAGCCTATAGAAGGTGAACCTAGATATCTTGTGATCAATTTCTTGTAAGTTTGACTCATTTAGTGCAAAAGAAATTTTCATCACCATGTGGTCCAATGGGAAAATATGACAGTGTCAAATGCAAGATTGCTTCACAATGGAAAAATATGAAATATGTTGAATGGTCAAATGCTACCAACCAATGAAGAAAATTATGGAAATTGATATATGGGGTTTAGTCTTCTCTCATTTCTATTCTTATTGACTGCTTAGATGACAACACAAACATGGCTTTGGGATAAAGAAAATGCAGAAAAAGTTGTGAGTAATTTGAAACTGGTATTGTTTATATGCGATCAAAGAGAGGTGAAAATAAAACTACATGATTAAAAATGGAAAATTGATAACATGCAAGAATTTCATTTTAAGATCATAGAATAATAATTAAAAAAAAAACACAAATGTACTAGCAAGAAAAATTCAAAGAAAATGTAACTGAATGAGAAGATTGCACCCCAAAAAAAAATCCAAAACTCTAAACACTAGAGTTTCATAAAGCATCCAAGGAAAAATATTACTCTCTAGCTTCCACAGTTTTATCCAAACTAAGCTATGTGGTGAGTATTGGGAGTTCAAAAAAAATCTACATGAATACAGAAAATGTTGATAATCATTAAATCTCAAAAAATATATATATCATTACAGGAAATGTGAATTATAGTTCAATCTTTAAAAATTTACAGCATTACGAAAATTTTCACTATGACTCAACCTAAAAAGGTCCACACTGTTATAGAAATTCTCTTTAAACTCTACACCAAATGCTTTAATTTCACCCAAAAAAAAGGAAGAATTTGTAATCTTGAAACAAATGTTTGATGGTCTATGTAACAAAGCACACACCAACCACTCAAAAAGCCTAAGTGATGAATTTGGATCTCTATATATCTTTACACCTCCCAATTGACATGGTATGATAATCTTGAATAGATAATTTTTATTCAATCAAGGTGCTACAAGGAAAATTTCTCAAACTTTGGTGATTAGATAGCTATTCCTCTAATTCATACAAGTTTTCTTAGAGATTCTTTTCTAATACTTCTAAACTAGAGCCTATGCATCGTAGCCTATTTTGAATAATTTATAATATGACATTAACTTGTATAGTTCTACAAAAGTTTGCTTGTTAAGAGGTTGTGATACTAATCATATAGGGTTGTTGGTTGGCTGGTTTTCCAAGGGGGAGATACTTTTTCCCATAGGGGGTATCCATGTTTTGGTAAGTAAAAGGCACCATGCAATAATGGGGAGTATAGTTCGGCTATTCAAGCCTACTAAATAAATTAAAGAAATATTTGTGAAAATAGTTAAGAAGGAACGATCGATTTCGGGACCAATTTAAATATTTAGTCAAATGGAAGAATAGAAATTCAGATAATGTGTTGTGTATTATAGAGGAGAATTTGGGTTTCCTTCAAGGCTTACATCACTCAAAGTTCCCATGGTTCAATTCGTCCGAGTCGGTTTCTCATGTTTTCTTTCTAAGTGTGTCTGGTGCAGGAGCATCGACCACATGTTTGTGTAATAGAAATCAAAATTTTTGCTTCCAATTTGCATCTATTTTTTTTTAGTTAATTCACTTCATAGGATGAATAAAGTGGTAACCATTGTTATAATACCACTACGAATCTATGCATTTCTACAATATTAATGTGTTGTTACTGAATTGATATAAGTAAAATGCATTGAAGTTAATTGGGACAATCAAATAAGGAGGAGAACCACTACAAATACTATTAGACTACCAAGTGAACTAAATGATCTAAGGGTAAGCTATAAATCTAGTGAATTAAAAAAACAGAGTTCATTTCTAGCAATCTACAATGAGAAAAGAGAAGGTTCAACTCCAAATCTGAAACATAAGAGAAAGTTCAGCTTTGTAGCAGAAAATGAAGTTTAGCTCTGGTGAACCGAAAAATCAAGATGAGAGTGAATATAAACTCATGCTCAAGTCTTAGATTTTTTGGTATTCTGATCATGTTACACTAAAACACCATGAATTTTGGATATATTTAAACCCCTATATTGCAATCCACAGTCTGGAATTGGCCTATAGTTCAATAAAGAGTTATACTCTATCCTTGTCCTTATGTTTCTTGTTATTTACATTATTAATTCTTTCATATTTGGTTTTGTAGCATTTGTATATTGTTATTAATTAAGTACACTACTTTCATGGCCAATATGTTGATAGTACCAATCTAGTTCTGTAGTTGTGTTAAGAAATTACAAAATTGTGTGAACCCACCTAGCAGTTTCTCTACTTGGATGGGTTTTCTTGTTGTTGTAGTTTTGATTTCTTTACTACAAGGAATTTAGCATGTTTACGACATAAAGTGATATAACCAAAACTGAATTGTGTATATAGAAACCAGATGAAGCTTGCAGAGTGGATAGGCATTAACAACATCATGAAGACTCACTTGTGGTGAGAAATCCAAGTGAAATCCATTAGGACCCACTTGTCAGGTGATTGTGTATGGTCCATACTAAATTATTTTGAGCTTATGATGATTCCTTTTCTGGAATTTATACATATCTAATTGAAGTCTAAATTGAAGGGGATGTTATATTTTTCACCTTTTGTTGATGGGATGTTGCTGATGACGAAAGGAAGACCATAATCTCATACGTAGTAAGGGTTTGGATGTTATAACAGGCTGACGTTGGTCATGAAGTGATTCTTACATAGCATGTGTTTGTTTTACAATATCATGAGTTAAAGCATGAATTTTGGCTAAATTCTAAAGAAAGGAACAAGCTTTATCTTGATTATTGTCTTCATGGTTGTAGTTGGTGATGAAAAATTCACTAGAAGCTCATAAGCAGCAAGGGGATGGAAGCTATAACAGGTCTCAAATGGTAAGATCCCCAAGAGACATGCATTACTTGATTATAACTATGTTGCAAGAAGTGTAGATAGCTGTCCCATTCTTTGTTTTTATGGTGATACATGTGGAAAGCATGGACTAAGGTCATGATAGCAACCTAAATTTGACCATCAGTTTTAGGATGAAAGAAAGTGTTGTATAACTAAGGTCATGAAAACAACCTCATCTTGACCATCAATTTGAAGGTGAAAGGAAGTAGTGTACCTTAACATAAAACCTAGTATCTTTTACAATGAGTACCCAACTTGATTTAAAAGATTAGAAATTAGATTGTTGGTTTGAAGTGATGGTTCGTAGTATATCCCAAAGTTATGTCAGACAAGGCCAAAGAACAAATTTATATCTTATGGAGCATCTATAGACTTTAGAAAACAAATAAAACTGCCATATTTGAAAATATGCAAACAATAACAAAATTGAAGCCATGTTTCCTTCAAGTGGCTAGGAAACCACAGATGAAATCCATAGAAATAGGTTTCCATGGCATGGATGGAAATCTAAGGGGATGGTATATTTGTATTTAGTTGTTTTATTTTGCATGGAAAGCTAGTAAAAGTATCAATGGAGGTGTTATAGCATTATGCCGAAATGGATGTCATTTAAAGAAAACACTGTTCTCTAAAACGTAGGTGAGCAGGCCTTGTTGGAAGAAAATGCTGGTTGGGCTTATATAAAAGGATATATAATAGTATAGTGCATTAAATGTGTCTAGTTCATAGTTATTCGTTGTTTTAGTGCTTTCAAAATAGGACCAAGGTGAGGATAAGTTGGGACTAAACATCTGACATATATTATGTGGAGTACCTTGGCATGAGGCATAACATACACCAATAACTTCACATGGGAATGCAAGGAGTTAAAATTTTTTATACAAGTTACCCATGGGTAACTATCCAAATCACTATTAATTATTCTTTACTCATCATTACATAGAGTGTTCGCCCGTTCAAAGTGAAACCTTAGTATAAGAATAGTAACCTTAGTATAACAATAGTAAGTTGCTTAACCATTAACGACCTTTGTTATGGTACATTAACATAAAACTGTATGAGATAATTTGCATTCATTTCCTTATTCATGTAGTCATCACATACTTGAAATTATGAACATCACAACAAGAAAAGAATCAACATCATCATCTTGACACAATAATCAATCACATCATTGAACACCAATATACCCTGGAAACCCCGTAGGGTGAAAACCAGCAAACGTTTAATTTTATTATTAAATGTTCGTGAGGGTGTTCAGCCCTCACTCAATGGCTTATAAGGGAGACCATCCCTTAACCATATTTTATAAATCTTACAAGGAAATATACAAATATCTAGCCTAAAGCCATTACAATAAACATGATAACATTTACCCACTAATCTTCATATCTTCATATCTTGGTGGCATGGATGCCCTACAATGGACCATTGTACATTGGATCATCCTACAGCTCGCACTCATCTGCATGAACCATAATCATTTACCTGCCACCAGGTTAAGCATAATATTTCCTTTGTACATGTCACCATCATTCCCTGCTAATGATGCCTTCAACAGACATTGATGTCAAGATTCATAAAGTATTAATCAACCATTTCATAAATCTATACTAGAGAGGCTTCTCCATCTACTCTTGTATATTCATGACATGAAAGTAAAATACCTTGACATTCTCCCTTTAACAACACATACTTCATATGTGCTAGTTATAATTCATCACATTAACTAATGTTTCCCTCACATAATACATTGATGTCAGGATTCATAAAGTATTAATCAACCATTTCATAAATCTATACTAGAGAGGCTTTTCCATCTATTCTTTTATATTCATGACATGAAAGTAAAATACCTTGACATTCTCCCTTTAACAACACATACTGCATATGTGCTAGTTATAAGTCATCACATTAACTAATGTTTCCCTCGCATAAGCACACATTCTTTCAAGACAATAGCTACATCTCCCCAACATTTCTTTAAAAGAACTGATATAATAGTTATGATATTTGTGCATGCGATTTACATAAATTTAATCAAAATAAATAACCCTTAAGCTATTACTTTTGGTGCACGAAAGGAAAGCTAACATAACAAATGTTGTTCCCATGCATGAAATTGCATACAGATTCCAAAGGAGTCTTCCCAAAGGAATGCTTAACACAACAGAGCACATAGCATCCAAAAGAGTTTTCCCAAAGGAATGTTTAAAACAAAATAACATGCAAATGCAAGTTTTCTTTTTGTAACACTAATGTAATAAAGCATACAAATACATGTCTTCTTTTCAAAGATTATACTAACAATCATTTCCAATGTAGTTTAACACAACATGCTATCTTTTCCCACATACAAATATGTATATTCTTTCCAACGAAAGCTAATACAAATATTGTATACATTTGCATGATATTATTCCAAATGAAACTAACATAATAGTTATGATAGCACAAAGCACTCACAAATAATTCTTCCTAAAGAAACATTATAACTCAATATTTCTTCTATCCATGCAAAGAATATATCCCTATAACACAATGACTATTCTTTGTGCATGCCATAGCTTATCATAATAGCTCTTCTTTAATGTAACGTAACACAATAACTATTCTTTGTGCATGCAAGAGCTTATCATAACAACTCTTCTTCAATGTACATAGGACATAATCCCTTCTTGTAATTACACAATTATTAACTATTATTTTTTTGTAAACAAATACATAATTCCTCCTCAAAAGGAAGTCAATATAGCCTAGATTCTTTGTCTTCTACATGTAGCTTCTCCCAAAGGAAAGCATGTAGTTTCTCCCAAGAAAAGCTAATATCATAGTTTATTCCCTTATGCATACAAGTTATGTTTCTTTTCCAAAAAGTATCTCTTCCAAAAGAGGGCTATTTACCATAACAATTATTTTCCAAAAAGTAATTATTATTTTTATATTCTCAAGAGGTCATTCTTTTCAAGTAAAAAAAACATATATAAAACAACATAATATTTTACCAAGAAGTAATTATTATGATTTTTTCCAAAGAAAGGATTATGCGAAACTATTATGGGTTCTTCATGACTGTTGGGATTTTTTGGATATTAATTTGGCTAAAAATCTCATGGATATGCCAACAATAGGATTTGTTCCTAAATTGATTGCAACAAATCCTGATGAGGAGATATTCTATCCTATTTTGTTGTGATAGAATTAATTATTCATTTTATTCTCTCATCTATAAATTGTAAGCCTATAGAGGCAAATGAGTGTGAGGTGTGAGGAAGAGGAAGTGCAGATGTGAAAATCTGTTGTTGTAATCTCCTGTTGAGTAATAAGATTTCCGATACCTCTATTTGGTGGATGTAGCCCAGACTGGTTGGGTGAACCACGTTAAAATTGTTGTCTTATAATTTTAAATGATGTGTGTGATTTTAGTTTTTCGCTATTTTAACTCTTACAATTGGTATCGGAGCACAGGTGTTTGTTGTGCGTTCGAAGCACTCGTCAGGAGGGAGGATTTGGACTGAGCCTTCCTTGGATGCTGTCAAGCAGCATGGGTGAGAACTTTGCACACGTTTTGCATCTGCGGGTTGTTTGCTAGAGGATCCAATTTGCCGTGAGTCGGAGGAATAAATTAATGATGTTAGCTGTGGGCAGCGTGAACACTGTTGTCACAACATAAAACGGTTGCTGCAGCAGGTGGAGCCAGCGGTGATTGTTGCGATGGAGTGAAGGAGCCACTGTCTCTGGAAGACAGAAACGCTCATAAATGTTTAACCAATGGCGATTTTTTATTGATTTGTTTTTTATTCTACGTGTTACACACCGGCTGTTAACTTTGACAATGTTGCTCGACGTCTATTCATCAGAGCAAGATGTGACGACTGTTAACTTTGACAATAAAAATCATATTTAAAATTGATAGTAACTCTACTTTTATGTTTAACCTACCGTGTTGCCCAAGATGCGAAGTGTGCATGAACGGAGGTATAACTATGGTAGCGTTATGAGATGTAGGTTTGTCGGTTTGGTTTGGTGAGTGATTCACACATAAATTAAAGTTTATGTTTGTATTTTTTGTTGAATATTTTAATGAGCATGAAAGGCACATCGTTGTAAAATGGTGAGAGAGATTGGCCTTCAATTAGAATATTCGAATATCATAGTGTGGGAGAGATGATAAGCCCGAGACTTGCAAGTTTTCTTTATAAAGCTCAGACATAATTCAAACCAACTGGAATAACATTTCAGGTATCCTTTTAATTTTTTTGTTTGTTGATAAGCCGCTGCATGTAATGATAATGAAAGTATTTTGTGAAGCTTTCTGTGCTATCTGAAGAAATTTAAATTAACTATGTCAAAAACTCAAAGTGCTCGGTTTGAGATCGAGAAGTTTAATGGGAGGAATAACTTCGAAATATGGAAAGTCAAGATGCACGATTTACTCATACAACAAGGTGTGGCGAAGGCAGTTTTGGGAAAATCCAAACAACCTCACGCCATGACAGATGACGAATGGAGTGACATCGATGACAGAGCACTGAGCGACATACGATTGTGTTTGGCGGATGATGTTTTATTTAACATCGTGTCAGAGAAAACATCTACTGGTTTATGGACAAAGTTAGAAAAATTGTACATGACTAAATCCTTAACCAACAATATTCTTCTAAGAAGACAATTGTACAGCTTGCGTATGAAGGAAGGTACATCAATAATTGATCATTTGAATACCTTTAATACTCTCTTGGTGCAGTTAGATAGCATAGAATTAAAATTTGATTCAGAAGATAAAGCTGTAACTTTATTATGCTCTTTTCCTAAGTCACGGGATCATTTTGTTACTTCTATAAGTCTTAGTTCATCAGAAACACTTGAATTTGATGATGTTGTTCGAGCTATGCTGTCTGAAGAAACCAGTAAAAGGTAAAATTTAGAAACCTCTACATCAGAAGCAATGATGGTTAGAGGTCGAACTAAAGAAAAATGCTTCAGTTAGAAAAACAACTCTCGGTCAAAATCGAAAGGGAAGAAGAGTAAGCTAAAATGCTAGTTTTGCGGCAAATCGAGACATTTGAAGAAGGACTGTTGGAAGAGACAGCAAACATCCAAAGGATACTCTTCAACAAAAAATAAAGAGGCAAACACGACAGATACAGGTTCAGGTTCGGCATCTGGTTCAGGTATAAGTGATGAAGTTCTATCAGTTAATTTGTTAAATCATGATCAACATTGGCTATTAGATTCTGGTGTGTCCACTCACATGTGCACTCATAAAGAGTGGTTTAAATCTTATAAATCAATCAATGATGGAGTTTTTTACATGGGTAATGATTTCTCATGTAATTTTGTGGGAATTGGAAGCATCCAGATTAAAATGTTTGATGGGACAAATAAAATCTTAACTGATGTAAGACATGTTCTTGAACTTAGAAAAAATCTTATTTCTATAGGAGTGTTAGACACAAATGGATATAAAACTTTTATTCAAGGTAGAGTAATGAAAATTTACAAAGGAATCCTATTACTAATGAAAGAAAAGAAGGTTGGAAATATTTTTCAGTTAGAAGAAATAACAGAGTCAAATCATGCTTCTACTGTATCTGAAAATGACAGTGACTCTATTCGACTATGGCATCAATGGTTGGGCCATATGAGCGAAAGAGGATTAAATTTTTTATCTGATTGTATGTTACTTCCTCGTTTAAAATCTTCGAAGTTAGATTTCTGCAAACATTGTATTTATGGGAAGCAAAGAAAGCAAAAATTTAAAACTGGAAGGCATACTAGTAAAGGAATCGTTGATTATATCCATTCTGATGTTTGGGGTCCATCTCCTACAACCTCATATGGAGGATCATCATATTTTGTATCTTTTAAAGATGATTTCTCTAGAAAAGTATGGGTCTGCATGTTAAAATTAATGTCTGATGTATTCACATTTTTCAAGCAGTTTAGAGCATTAGTAGAAAACATCACAGGAAGAACCATTAAATGTTTAAGAACTGAAAATGGTGGTAAGTTTACTTCAAAGGAATTTGATAATTATTGCAAGGAAGTTGGGATCGAAAAACATAGAACTACTGTTTATACTCCTCAGCAAAATGGAGTTGTTGAATGCATGAACATGACTCTCTTAGAAAGAGCAAGAAGCATGCTGAGTAACACAAATTTACGGAAGGAATTATGGACAAAAACAGTATCTACGGCTTTCTATTTGATAAATCGATCACCATCAACTGCAATAGGATGCAAAATTCCTCAAGAGGTATGGAAAGGTCATCCTTGTGATTATTCTAAACTGAATTTTTTTGGTTGCGATGCATATGCTCTAATTCTGAAACATCAGCACTCTAAATTAGATCCTAAATCTAAAAGATATATCTTTGTTGGATATGGTGATGGGATTAAGGGATACAGGTTGTGGGTTCCTACTACTCACAAGATCATCATTAACAGAGATGTTAAATTCAATGAATCTTCACTCGATAATCCAGATGTAGATATTAAATTGAAACAGGAAAATGTACCTAAGTTTCAACATATTCAGTTTGAAACCAGTTCAAAAACTGATGATAGTAAATATGAACAAGTTTCATATGAAGATCATGAAGAAGTTCCTACAGATAATAATCAGCAAATTGTGGAAGAACTAGAAACATCTTTAAGGAGGTCCATGAGAATTAGACATCCTCTTAAAAGTTATGATGATTATGTTACTTCAGTTGCTTTAACCGCTAATGATGATGAACCTTTATGCTATCAGGAAGCTGTAGAAGGCTCTAACAGTGATAAGTGGAAAGAAGCTATGAAGGATGAGATGAAAGCATTAGACAAGAATGCCACATGAGATCTTGTAGATCTTCCTAAAGACAGAAAAACTATAGGATGTAAATGGGTTTACAAATTGAAAAGAGGTGTTGATGATAAAGAAGACAGGTACAAAGCGAGGCTGGTCGCAAAAGGTTTTTCTCAGAAAGAAGGAATTGACTTTCATGAGATATTTTCACCAGTTGTTAAAATTGTTTCAATTTGGATTGTCTTAGAATTAGTTGCTTTACATGATTTAGAATTACAACAACTAGATGTCAAGACTACATTCTTACATGGAGATTTAAATGAAGAGATTTATATGGAAAAACCTAAAGGGTTTGTTCAAAATCACAGCAAGAAATTTGTCTATAGGCTCAAGAAATCATTGTATGGTCTGAAGCAGTCGCCTCGACAATGGTGCAAGAAATTTGATTCTTTCATGATGAGCCAAAATTATATAAGAAGTGAATATGATCATTGTGTTTGCTTTAAGAAATTAAGTAATGGCATATTCAGTATCTTAGTGTTGTATGTTGACGATATGCTTTTAGCAAGCAAAAGCATAACTGAGATCAACAGGTTAAAGGCTCAGATGGCTAGGACGTTTGATATGAAAGATCTAGGAGTAGCAAGATAGATTTTGGGCATGGATATTTTCAGAGACATGAGCAATGGTAAGCTGTGGTTATCACAATAGAAGTATATTGAGAAAATACTCTTAAGGTTTGGTATGAATAATGTGAAGCTAGTTTCAGTCCCTTTTTCTTCCCATTATAAGCTTTCTTCAATTTTATATTCTAATACAAATGAACAAAAGGAATATATGTCTCGAATAACTTATGCTAATGTAGTAGGAACTTTGATGTATGCAATGGTTTGTACTCGACCATATATTTCACATGCAGTTGGGGTTGTCAGCAGGTATATGTCAAATCCAGGGAAAGAACACTAGTCAACAGTGAAATGGGTGCTTCGGTATCTGAGAGGCACAAGTGATTATTGTATCACTTATGATAGAAGTAGTGAATTTGTTTGCGGATATGTTAATTCCAATTTTGCAGGTGATTTGGATAAGAGGTGGTCAACTTCAAGATATGTCTTTACTCTTGCAGGTGGAGTTATTAGCTAGATGTCAAAGCTACAAAACATTGTTGCTTTATCCACTACAGAAGCAGAATACATAGCTGCTTCACATGCTTGCAAAGAAGCGGTTTGGTTGAAAGATTTGTTTGGTGAGTTTGGTAGGCTGCAAGACAACATAAAGTTATTTTGTGATAGTCAAAGTGCAATTCATTTGGTTAAAAATCCGGCCTATCATAGTAAATCAAAGCATATACCTATAAAGTACCATTTTGTAAGACAAGTTATCACTGAATGGGGAGTCTCTCTTGAAAAAGTGCATACAAAGGAAAACTGTGCAAACATGTTCACGAAACCAGTTTTATTAGAGAAACAACGATGGTGTCTGGCTTCTCTTGGCTTGCAGAGAAAATGAAAATAAAACAAGAACGAGGTATTAGGCTAATTGTTGTCAAGGTGGAGATTGTTGAGATTTTTGGATATTAATTTGGCCAAAAATCTCATGGATATGCCAACAATAGGATTTTTTCCTAAACTGATTGTAGCAAATCCCGATGAGGAGATATTCTATCCTATTTTGTTGTGATAGAATTAATTATTCAGTTTCTTCTCTCATCTATAAATTGTAAGCCTATAGAGGCAAATGAGTGTGAGGTGTGAGGAAGAGGAAGTGCAGATGTGAAAATCTGCTGTTGTAATCTCCTGTTGAGTAATAAGATTGTCGGTACCTCTGTTTGGTGGACGTAGCCTAGATTGGTTGGGTGAACCACGTTAAAATTGTTGCCTTCTCATTTTAAACGTTGTGTGTGACTTTAGTTTTCCACTGCATTAACCCTTACAATGACTTTTCTTCCAAAAAAAACTCATTAACTTATCTCCCAACCCATGAAATATATTCAAGATTTACCCTCTTTAATCTATATTTACTTTAAAGAAAATAGCTTGAAATTTTATCATTTCATACACATGTACGAAATCCCTTTCAAAATAAAACAAGCATCCTGTATTTTTACATATGATGCATATATATATATATATATATATATATATATATATATATAAGCTAACTTAATTATCTTTTACTATGCTTAAGCTATGCAATGAATTTAATAAGCATCTTTTCAACACCATAATAATGTTTGTATGCAAACTATTCTTTCAAAAAAAAGAATGATAAGAATACTTATTTCTTGAAACACATAAGTAAAACCTGGATTAGAGATAGGCTGCCTTCCTTCACTGTAACTAACTTTCCTTCACGATTTCCATACTCTATTGAGTTGGAGGTAATGATCACTTTCATATGAAGTTACTTGCTAATTTCCAGGCATTTACGACATGTATAAAACGTCATACAATGGGATTTCAAGTTGAAGGTTGCATACACTATCCTCCACACGCAGAGATGTCTCTTTGCAACTTTCTTGATATCTTCGAATTCTTCTTGGAAGCCTCCAAAACAAACTCAACATTGAGAAGACAACACAGCTGAGTGCTCACGATTCACGATTTAAAAATATAGTTGCCTTTGTATGCTTCTGTCTTTGAAATCCTTCCCGTCGTAGAAAAGGAGTCAATACAAATTTTCTCCAGTTTTCAATGGTGGAGAGGACCGAGGGAAAGTTAATCAGTGCCTCTGGTTTCTCATGTAACAGAAACCTCGTGGAGAGGACCGAGGGAAAGTTAGTGAGTGCCTCTGGTTTCTCGTGTAGCAGAAACCTTGCCACGCGTAGACTCACCTTTGGCAGGGAATCATCATCATCTGTATCAAGCATCTCTTTAATTTGCAGAACCCCCTCTTTCCTAAATACTAGAGACCCCCTTCAATAAGCAACACTTATTCATTTTCAACCTATTCAATAATTCGTTTTTCAACCGATTCTTGATAAAACAGTTAAAAAGACAGTGACGTAATATTTATTTACCTTGAAGTTGAGTAGGTATGTTACATGAGGTTTGTTGAGAAAATTAACAGGCCTTCATATATTTAAAGGTTTCCAGATTAAAAAATAGTTTGGATATCCTTACCTAGAATGATAGTAGCCAACATAGCTACTTCTTTTGGTTGCCTTGCAACACATGTAGTGGATCTACAATACCAAAATTCGTGGCATATATGGTATTAGTGTTATCATTCCAACTAGAAAAAGATTTAAGGATTTAGATTCAGTTATGTTAAGAAATTTAGGATATAAATGATTGTAATCTGTGTATAAGGGTACAAGCTTACCTCTGTGTAAAAAAACAAATAGAGAATGTGTTGGGAGAAGCTTTAGTATCTCTGGGTCATTAATCATTGCAGATATGTATTTGTAGTGACCATAGTGTCAACACTCATTGAAGTCTGTTCCCTATTTCTCTGGTCAAGTCTAAATGACTGTATCAGTGCTAGTAATATAAGTCACATAACATTCATTCAATAAAAACAGAAAAACAAAAAAAAAAAATGAAAAATAAAACCAGATATAAGAAGTTTTCAGCGACTACTTGGGAACCAAAGAGAGAACAGAACAAAAAAATAAATGAAAAATAAACCGAGATATAAGAAGTTTTCAGCGACTACTTATTCTATAACCTGAAAAAAATAATCGAAACTATATATACCATAACTAAATAATATACAGTAACCATATACAACCATACGTTAATAAGTCAATAACCCATGCATTAATAGGTTAATAAGTAAATATTTATTACCACCTATACAACCCATGCATTAATAGATCGATAACCTATAACACCCAAACTAAAACCAAAATTCATACAGCACTTACTGACACATGTAGCAGTGAAACTGGCCACTCGGTTACTCTTATGCAAGTCAATACCTAAACATTCCTCTTTAAAAAAAAGGCAAACATTCCTCTTTAAAAAAAATGAACTGCAGTGTCAGGAATAATATCAAAGTAAGAATCTTTTTTAGTTCGAATATTCTTTTATATTTATAAACATCTCGACAGAGGGAAGTTTAACTTTTCTGAAGTTTTGATATTTTCAGTGGAGGGAGGTTTATTATATAAAGACATAAAAATCTGGACAGCGAAGTTAATTTTTATAAATTTTTTTGGGTTTTTTTTGTTTTGTTCTATAAATGTTTGTGAGATTATTGTTTCAAATTAATAACTGTTTTTATTTAAATGTAATATAAAATTTTAATAATATAAGAAAAATAAAAATATTTGATAATTATTAAGATTAAAAATTTATTAAAATTAATTAAGTTATAATTCTATTATTATTAATTATATATAAAAAAAATTGTGTATGAATTAAACATATATATATTTTTAAAATGTGTAAATGTGATAATGTCACAATATTTTTAATTATAGATATTGATCACCATTTTAATTATAGATAAAAAGGGAGAATCAATTTTAAAATGTGGTGAGCATCTATTACTTTTTGGAGTTAGTGGAACCAAATAATTATGATCCACATTACTTCTGAACCAACTGCAACAGGACCAATAAATCTGCAACTGAACCAATCCAGTTCATACTTCTACTCTTTCTATAGAAGAAATAAAATCAATAAGTGAGTTCTTTCAACCTTGTTTATAGTTTGGTGTTCTTTTTTCATATGATTTGAGTGTATATATATTAAATTGCTATGCTTTATGAGTATATGTCTTCGTCACTAGATCATGACAATTAATTATTGCTGTTAGTGGGCTATTACAACTTTTCATACATGGAATATATTTTGGGGTATGGTTTAATTTATTTATTATTACTATTTACTTAATATTTAGTTGAATTTCTAAGATAGAGATTAATATGTTAAAGGGGTGTTTAGGATGATGATAAGTTGATGCTAGTGTGTTTTTGATAGTTTAGTGAATGTGTTTGTAATAGAGTTGGATATTGGCTAAAGGGTGATTTATATGGTTCAATATTATTCATTGTATTTTCTTTATTTTTATAAAATATGTGATTTTACTTATTTATAATTATGGGAATTTTTTGTTGTTGTGTATATTTATTTTTAAGTAGATTATTCATGATTTGTTTGGTTTTTTTTAATGTTTATTAGTTTGGTATCATTTTGATTTGGAAATTGGCTGTGGTTTGAGAATTTAATGGAGAAGTGCTAGAAGAATCATGACCACTGGAAACTTGGCTTTGTCAACCCAAACCACAACTTGGCAGGGCATTTTGAGGCAAGAAGACACCTTAGTTTCAGTTGAAGTAATTATTTTACAGTAATGTGTAAGGCTTGTTGTGCCTAATTAGTGTTATACTCCCTTAGATCCATGCATTAAACAATGAAAGGGTTTTCTTTCATTCTCATTAAGATCACTTGTAGTGTTATATTCCCTTAGATCCATGCATTAAACAATGAAAGGGTCTTCTTTCATTCTGATTGAGATCACTTGTAAGTTTGAGAACTCTCTTGTTTGGGATTCCAATGCTTGTTAGAATATTCTTCTATTGATTGAGAACTTGTTTCTGGTTGAAAATCTTGGTGAAGAATCCTTATAAGCATGAGAAGCATTGGGAACCTTGGCTCTAAGCTTAAACCATGACTTGACATGAGGTTTTGAGCTTCCTCATTTCAATTGAGGCTAATAAATTACATTATGGTGCATGCCCTCATTGTTCTCTCTTTATATTCAACAATAGAATCATATTAATTTTTGAAAGGGGAAATAAGGTTATCATCAATATAATTTAGAATTATAAGATCCCTCATGTAACAATTATGGGCATTGGGAATCTTAGCTTTATGGATTTTAACTTATTTTTTTTACATTTTCCATATGATAAACTAGAAGATCAACTTTTAGCAAAAACTTATTTGGTTAGGCTTCATGCATATTTTTTGTTTGGTTTGCATTGTATGGATTTTGGATTTTTAATGGAGCCTTCACTACACTTTTTGAGTAGTCATGGGAGATTGAAGATTTGGAGGGCTAAGAGCCACATTTTGAGTGCTTGATGAGCCTATCATCTAGAAGACATCCAGAGCACTCCAATGGTACCTTCAAATCCTAATTTGGACACCTGGAAGGCCTCCAAAAGTCAATTCTCCTCAGCTCGCTATGCTTTCTTCCAGCTCACTACACTTTCTCCCAATTTCGCTACGAGTTCTCTAGAAGGCAATGTTCACTGAAAATTTGACCTAGCTTGACTTTTTACTGATGTAGTTGATGAAATGATGATGTCATGAGGTGTAATTGAGCTGGTAAATGGTAAATTAGGGTAGATACATGCTTTTTAATGTAATTTGGGTCAAATGTATCTATTTTCCTATGATGAGGTGAATTGGTTGACCTCCACTAGAGATTAGGGTTTTTTTGAGCTTATCATGTAATCAACTGCACAACCAATGGATTCGACCCCTTAGAGAGGGGAGATGTTGTTTTGGTTTATATCTATCATTTTTAGAGCCATTTGACCAGTTGGACATCAGTGGTTTGTAGCTATTTTATCTTGTACTTTCACTTTCACATTCAAAAATCAAAGGATGCAATTGCAGCTATTATCTAGAAATTCATGTGTAGTGATTTTATGATCATGTATTTTCTCTATTATAGTCTTTATTGAATGATATATAGATCCTCTTTCATATCTTGTATCTTCAGTGGCTTTCCTTACAATTCATAGGAAAAATTCTATTGATTTAGCTCTGCTTATATGGAAATGTCATTTTGTGTTTTATGCTTCCAGTTAAATGAATTCATGAATGAACATGCTCATTAAATCCCTCTACCTTTTCACACTCTCCATTATACCCACAGAAACCTAAATCCATCATAAATCCATTTCTACCTTGCTCCTTTATATTTTTGCAACTGTAAACCCTTTGATCCCTAGACCTAGCTACTTGGTTTCATCCTTGATCCAGCATGAAACCCTAAATTTCTCAAAACCTACTTGAGCCTATCATATCTAGCATAATATCTAGTGTTGTGCATAGTTTGAAAATGTCTTCAAAACCATTGACCAAGCCATATTGTATGTCATAATTTCCACCAATCAATTCGACAAGCATGTTTTCTTTGAGCACAATGGTGGTTGGAAATTTCATTTTCAGGTTTCTATGGAAAGTTTTATTAGTTGGTTCAGTTCTTTGATCATGTGCATTCAATGTAATTGTTTTTGCATTGATGAGAGCTAACATTTTTTCATTATATTCTTGCATGTTTTTGTTTTAAATGGAAGAGGTGTGGAAATGTTGGATCATTTGGTGGACATTTGTAATAATGTTTTTTCAAAACTAAATATCATCATCGATATGTGAGCAAGTTCTAAGTCTGTTTAGGATAGAAACAAACTATTTATTTCCAACTTATAACATTAGACATTGTCTTTCCAAAAGTTGTAAGGAACAATATTCCCATGAGGATTGGATATTCAAATATCCAATGATCATGTACAGGATGTGCTTGGCACAAGTCACCATAGAATACTATGTCAAGGTTGTCAAATGGTGTGGCTGGAATATGCATGATTTCACGAAGCCATTTCTCAATGTTGTATAGTAGCCGGGAGTTGATTAGTGATGCTTCATCTATTAGCAAGAGCCTAAGTTGATAATATTCTTTGGTCAATATATCAAGTGTGTTAAAATTCAATGGCACCATGTTGTCCATTGATACGGGTAAATGCAAAGTTGAATGCACTATGACAACATTTGAACTGTATGCAACTTTGCTAGTAAATGCAACTATGAGTCCCTTTTCTTCAATGGGTCACTTTGCAAGTCTTTGTTTTATTAGTGCATTAGTGCATGATAGAGGGATTGTGCAGTAAATTTTTTCCCTAATCCTGGACCTCCAGTGATGAACACATAAAATGGGATAAATGGATTTTTTTTTTTCCATGGATTGATTTCCTTTGTTATTGATTTTTGTTATTCATTTAGTTTTATTATAATTTCATGATATGATTTTGTGCTCAAAATAAAGTGATGTTCAATGGATTCAACAGTCTTTGTGTATCCAATTTGTAGTTTTCTAGATTTAATTTTTTCTATTAGATTATGTTCAATATCATATTTCTCAACAGGAGATACATTTATGTCATTGTCAACTAGCAAATGAAGAACAAGCATTTACTCGTTTTTTTTTTACAATTGTAGTAGAAGCAAGGTCTATGTCTCCCCATGGAAATATTGAATGGAAGAAGCGTTTTTCAGTAGTAGAAACTATGTGTTTTTGGGACAAATATAATTCATACCATGTTTAATTTTATTTTTTTAATGTGTTTTAATATTCTCTATATGCAATATATATCATCATTTTTTCCCTAAAATGGTCTTCAATATCCTTTTGTTCATTGTATCAGATGAATCGTATGACACATGGATGTGTTTTCTTCCTGATTGGTTTTTTTTGGTTGAATATGAAGAAGAAATTCTACAAATCAAATTTGTTCAAGTTCAATGGGGCATGTGACATAATTATCAATGATTATCACACACATGATGTATTTAGAATTATCGGGTTCTTTTTGCAATAGAAAAGGTATCTTTAGTACGTATGTCTGTTTTTCAGCTGGAGCAGTGTTAATGAAAATTGTTTTTTTGGATGATGAGTAAAGAGGCAATGAAAGAATAATATGTATTGCTTGTCGGATTGACTGTTGCATATTTAGTAATGTATTTCCATATTTTCATATAGTTTCCACCTTGTCATCTTGATTTCACAAGAAAATTTCCTGAATAATTTTGAAGGCAGATATCATTGCAAAATCCATTTTTGTCATATAGGAGCAACAATATGTTGTTGCAACATAGACATCCAAAATAAATTGAGCATCTATTTTCATTTGCCATAATGGAGGGATATTTTTTGCAAATTAATTTATCCACACATCAAAAAGATTTATTTTGAGCAGTACAATAGGTCAAGTGATACAAGAGCGAAAGAGAAATATTATTCTTTTTTTTGTAAGTCCAACATTAGTTAGGAAACTATCAATTTTTTTGTTTCTTGAGTAGGTATTGTGTTATAGAATGTAAGAAAGTTTTTTTTTTCATTTCTTGAATGTCAACGTCTTTACTATAGAGAGGTTGCAATAAAAAAGTTTCAAGAACTGGTGGGAAAGGGAAAACAAATCTACATGCATAATTTTTATTCATTTTGCATGCTTTTGTGTGACGACGAGTTTTAAATTTAGTCATTTCACTTGGTAACAATGTTGAATCACAACTCAAATATCGATCAATGAATGCAATGACATTAGTATTAGGAGAGGGTTAATATATTGGTGCATCTTTAATCCAGAGAAAATTGTGGTTATGTTCTGATCCTTTGCTTTTGGAACTATGTGTTGAAGAAATAACCTTGCACTTGACCAAACAACTCATTGTTTTTTGTAATTAGAGTATGCTTTGATGAAAATATATGTTTCTAATATTGAATGCAATTGACTAGATGGCACCAGATGAATGTGTCAATGTTTTCATGAGAGAAGTTGAGATTGTGTTTGGTTGTAGCACCAATTTTTATTTTCTTTATTGCATCTGTTAGTGGACTCCATAAATTCTCAACACTAGTGAATGTGACAAAAAATGTTGGTGGACCAAGTTGATGTATCATTGCGATGATGAATTTTCGTATGGCTTAAAAGTAGTTAAGAGATGTGTGAATTCCTCTTAGACAATGATATGCAAATGGTGATTTCAATATTCTCCGAAGATTACTCTGGTTCTTGACATATTTGAAAAGTAGTTTTTTCCCTTTTAGTTCTCCTTTGGGAATAGAAATCTAGGTGGAGCTGTATACTTGATTTATCAAGATACAAATTACTTTGAAAAATATATTTGTAATGTGCGTTGAAAAGTCCTCAGACATATGCAATAATTCCCATTATAGAATTTTTTGATATGAAAAGTGATTTTTGACATCAATAGGTAAGCTCGAGGAAAAAAATAATGTCAGGAAGTTAATCTCTTCAGAAAACCTATCCTGGAAAATTCCCAATAAAAACAATCCCTCGCAAGGTGCAATTTGCACAAATTTTGTGTCGAGATCATGGATTGGATGGGCCTCCAAGTAACAATGCACTGTTTTTTATTATGTTTCTATATCACTATCAACATTTGGTGAATTTAGTTGAAATATTATCGAAAATAGTGTCATGTTTTTTTATTTTATTTTATTTTATTTTATCAAAGTGTTATTGCCACTCACCATTGACCACTATATGTTCATTTTTGTACAAATTAGTGTTGCACAAGTCATGCAAATAGGTGATCACTTTGTTTAGGTGAATGTTTCCTAACAAATAAGCATTTTTGTATTCCATATTTCTCTTTAGCATTACTACAATTTTCATGTACTCATAGATATTTCAAGGAAAGGATTTTTGAACTTTGTCCAAATTGGAAAGAAAATTTATGATTGTGCCTGTTAATCCCATTTGTGATATTTTGTACCCAAGTTTCCTTATTTGTGGAAAGGTAATTATTGGTGTGACTAGTCTTTCCTACAAAGTGGTCAACTGCGTAACACAAAGAAATATTTGGTTTCACCAAATTCGCAGAGGTGATTCAAATGTAGACATTTTTTCATTGAGGATTGCATTAGAACAAGATCTGCAAACTTGCTCATTGACTTTGATGGATTTTACATCTGTTGTAGCAGTGAGGCTGGAAAAATCTAATAATGTGCTCTTGTCAATGGGTCACATGTATTTTTCAAACTATAATATGTCACAAATGCAACATGCATAATTACAAATATGTATTGATTTCTTTAATTAATCACACATGATTATTTTCTTATTGATTTTTCACAACACCATGTGCCGGTATAAAAAAACTTAATATGATGCAACCGACTATAATTCTCACTGGGTTTGTTGGAGAAATCACTAGAGAGTATTGTGATATTAAGTTCCGCCTGCCTGTAAGGATGTAGTGGGTTCCACCAAATATCAACCAAATTCTGTTATTGATTTTTCCTTGCCATATACAGGACTGTTTCATAGTTTTACAAGGACCACACAGGTGCTATCAGGGTTTGCTTGTCAGTTCAAAACTATGGCAAAAGGTCAACCGAGGAAATGACAGGGTATCGGAAAAGGAAACATTAGGGGAATTTTGAGGTCTAAAATGGGCCTCCTAAGAAAAACGTACAACCAATATAAAATTTATAAGAACCAATAGGATTCAAGATGATTATCTCACCCATGGGGGATGATTCACCATTTTGGGAGTAAAAAAATAAAAATAATAAAATAATAAAACTACTTTTTCAACTCATATTTTCAATTTATCTCCCTAAGGTTTTACCCAAATTTCGAGCGGGAGTATTTTTGGATGCAAAATTAAATTCCTCATCCAAGGAGTACCCATGTTGCATACTTTTGATGGACCCTATTAAACGAAAAATGAGAAATACATGAAAATACGCAATTGCAATCACGTTTTTCATGTATTTATCATTTTACATGTAGTAGATTCCATCAAAAATATGAAATACGGGTACTCTTTGGATGAGGAATCAAAATTTCATCCAATGAGTATTCCCGCTCGAAATTTGAGTAAAATATTAGGAAGATAAGTTCAAATTATGAGTTGAAAAAGTAGTTTTTTCTTTTTCCCCTCTAAAATTTGATGATGTAATCAAACCTTATTTATTATTTCCACTATTATTTTATAATTTCCTTAGGAGGCCCATTTTAGACCTCAAAACTCCCCTAATGGAAGAAGATACCAACTTAGAATGTGGGACCAAGTAAACGTGGAAGAAAAACCAAAAAATAAGTAATGGAGAATATTTTTGATATATATATAGTTGGAAACCCACCTCAAGTTCATAACATAATACAAGGCTAGGAAAGAGAGAGCAACCACGAAGACGATGAAGTTAGGACCTCTTGAGTTCCTCCTTGCCGCAGATTGGGAGTAGTCAAGGGGCCTAGGGCTACTATAAAGAGTTTGGGGTGGCCGGACATGGAACAACAGGAAGCCACCATGGACTTCATCTCGGACCCCAGGAACACAAGAGGGAGGCTATCCCTCTTTCACCAATCTATCCATACCTATTGGAAACTCAAATTTTGTTTGGCAAAGGCCATGACTAGCATGCAGGAAACGGAAGGAAACCACAATGTGATTTCAATTCTACAACAAATTAAACAGGAAATTCAAGAAATTGGCATGTCTCAGTATCATGCTGCAGCCATAATTGGGAGGATTGAATGCCAGCTACAAGCTATGCAGCAAGTAGATATGCTAGGATAAATGCAAAGGATCCGGCTCCTATTGAATCTTCTGATGGGTGTCTCTAGATATTAGTAGTTTTTAATGATTTTTGCGGCTTGTTTTTACTTCTTTTTGGTAAAATTTGATGGACATAGTAAAGTAGATATATCGGAAATTAGAAGGAAGAAACAATTCCAATACTGGTTGTCTTTTAACTCACTCAGGTGGCCAACAGACATTGTTTCCTTCGGGCAGGTTGAAGCTACTAATTACTTCAGAATATGTATGCAATCTGCTTTTTTTTTTTTGATAAATAAAAAATGGTAAGGCTCTATGAAATTTACAAAAAAAAAAATCATGGTTGCTCAATGACAAAGAATATGAATCTGTTTCGGATAGCATGCAATGCTTATGAAGTTTAAAAAAAATTATCTTTTTTTTTATGGTTTATTTTCAGTTATGTGAAACTTTAGTGGAGAGAAACATGTAGTATCATTGGATTTTTTTTCAACAAGATGCATAGAAGAAATAGTTGGTACAATAGTGTAGTTTCTTTCTGGTGACATTGATTTAAGAATCCCTTGCACTTTGTCAATGCGGTTGATATTTTTGGCACTAATAATTTGTTGAAGCATGTGATAATGCATGTGTGATTTGGTAAATGGAATAAACATTATGTAGAGAACTTTGGATGAAGTCTTTGTTGAATAGAACCCAAAAGTAAAGTCTTTTATTTTTGTGTTCCAAATGTATATGCTAATATTGAGTATTTAACATATCCACTGGATTTTAAAATAATTTCCCTCGACATGTCCATTTGCATACGACATTGATAATTTTATAATATAACCTTTCCAATTGTTGATACATTTCTCTTGTTCAATTATTGTAGCATTGAATTTTTATTGAAAGAACTTAATAGCTCTAATATCATTGTGAATGAAACAATTGTAAAAAGTAGGATAAATGTTGAAGTCTATATAAGTTGAACCTAGATAGCTTGTGATCAATTTCTTGAAATTTTGACTCATTTAGCGCAAAATAAATGTTCATCATCATGCAGCCCAATGGGGAAATATGGAAAAGTGGAAAATGTAAGATTGATTTACAATGGAAAAGGATGAAATATGTTTAATCATCAAATGCTAACAATCATTTAAGAGCATTATGGACATTTCTAAATGGGGTTTAGTATTCTCTCATTTCTATTCTTACTCACCACTTAGACGAGGATGAGCACCTAGCTGTGGGACAAAGAAAATGCAGAAGAAGTTGTGAGGAATTTTGATACTAGTAATTTTTACATGTGATCAAAGAGGAAAAAAAACTACATGGTTAAAAAGGGAAAATCAATAACATGCAAGTATTTTACTTTAAGCGCATAGGAAAAAAAATAAACTTCCCACAATGTACTAGTAGGCACAATTTAGAGACAATGTAACCGAATGATAAGTATGTACAAAAAATCCTAAACCTCCAATTACTAGATTTAAATGAAGCATCCAAGTCAAAATATTACTCTCTAGCATCAAAAATTTTAGCCAAACTGAGCTTTGTGGCGAGTGTTGGCCCAAGCCTAATAAATTTTCATGAATACAAAAAATGCTCGTAATGGTTCAAGATCAAAGAAATATATATCATTACAGAAAATGCTCATTATAGCTCAATCTTTAAAAAATCACATCATTACAGAAATTCTCACTATGGCTCAACCTAAAAAGGTCTACATCATTAGATAATTTCTCTTTAAACTCTACTCCAGATGCTTTCGTTTCACCCAAATAAAAGGCAACTTTTCAATCCTAAAACAAAATGTTTGATGGTCTATGTAATGAATAAAAAACCAACCACTCAATAGGCCTAAGAGATGAATTGGGGCCTCTAGGTATCTTGAAACCTTCCAATCCACTTGGTTCGATGTTCTTGAATATCTAATTTTGTATTCAATCAAATTATAACTAGGAAAATTGCTCAGACTTTGGTGATTAACTAGCTAGTCCTCTAATTCAAACGAGTTTTCTTAAAGGGCCATTTATAATACTTCTAAACTGGATCCTATGCATATTTTCCCATCTTGAACAGGTTATAATATGGGATTACCTTGTACAGTTGTAGAAATTTTTTCTTGTTAAGGGGTTGCACTATTGATCATATAGGGTTGTTGATTAGCTGACTATCTAGAGATTTTTTTTTTCTCGTAGGGGTTATCAATGCTTTGGTAGGAAAATTGAACCATCCTAAAATTGGAACGATGGTTGCTATTCAAGCCTACTAATGAAATTGAAGAAATATTGGTGAAAAAATTCGAGGAGAAACGATCGATGTCATGTTCAATTTAAATATTTATTCAAATGGAAGAATATAAATTTAGATGATGAAGTGTATAATGTAGAGGAGAATTTGTGTTTCATTCAATTCCTACAGTAGTCAACAAGCCCATGGTTCAATCCACCTGGGTTGGATGCTCATATTTTCCTTCCAACTATGTCTGATTCAGGAGCATCAACCATAGTTTTGTGCAATCGGCATCACAATACTTGCTTCCAATTTGCATCTATTGTTGTTTAGTTAATTTTCTTCGTAGGATGAAGAAAAAGGTCACCATTTCTATATAACTACTACGAATCTAGGCATTGTTATGAAATGATAAAGCCTATATAAGGTGAACCTAGATAGCTTGTAAGTTGTGATCAATTTCTTGGAAGTTTGACTCATTTAGTGCAAAAGCAAGTTTCATAACCATGCAGTCCAATGGGAAAATATGAAAAAGTGTCAAATGCAAGATTTCTTCACAATGGAAAAAGATGAAATATGTTTAATGGTCAAATGTTACCAACCAATGAAAAAAATTACAGAAATTGATATATGGGGTTTAGTCTTCTCTCATTTCTAATCTTATTGACCACTTAGATGACAACACAAACCTGGCTTTCGGCTAAAGAAAATGCAGAAAAAGTTGTTAGTAATTTGAAACTGGTATTGTTTACATGCGATGAAAGAGAGGTGAAAAAAAAATACATGATTAAAAATGGAAAATTGATAACATGCAAGAATTTCATTTTAAGAGAATAGAATAATAATTTAAAAAAACACACAAATGTACTTGCAAAAAAAATTCCAAGAAAATGTAACTGAATGAGAATATTGCACCCAAAAAAAAAAAAAAAACTCTAAACACTACATTTTCATAAAGAATCCAAGGAAAAATCTTACTCTCTAGCTTCCAAAGTTTTATCCAAACCAAGCTTTGTGGCAATTATTGGGAGTTCAAAAAAAATCTACATGAATACAGAAAATGTTGATAATGGTTAAATCTCAAAAAAATCTATATCATTACAGGAAATGTGAATTATAGTTCAACCTTTAAAAATTTATAGCATTGTGAAATTGTTCACAATGACTCAACCTAAAAAGGTCTACACTTATATATAAATGCTCTTTAAACTCTACACCAAATGCTTTAATTTCACCCAAGTAAAAAAGGAAAATTTTGTAATCTTGAAACAAATGTTTGATGGTATATGTAACAAATCACACACAAACCACTCAATAATCCTAAGTGATGAGTTGGGATCTCTATATATCTTTACACCTCCCAATCGACATGGTTTGATAATCTTGAATAGATAAATTTTTATTCAATCAAGGTGCTACAAGGAAAATAGTTCCGACTTTGGTGATTAGATAGCTATTCCTCTAATTCACACAAGTTTTCTTAGAAATCATTTTCTAATACTTCTAAACTAGATCCTTTGCATCTCAACCCATTTTGAACAAGTCATAATATGACATCAACTTGTATAGTTCTACAAAATTTTTCTTGTTAAGGGGTTGTGATACTAATCATATAGGGTTGTTGGCTGGCTGGTTTTCCAAGGAGGAGATGTTTTTTTTCCCATAGGGGGTATCCATGTTTTGGTAGGTAAAAGGTACCATGCAATAATGGGAAGTATAGTTAGGCTATTCAAGCCTACTAAATAAATTAAAGAAATATTTGTGAAAATAGTTAAGAAGGAACAATCGATGTCAGGACCAATTTAAATATTTAGTCAAATGGAAGAATAGAAATTTGAATAATGTGTTGTGTATTATAGAGGATAATTTGGGTTTCCTTCAATGCCTACATCACTCAAAGTTCCCATGGTTCTATCTACCTAATTCGGTTTCTCATGTTTTCTTTCTAAGTGTGTTTGGTGCAGGAGCATCAACCATAGGTTTGTGTAATAGAAATCAGAATTTTAGCTTCCAATTCACATCTATTGTTTTTTAGTTAATTCACTTCGTAGGATGAATAAAGTGGTCACCATTGTTATAATACCACTACAAATCTATGCATTGCTACAATATTGATGTGTCTTTATTGAATTGATATAAGTAAAATGCATGGAAGTTAATTGGGACAATCAAATAAGGAGGAGAAACACTACAAATATTATTGGACTACCAAGTGAACTAAATGATCTAAGAGTAGGCTATAAATCTAGTGAATTAACAAAAGAGAGTTCATTTCCAACAATCTACAATGAGAAAAGAGAAGGTTCAACTCCAAATCTGAAACATAAGAGAAAGTTCATCTCTACAGCAAAAAACGAAACTTTAGCTGTAGTGAACAGAAAAATGAAGAAGGGAGTGAATATAAACTCATGCTCAAGTCTTAGACTGTTTGGTAGTATGATCATGATACACTTAAATACCATGAACTATGGATATACTTAAACCCCTATATTTCAATCCACAGGCCGTAATTGGCCTATAATTCAATAAAGAGCTATACTCCATCCTTGTCCTTATGTTTCTTATTACTTACATTATTAATTCTTTCATATTTGATTTTATAGAATTTGTATATTGTTAATACTTAATTACACTACTTTCATGGCCAGAATGTTGATAGTATTGATCTAGTTTTGTAGTTTTGTTAAGAAATTACAAAATTGTGTGAACCCACCCTGCAGTTTCTCTACTTTGATGGCTTTTCTTGTGGTTGTAGTTTTGGCTTCTTTACTACAATGAATTTAGGATGTTTACGACATAAAGTGATATAACCAAAACTGAAATGTGTATATAGAAACCAGATCTTCCCAAGTGTGAAGTCTAATGAAGCTCGAGTGGACAGACATTGACAACATCATGAAGACCCACATGTGGTGGGAAATCCAAGTGAAAGCCATTAGGACCCACTTGTCGAGTGATTGTATATGGTCCATACTAAATTATTTTGAGCTTATGATGATTCTTTTTATGGAATTTCTACTTATCTAACTGAAGTCTAACATTAAGGAAGAAGTTATATTTTTCACCTTTTGTTGATGGGATGCTGCTGATGAGGAAAGGGAGACCATAATCTCATAAGTAGTAAGGGGTTGGATGTTATAACGGAACGACGTTGGTCATGAAGTGATTTTTACATAACATGTGTTTGTTGTACAATATCACGAGTTCAAGCATGAATTTTGGCTAAATTCTGAAGAAATGAATAAGCTTTATCTTGCTTATTGTCTTCATGGTTGTAGTTGGTGATGAAAAAGTCACTAGAATCTCATAAGTAGCAAGGGGATGGAATCTATAATAGGTCTCAAAAGGTGATTTCCCCATAGAGAGATGTATTGTTTTATTATATCTATGCTGCAAGAAGTGTAGACAGTTGTCCCATTCTCTATTTTTATGGCAATACATGTGGAAAGCATAGACTAAGGTCATGCTAACAACCTCAGTTTGACCATCAGTTTTAGGATGAAAGAAAGTATTGTATGGCTAAGGTCATCTGAACAACTTCATCTTGACCATCAATTTGAACGTGAAAGGAAGTAGTGTACATTAAGATACAACCTAGCAGTTTCTACAAAGAGTACCAAAATGACTTCAAATATTAGACTCTAGACTCTTGGTTTGAAATGATGGTTCACAATATATCCCAAAGTGATGCCAGAAAAATTCAAATAAAAAATCTACAGCTTATGGAGAATCTACATAATTTATATTAAAAATAATAACTTCCTTATTTGAAAATCGATAAACAATAACAAAATTGAAGTCATGTTTCTTTCAAGTGCTTGGAAAATTATTGATGAAATCCATGGAAATAGATTTCCATGGCATGGATGGCAATCAAAGGAGATGGTATATATCAAGCCTCCAATTAGAAGGATTATATTTGCTACAATGAGAGGACTGGAAATTGTATTTTGTTGCCTGCTTTGGCATGGAAGGCTGGTAAAAGTATCATTGGAGGTGTTACAACCTTATGACCTAACATATAGTCTAGTTACTTTTAGTTATTACAAGTTATCGATTATGGCCCAACTTGTATTATTGTTTTTTAATTAAATGAATGCAAGGTATCTACTATGTAAATGAAAGGTCCATATGAAATCCAAACTAATCTAATTATGCAAGAATGTCGTAAAAAACCAATTTAATGTGACACATAAAGAAGGTATATAAAGCAATAAAAATAGTTCACTAACTACAATTGAAACCATCAAAATAGACTGCTAAGAGAATACATGTTCTACATCAAAATTCTGGACAAAAAAACAAGAGAGACATGAAAAGAGCAGGGAAAATGGTGCACCATCTACCATTAGTGAAAAACCAAAATCATGTTGTAAGTCATTGAGAGTTAAATATACCAAGTAATAATGTATAAGACAAGCAAACATAAACATTGTGAGCAAGAGAATAGCCCACAAGTCATAATATTCATCCTTGTAAGCACCAAGAAATAGTTTGAATCACCAAAATAGTCTAGATTCATCAACAAATTTGCAAGGGTATGAACTAAAAATTAATAATATCAATGCATTCAACATTTGAAGACAACTTACAATTTCCAAATGAGGAAATGCTTGCAAGAGTGGAAAGATATCCTTTATAGAAAGTCCTAATGACTTATTACTTCTACCTACTTGACCGTTAGCCTTTTGCCTTCTTAGCTTTCAACCTTTACAGAAGCTCTTAGCCTTCCACCATTTTAGCTTTTGGCCTTCCCATTCTATTTATGTAGCCTAGTTTACAAGTTTTTGTCCTCATTCCAAATAAGATGATGTTAACATATTTATAATAAAAATAATAAAAATTACAAATTTATCCACCATATTAGACTTTATACTCTTGGTTTGAAATGATGGTTCACTATATATCCCAAAGTGACATCAGGAAGGGTTAATGAACAAATTTACATCTTATGGAGCATCTATAGACTTTATAAAACAAATAAAAAATTGCCTTATTTGAAAATCTGCAAATAGTAACAAAATTGAAGTCACGTTTCTTTCAAGTGGTTAGAAAACCACTAATGAAATCCATGGAAATATTTTTTCATGGCATGGATGGAACTAAAAGGGGTTGGTATAGATCAAGCCTCTAATTAGAAGGATTGGATTGGCTACCATGAGAGGACTGGAAATTATATTTCGTTTCTTTCTTTTGCATGGAAGATTGGTAAAAGTATCGTTGAAGGTTGGTAAAAGTATCATTGGAGGTGTTACAACATTATGCCGAAATGGATTCCATTTAAAGAAGACAAACTTCTCTAAAATGTAGGTGAGCAAGCCTTGTTGGAAGACAACGATGGTTAAGCTTATATAAAAAAATACATATATAACAATATAGTACACTAAATGTGTATGGTTCATAGTTGTTGGTTGTTGTAGCGCTTTCAAAACAAGACCAAGGTGAGGATATGTCAGACTAAACATCTGACATATAATATGTAGAGTACCTTGACAAGAGTTAAGCTGAGAAAATTAACAAGCCTTATTATATTTGAAGGTTTCCAAATGGTAGCATAGTTTGGATATCCTTACCTAGGATGATAGTAGCCAACATATGCTACTTTGTTTGGCTTCCTTCCAGCACAAGTAGTGGATATACAATACCAAAAATCATGGCATATATAGTATTAGTGCTATCATTCCAACCAGAATTAGATTTAGGCATTAGGACCCACTTGTCGAGTGATTGTATATGGTCCATACTAAATTAGTTTGAGTTTATGTTGTTTATTTTTCTTCATTATCCACCTATCTAACTAATTCAAACAAAAAGAAAGAACTTTTATTTTTCTTATTTTGTTGATTGGATATTGTTGATGAAGAAAGGAAGACAAGAATCTCACAAGCAGTAAGGGGATGGATGCTATAATAGACTAATGATGGAAATGAAATTATTTTTACTTAGCATGTGTTTGTTGTATAATATCATGATTTTAAGCATGAATTTTTGCCAAATTTTGAAGAAAGGAATAAGCCCTATCTTGTTTGTTTACTTCATGATTGTAGTTGGTGAAGAAATAGTGACTAGAATGCCATAGGCAACAAGGGGATGGAAGCTATAACACGTCTGAAAAGGTAAGTTCCCTAAGAGACATGCATTTCTTGATTATAACTATGTTGCAAGAAGTGTAGATAGTTGTCCCATTCTTTGTTTTTATGGTGATACATGTGGAAAGCATGGACTAAGGTCATGCTAACAACCTAAATTTTACCATCATTTTTAGGATGAAAGGAAGTGTTGTGTAACTAAGGTCATGAAAACAACCTCAGCTTGACCATAATTTGAAGGTGAAAGGAAGTAGTGTACCTTAACATAAAACCTAGTAGCTTCTACAAAGAGTACCAAACATGATTTAAAATATTAGAGTTTATATTTTTGGTTTGAAATGATGGTTCGTAGTATATCCCAAAGTGACGCTAGATAGGGCCAAAGAACAAATTTATTGCTTATGGAGCATCTATAGACTTTAGAAAACAAATAAAACTACCACATTTGAAAATATGCAAACAATAACAAAATTGAAGCCATGTTTCCTTCAAGTGGTTTATGAAATCTATAGAAATAGGTTTCCATGGCATGGATGGAAATTGAAGGGGATGGTATATTTGTATTTCATTTCTTGATTTTTCATGGAGAGATGGTAAAAGTATCAATGGAGGTGTTAGAACATTATGCCGAAATGGATGCATTTAAAGAAAACAATCTTCTCTAAAACATAGGTGTGCAGGCCTTATTGGAAGACAATGTTGGTTGAGCTTCTGTAAAAAAATATACATATATAACAATATAGTGCATTAAATGTGTCTAGTTCATAGTTGTTTGTTGTTGTAGTGCTTTCAAAATAGGACCAAGGTGAGGATATGTTGGGACTGGACATCTAACATATAATATGTGGAGTACCTTGGCATTAGGTTTGTTGAGAAAATTAACATGCCTTCATATATTTGAAGGTTTCCAAATTGCAACATAGTTTGGGTATCCCTTACCTAGAATGATAGTAGCCAACATCCTTCCAACACATGTAGTGGATCTCCAATACCAAAATTTGTGGCATATATGGTATTAGTGTTATCATTCCAACTAGAAAAAGATTTAGGATTTAGATTCAGTTATGTTAAGAAATTTAGGATATAAATGATTGTAATCTGTGTATAAGTGTACAAGCCTACCTTTGTGTACAAAACAAATAGAGAATGTGTTGAGAGGAGCTTTAGTATGCCTGGGTCATTAATCATTGTAAATCTGTGTTCGTAGTGACCAGAGTGTCAACACCCATTGAAGTTAGTTCCCTATTTCTATAGTGAAGTCTAAGTGACGGTATCAATACTAGTATTATAAGTAACATAATATTCAATAAAAACACGAAAACAAAAATAAATTGAAAAATAAATAAGATATCAGAGTTTTTCAGCAACTACCTAGGAACCAAAGAGAGAACAAAAAAACCATTGAGGATATTTAAAAGGTTTGAATAAATAGAATAAAAAATCACATTGAAGGCCAGCTCAAAACTTTTTTAAATAAAAAACAATCTCAAATCCTCCTTTTTCACGTCTAAGAATTTTTTAGTTCGAATATTCTTTTATATTTATAAACATGTCGACAGAGGGAAGTTTAATTTTTCTGAAGTTTTGGTATTTTCAGTGGAGGTTTATTATATAAAGACATAAAGATCTGGACAACGAAGTTTAATTTTTCTAAGTTTTTTGGGTTTTTTTCATTGGTGTTTTGTTTTGTTATATAAATTTTCGTGAGATTATTGTTTCAAATTAATAATAGATTTTATTTAAATTTTATTTTAAAAATATAAGAAAGATAAAAATATTTGATAATTATTAAAATTAATTAAATTATAATTTTATTATTATTAATTATAAAAAGAATTTGTGTATGAATTATATATATATATATATATATATATATATATATATATATATATATATATATATAATGTTATAAGATTTTTAATTATAGATATTGATCACCATTTTAGTATGGAAATTTTTAACTTGTAAATAGGCTTTGTTACAATATTATGGGCCAATACATAGTTTATCAATAAGACATGCTCAAAAAAACTATAACTCATTTCATATAGCTTTTGTTTTTTATTAATCAATTTAATTAAAAAGACAAAAAAGACCTAACTATTTTAGAGATAAATATCACCTTGTAATCTGTGACTATTACTAAAAATATTCTAAAATATGCTATAAAAATTAAATAGCTATTATTCACCTCATAATTATTAATAATTAAATTAAAATTTTAAATTTTTTTTTTTAAACATAACCATTAACATTATTATTTCAAATTTTATAAATAAAATTAAATAATTTTATAAATATATAATTTTAAAATTTTAAAAACATTTTTTTTTGAGTTATATATCAAAAATATCAAATAAACCTATGTAAATAATATATAGAATAAATACTCATTAACTAGACCTACGATGTACCATGGAATTGTGATTCGAAGTGCATCTCATGAAAAAAGGATAAAAAGGGAGAGAACCAATTTTAGAGTGTGGTGAGCATCTATTACATTTAATGGAACCAAATAATTATGTTCCACATTACTTCTTCTCTCCACAGAAAAGAACATAGAGAGTGTATATGGTAATATGGTCATCAGAATCATTGACAAGCACACTATCATCATGTACCAAATCAAATTCAATTAATAATTCATCTATGGAGGCAATAATATTTTCTTGTCTGAAAACATTGATTGTTTCTTGTGGGGAGAAATTTCTTAATGATTCTAATCTTGGCATAAATTTATAAATCAACACCTTAGACCAAGGACTCCAATGGATAAATGGAGAGGCAAAGACATTAGAATAAAAATAAATTGTTGATCTTCCATTAACTCTTGCTCTCTGGAGTATAGAAAAATAATCTTCCCAAGATAAGTCCCCTCTATATACGAAACAGAATGCCCCAATAATTTTTATAGAATAACTGAAATATACCCTCCAATGAGGTTCTCTGTATGGCATCTCCTGAAGGTAGCCTTGCCTGCAAACATCTATTTCTAACCATTTCTATAATATTATATGCTGAATTTCATGAGGCAGCTGCTTAACTTTCCCCAAGAGACAATCAACACAAACTGATACTATGCAATTTTCACAGTTTTATCCATCTGTATCTTTTTGGTGGTTGTGAACTACTTGAGGCACCATCCCTCCTCTCTATTTGAAACATCTTTATTTCTTTTATATCAGATGCTCCTTCCCTGGTCATCATATCAACAAGATAATTCTCTTTTCCAAATTTATACACAATATCAAAATCATATCCATCCAGCCATAAGGCCCATCTCATAATTCTGTTGCTACCTTTCTCAAGCAATTTATTATTGCTTAGCATGCCTTTCATGTGTTTTAGATCAGTCTTTACAATAAAATTTACAGATTTCAAATATAGCCTGAAATGATTGATACCTTTCTTTACAGCCAATATTTCTTTATGAGAAGAAGGATATTTTACCTGAGTATCATCAAATGCTCCAGAAGCATAAGCACAAACAACTTCTTTTTTACCTTTTTTCTGTATAAGGACTGCTGCCCAAACACTATCAGAAGCATCTGTCTCTAAAATAAACGGCTGGCTTGTATTGGGTAGCTTTAATGCAGGGAGCTGCTGTACTTTCTGCTTTATCATCCTTACTGCTTCTGTCATTTTATTAGTCCATGTAGCTCCTTCTTTTAGTATTTTTTGGATAACCTTTGTATCTGCAGCCTCTCTTTCATAGAACTAGCATACATAGTTAAGACATCCAAGAAATCTTTGTATAGCTTTAATATCTGGCAGATGATCTGGAAATTTTGCAAGGTGGACAAGTATATGAGGCTGTAGAGCAACCTGGCCCTATGAGATATGCAGACCCAAATAATCTATTGAGGTTTTCCCTATTTGAAATCTATCTTCTGAGTCTGATAGAATAATACCATGAGAAAATACAAGCTCATAAAATTTATACAAATGAGCTTTATGTTCTGTAATATCTTTGCTAAATACTAGCACATCATCTATATATACAATGATAAAATTCAGAGAGCCAAATATATCTTCCATCCTTTTCTGAAACTCAGATGGAGCATTTTTTAATCCAAACGGCACAACCTTCCATTGAAACTATCCATGGGGTACAACAAATGCAGTTTTGTACCTATCCTCTTTAACAATGCCAATTTTCCAAAAACCACTCTTTAAATCAAACTTGCTAAAAACATTAGCATTTTCTATTTTTGCAAGTAAAGGATCTTTATTTGGGAGCAGGTACTTGATAGGAAGCAAAGCATCATTCAAATATTTGTAATTAATTACCAGTCTCTTCTTTCCACGCTTCTGTTCATTGTGCTTGTTAACATAGAAGGCTGGACATGCCCATGGGCTCTTGCTCTTCTCTATCAATCCTTGCTTTAGAAGATTTTAAATCTCCTTTCTGCAAATTTCCTATTCTGTTGGACTCATATGATTAGTAGAAGATTTCTGTGGCTTAGGTACATAATTTTCTGCATATGGCAAAGTGACAAAATATTTTTCACGAGTCTAGAAAGCATCTGGATGATCAGATGTGCAATTTTTTTTTAGCTTCTCTACCACCCCTGAAAGAAGTTTCTCACCATGGATATCATCATTTCTAACAATTTTATTAATATTGGCCAAATTAGATAATGATTTCTCAACAAGATCTGGCTGTTCTGGTGGGAAACGAATAACATAATCATTTTTAGACAGAAGAGATCTTAATCCTTTGAGAGTGTTTAGCGTGAACACACCTCTATCAATTGTTACTGGAAGATGCATATTTAAAAAATCTTGTCCAAGTAACATGTCTGAACCTGTGTCATAGCTATATAGAGTAACATATGTTTGTACATCATTAACAAATATTGGAAAATTTGGAGCAATATGCTTAATATCTACAGTTTGTTGATTAACTGCACGAAACAGGATATTGGTGGGCTGCTAGTAATAAGCAGGGATTGCATCATGTTTATAGAAGCTACTCATAGCTCCTGTATCAATTTGGGTATCGAAAATATATCTTTTATTTCCTGGGACTTTTATACTGATTGAAACCACAATTCTATCACCAATGCTTTGCATGTAAGCAACCTGCGGAAGATCAATAACTTCTATTTCTCTTGATTTATCAGGGCATTGAGACTCAGCTTTTTTCAAAAGAATCCTGATTAGCCTTGAATTATTTTCTTCATAATCTGCTAAATATTTCTATAACCTAGAGGCTAGAAAAATCATTTCTTCCCATGTTTCTCTCATTGATTTTTCTAGATATTTTAATGAAATATTTAGAGATTCTTCTTCAGTGATTAGAGATTCTTTGGCTGATTCAATCATAGCAGTAGGTAAATAGAAGTTTTCTTCATTAAATTCTTCTTCTTCTTTTTGTTGTTTTTCTATTGTAGGCAATTTTTTCTGCAAAGCATCAAGTGTTTCATTCAATCTTCTTTTAATTGTTATCTAGCCTGGTGCCAGACTGGCTATTTGCTTTTTTATTTCTTCAATTTGAGACTGCAAAGAAGAGCTAAATACATGATGTAAAATTTTTATTTCTAGAACAAATTCTTCTTCAAAATCTGAACTATCCACAATTGGTATTTTATTGAAATCACAATGAATACTGGATTCATTTTCATCTGATTATGTATCAGAAACCTCAAAGTATTCGCCATCTGAATGAGAGATGAGATCCCAATCTTCAGGGTCATGGGTGGTACTAAAGATTTCCATTATCTTCATTTGGCGTTTTCCCTTTCTTTCTACACATTTGTTTGCATAATGGCCTTATTTTCCACAAACAAAACATATTGATTTCCTAGAGGGCTTATCTCTTTTCCTAAATACAAAACGTCTCTTTTTATTAGGAAATTTCTTGAACTTTGTTTTGTATTTATTCCTTCCTCTGTACTTTTATGGCTTGTCACAGTTGCAATATTTTTTCTTTGCAATATTTTCTTTCTTTTTATAGCAGCCAAAACTGTATGTTTCATTAAAATTATCACAGAACTTTGTACTAAATTTCATCTCTTTCTTAAAATTCTTTTTTTATCTTTGATGCAACACATTCTTTTTGCAAGATTGTCATTATATGCTGATGGAGTGATGCAAAAGATAAATTTTCTATCTGCACTCTATTTGCTTCAAAATAAGATTGTATCAATTCAGGTATTTTCCCGGGCATAGAAGCAACATAGTGTCTCAAATATGCAACATTATGTGGATCCTTAGTCCTATATAGTAATTATTGCATTGTGCAGAAGTAATCATGTAATTGATCAACATTACATAATATTTGTGACATAAACATTTGTGCATGGTTCTCGGATGATATGGGTTCTGCTCCTACAAACTCATGTACTAATGCAGAAAAGAGAGATGCTAAAGGATCTGTAGTTTCTAGAATAGCATCTTTCTCTTCCTGTGTTAATTTTTCCCACCATAGCTTCCAAATACGTATGAATGCCCATGTTATTTGAACTATAATGTCTGACCAACTTGCCTTTATCTCTGCCTTACTTTGTAATGCCCATGCATGAACCTTTTGAAATGTTTCATAAGTCTCATTATAAGACATACAATCAATAGAAAACAATAGCGTGTTTCCAAATCCTCTCTGATTATTTTCATTTTGTGAGGGTATATCTGCCATATTCCTAGCATATTTCTTAAAAGGGCTATCTTTCACATACTGATCATTTTCTTTCTTTGGAGATTTGTTTGAAAAATAAAAAGTATCATTTTTGTCCCTTTTAGTATTACTGGTTTCTCCCTTGGCTTCTTCTCCTCCAAAGAAAATTGGAAACATATCTTTCTGTTTTTTGTAGAGATCAATTAGCTTAACATGGTTATTTGGAAGGACTGTATCTTTAGTCAACTGATCTACTTTAAACTTCCTCAGGATACTAGATAGTTTTTCTGCCTTAGACCTCATCAATATAATTTTATCCATAGCAAGTTTAATTCCTGATTGGATTTTTTCTAGATCATTGTTTTGACTAAAATTCTTGAAAAGCAAACTCCTAAGTCCTTTCGGTTGGTTAGTATTTTGTGGAAACTTCAGCTTATAACTGGATTTGTCTATTTGCCTATAATCAAGTGGAGATGGACTAGCCAATGCATCTTTGAGATATCCAAGTGATTTAGTAATAATTCCCAAATTGGAATTGATATCATTCAGTTCTTGGGAATGTTTTTCTTTTAATTCAACAACCTCACTATACTCAATATGCATTTTTTTAACATGCTCTTTGATTTCTAGAACATCAGTATGCAAATCATCAATATTTTGCAACATGCAAATTATATGCTAATTGGTAAATTTTTGCATTTTTATAACATCTGATTGTTCTGGATCATTCTGATTCTTTAATTGTATCCATTGAAAATATGATTTCTTAGATCCATTCATAAATGATCTACTAGAGTTTCCAGGCTCAAGGTATCTCTCAGGAATAATATTAGCAGATTCTATTGATCAGCGGTTGTCATTGATGTCAACCCAAGCAGCACCATGGGCTAACCTAATATTGAATGGGAATTTTGACCTACAAAATTAATATATTCTGGGTCAATAATGATTTTTATGGTTTCTACTTGTCGAGATGTTTTTTTTGATATATGGCACGCCATGTAATTCTTCACGGTTTGAGAGATATTCATGTTTGAAGTTTGTACCCCAGTTAGTGGGCTAAAACCCCATGGGGTTAGGGCATGGGTCATTGAAAAGTCATAATTAATATTTTCTAAGCTCCTAAAATCCCTCCCACATTCACTTTTTGAAGCCTCTCTCAACTTAAGCATTCATATATATTGTGATCTTCATTTCCTCCTTAGGCAAGGGATTCGGCCATCTGAAACATGTCATCGTGGAATTTTCGCTCTATCTTGTTTTATACAAAGGCTCAGAAGCTGAAATTTTTATGAGGTGAAGAAAAAATCTTGAGGAAGCTGCAGTAAAAATTTCATATCAAGTTGCATAATTTTTTGGAGATATGATCTGTGGAAGTAAGGGTTTTTGCAGGCTCCTGAAATTCATCTCAAAGAAGTGACCTTGGTAAATTCTTCATAACTCTCTCTTTGAGTATCGGATTGGAATGCTGTAAAAAGTGACAGATAGTGCACAATCTGTACTCTTTTCTTTATCAATTTTAGAAGCAAATGAATAAACAGTGACACGTGACACTCCATACAAGTTCGCTCTTTTGAAATAGTCCATAATTAGGGCAGTGTGAGAAATTGGGTATAAATATCTCTTGAAGAATCCAAATTGGGTCAGACCTATGGCATTGGAAAGAAGACTCTGAGGACTACTATAGGACCGAAAATCAGATATTGAGGATCTGAAATAATAGAGATACACCAGATTCAATATCGAGCTCCTAGAAGGCAAGAAAAAGCTAGATCATGTGTTGTCAAGGATTGCAAAGGACCAGAATTTCTACGGCATAAAAGAAAAACAAGGTGTGGTAGAGGGTAGCATGATAAGAGCAGCAACCAAGGTGCATAACAACGGCAAGAAGTTCATACATCATATGGAAGTCTTCAAGTGGGAAGCACTTGCATACAATCATTGTAAAGGTATCATTGTACTTAGTCATTGTAAATACATTATTGTACAAATTGTACTAGTGTCTATCTGCCAAGGGTTGAAGAGGCAGTGATGGGAGGTCTAGGATCATCATTAGGTGGTTGTGTCAAAGTTGGGGTTATGGTCTAGTATATCTTCTTCTTCTACATCATTCTATATAATTGTAAAGTGGTCCATTTTCCCTGGTACAGGAGTCCATTATTATTTTATTCTTATATAGGGTGGTAGGGTGGTGCTAGGGTGACTTGTAGCTCATTGGTTGTTGGGGCATCCATTCAGTAACTATTGAAGAATCTCGGGCGTTGGAGCAACCATCCAGTGGGAGCTGGAGAAGAATGCTTTTCTAGATTATAGGAATTTGGAGCTTTATTTTCAAATGGATTTGAAAAGAATTATTAGAAAAGCATTAGGTGGTTTTTGTCCCGAAGTGGGTTTCCACCTTAAAAATTGTGTGCATTTGTGTTCCTCTTGTTTGCTTCTATCATTGTACAAACACTGATAATAATTGAATATTAACTAATGCTCTATTGAAAGAAATATTGATTCAACCCCCCTCTCAGTATTTCCAACAATTGGTATTAGAGCTTGGTTCCTTCAATAACAGTTTAGCAGCTGGAAGGAGGTCATGGAGCATACCAAGAATGGTGTACCTCTATTCAATGAAAATAATTATGCACTTTGGAAAGGAATAATGGAGGTCTATCTCTTGGCGCAAGGTTACGAAGTATGGGAAACTGTTCAAAATGGATTTACATCAACCACTGATGAACAAGGTAAGAAGAATTTGGTAAATGATGCAAAAGAAAATAATATTATTATCAGTGGAATTATTTAATCTGATTATCATAAGGTGTTGCGTTTCAAAACTACCAAAAATGTATGGGACAAGCTTGAGAATATATATGCAGGTGACTCAAATGTCAAAGAAGTAAAGCTTCAAATATATAGAGCAAAATTTGAGCAACTCAGAATGAAAGAAGATTGCAACATTGTTGCATAATTTCAATACGTTGATGAAATAACCAATACTCTGGAAGGATTGGGAGAGCCAATTGATGAGAAGACTATTATACGGAAGATTCTTAGAACATTACCAGGGAGATTCAACCCAAAGGTATCGGTCTTAGAATACAGTGCAAATCTGGACAAACTCAACAAAGAGGAATTACATGGAGTTCTCATAGCACATGAAATGAGACTTGATGAAGAAGAGGGTACTTCGCATCTAGAAACTATGTTCGTTGCATCTAAGAAAACCAATAAGGATAAACAACCTTCAATTGAAAAGACATGCACTTGCAAGTGTGAAGAAAAGGGAGATGATGAATAAGGTCTTTCAGATGAAGAATATGCTTACTTCACGAGAAAACTACAAATTGGTCAGGGACAATTCAAAGGTAAACTTCCATTGATATGTTTCAGCTGTAATGAGGTTGGGCATTTTGCAGCAAAATGTCCAAACAAAAGTAATGGAAACTCAAAAAGAAAGAAATGCTTTAAGAAATTCAACAAGCAAGGATCCAAAAGGAACTTTCTCTCTAAAGAAGATAGCTCATCATCTGATGAAGACAATGATAGTGAAGAAGAAGCCAATGAGAGAGTATTGTTTATGGCCAAGCACAATAAACCCAAGCACAATAAGCAAGAGGTATCAAACAACGAAGAAGAAGGATGGACCATAGACGAATTTTATGAGGAAGCAATCAAGCTTATAAAAGATCTCAAGGCAGAGAAGATCCATTCCAAAACTCTTGAAGAACAATTTCAAGGTCTCAAAATTGAAGTTGAAGAACACAAATGCATTGAAGAGTCACTTCAAAAGAAGTTGGAAGAAAGCAACCAAGAAAGGGAAGAATTAGAAGCCCAAGTAGTCTCGCTGCGTGAGGAAGTGAAGAAAGGAAAAACTATCCAAAACTATGCCAACAGCTCAAGGGCATTGGAAGAACTCATCAACAATCAACAATCTTACAATGACAAAACTAGCATTGGTTACAAAGAAGAAGAAGCAAGACCGTCTACAACAAAATACAATGAACCTATGAGATATGACATGCATGAAGACTTCATTGGACAAGATTCGCAAGAACAACCTTGGAAGACAATTCCTCGATGAAAATTTCCATCCAGGTACAAACATATTTTTTATGGCTATTGTTATCCATGTGGAAAATTTGGTCATAAAGCTGTAGAATGTCGCACGTACCCAAGGAACGAATACAATTCCAGGAGATCTGTCAAATATGAACCTCCCAGGGCTCAGCGAAATATCAATACATTTGAACATTTAAGAAATAATATTGAATGTTACAAATGTCGAAACTTTGGACACATAGCCAAAGACTGGAGACTTGAAAATCCTCCAAAAGAATCTTCGAAGCCACAGAATGAACGAACATGGAAAAAGAAGAAGAATGATAATTGTGCTCTCTCTCTCAAGGCTCAAAAGAACAAAGATGTGTGGTATGTTGATAGCGGTTGCTCAACGAATATGACTGGAGATAGAAATAAATTTGTATCTCTGAAAGAGAAGAAGGATGGAACCGTGTCCTTTGGAAATGATGGATCTTCAAATGTTATAGGATCAGGTACTATCACTCTCGGAAGCAAAGATGTTCTAGCCAAGAATGTTCTATTGGTTGAAAACATGAATCACAATCTTCTCAGTGTTGGACAAATATGTGATCAAGGACACACAATACTATTCAACTCCACGAAATGTGAAATCAGGAAAGGCGTGTATGGTAAAATTGTGGCTACAGTAAGTCGAGCTCCAAACGACATATATGTTCTAGATGAAGCAACTAAAGCATGTCTAATAGCTAAAGAGGATGATACAATAATTGGTAGCAATGATGATCGACTAAGTAAGAATTTTGCTACAAAGGTGCAAAGTGATTTCGAGATGTCTTTACTTGCTTGCAAATTGAGCATAAATGACTCATCTAAGGATGTGGATCAAAGGTTGTACAGATCTATGATTAGTAGTATTCTATATGTAACAGCCTCCCGACCAGATGTTATGTAAGCAGTTGGACAAGTAGCAAGATTCCAAGCAGCACCAAAAGAATCACATATCAAATATTCGCTAGCATTGGAATATCTTCGCCAAAGGCTTGGGATTCTCCCAAGTTCTCATTAGATTTTCCTTTTTCAAAATATAAAGGGGGAGTGGAAGTGTGTACAGGTCTGCAGGATGGTTATGTGTCAACGCGAGTGGAAGTCTGTACAAGTTTGTAGGATGGTTGTGTTTCAGGGGGAGTTATCCTTTTCCATTGATGTCAAAGGGGGAGAGAATGTTGTAGGAAGAGGTGTCATGATCGCAGGGGGAGTACTTGTGTTGCCATCAATGCCAAAGGGGGAGATTGTTGATCAGCGGTTGTCATTGATGTCAACCCAAGTAGCACCAGGGGCTAACCCAATATTGAATGGGAATTTTGACCTACCAAATTAATATATTCTGGGTCAATAATGCTTTTGATGGTTTCTACTTGTCGATATGTTTCCGTTGATATATGGCACGCCATGTAATTCTTCACGGTTTGAGAGATATTCATGTTTGAAGTTTGTACCCCCAGTTAGTGGGCTAAAACCCCATAGGGTTGGGGCATGGGTCATTGAAAAGTCATAATTAATATTTCTTAAGCTCCTAAAATCCCTCCCACTTTCACTTGTTGAAGCCCCTCTCAACTTAAGCATTCATATATATTGTGATCTTCATTTCCTCCTTAGGCAAGGGATTCGGCCATTTGAAACAGGTCATCATGGAATTTTCGCTCTAACTTGTTTTCTACGAAGGATCAGAAGCTGAAATTTTTAAGAGGTGAACCTGAAATCCTGAGGAAGATGCAGTAAAAATTTCAGATCAAGTTATGCAATATTTTTTGAGATGTGATCTGTGGAATTAAAGGTTTTTGTAGGCTCCTAAAATTCATCTCAAAGAAGTGACCTTGGTAAATTCGTCATAACTCTCTCTCTCTGAGTATCGGATTGGAATGATGTAAAAATTGATGGATAGCGAATAGTCTATAATTTTTTCTCTATCAATTTCAGAAGCAAATGAATAAAAAGTGACACGTGGCACGCCGTACAAGTTTGCTCTGCTAAAACAGTCCATAATTAGGGCAGTGTGAGAAATTGGGTATAACTCTCTCTGGAAGAATCCAAATTGGGTCAGACCTGTGGAATTGAAAAGAAGACTCTGAGGACTACTACAAGACTAAAAATCAAATATTGAGGATCTGAAATAACAGAGATAAACCAGATTCAATATCGAGCTCCTAGAAGGCAAGAAAAAGATAGATCATGTGTTGTCAAGGATTGCAAAGGACCACACTTTCTACGGCATAAAAGAAAAACAAGGTGCAACAAAGGGTAGCATGACAAGAGCAGCAACCAAGGTGCATAACAGCAGCAAGAATTTCATCATATGAAGTCTTCAAGTGGGCAGCACTGCATACAATCATTGTAAATACATTATTGTACAAATTGTACTAGTGTCTATCTGCTAAGGGTTGAAGAGGCAGTGTTGGGAGGTCTAGTGATCCAGGTGGATATGGTGGCCACCCACCTATTCCACTTGGCCCCCCACCATTGTCTCTTTCAGTTTTTCAGTTTCGGCATAACTTACTATTTTTAGCAGTTTTTCGGGTCCTGAACTTCCGGAGCCGTTTTGGGCCCTAAACGACGTTTTTTGGGCATCGTTTTACCAACAAAATTTGATCATCAAATTCGTCCCGAAAGTTGTAGTCCTCAGATAGAGCTTTCTAATGATGTATCATGTGCATCAAACAGAGATAGTATGCCAAAGTTACGTCCCTGGGAAGCTGAAACACCAATTTACCCAAACAGGGCCCATAGTTTTGGTGCTTCATCTCCTAGGGTTAGGTTTTTGGGATGTTTAGGGTTCTCTATTATTTCTCAATAATAAATAGGCCCTCGAGGCTCATTGTAACGCAGCTCAGAGGCCTGTAGCCGCCACATCTCTTCTCAGAGATAGCTACCAGTGCCCTAGCTAGTTTTATTTCCATTCTGTCTGTAAGCAAATTTCAGTTCTTTGATATTAATGAAATGAAGTGTTATTTCTGTTGCATCTCTGTGTATTTATAGTTGTGCTAATTTTGATACATTGCGTTCACTAGCATAAAAATCCGGATGGAGGTGGTATCGAGAGAGATACACTTTTCTCGATCCTTCTTTGCATGTCCCCAACGAGGTTGGGGTATAAGGAGCTAGGGCTTGATCTGGTGGAACCTTTGCAAGATCAGCCTCGCAAACCTTGACGGACGCCCATGGGGGACAAAAAGAAAGATGAGGGAGCAGGAGATCCTATCAAAATATTTGTCGAGGAGGCCCTCGAAAAACAAAGGAACGCGATGATGGATAACTTTACTCAGATCCTTCAACGGCTGCCCACCGACGGTGCATCTGCATCCAGTAGCCACTATAGAGTTGCGACTCCCTTTAAGGTACAAGTAAATTTTGACATTCCCATATTTGAGGGTCAAATAGACTTAGATTCCGTAGATAGATGGTTGAATCTATTAGAAGGATATTTCTCTGTTCATGACTTTTCAGACCGGGAGAAGATTATTTTTGCACTCCTCAAAGCTACCCCCCATGTTAAGGACTGGTGGGAAACCTACTGTGAGAACAAGGACCAGACAGAACCCTCTCTGTTCTCGGCCGTACCAACTTGGAATTCTTTCCGAGACGCCGTCAAGGAACAGTACTATCCCGTGGGGAACTATGAGGACAAGTACATACAATGGACCACGCTGCGACAACAAAGGGATCAAGATGTGCATGAGCTGACGAATCTGTTCCATACCCTGCGCACAAAGTTGGGTATCAAAGATTCAGAGAAACATTTGGTGCTAAAGTATCGCAGCTGTCTGCACAGATACATTCAGGAGGAAATGGATTTCCTCGACATCTCCTCGCTTGGTACGGCATACCGGTATGCTGCCAAGATTGAGCAGAAATTCAAACAGAAGAAGCGAGACTTTGGATTTGCGAATCAAAAGCAAGGAAAAGGTGCTTCCAAACCGCAGAACAAAGGACAGAGCATGGCGGCTAAAGACAACCCGTCAAAGCCACAAGACAAGAACAACACCGTAAATCCAAAGAAGGACACGGGAAAGTGGTGTGAGTTCCATAAGAGCTCCACTCACAACACAAGTGAGTGTCGGGCCAAGCAGTCGCTAGTGGCCGAGATGAGGGCTTCTGAGTCAGATGCATGCTTCGACTCCGAATCAGAACCTGAAAAGGGGAATGAAAAAGGGAAACAGATTATTGATGCGGAGCCCAACGCCACTGTTGCCACTACAAAGGTCGAGAAGGAGGAACCGGAAGATCCAGAGGAGGAGGAACGTCTCTTCCACTCCCAGATGTGGGTAAAGGGCTCCCCTGTACAGTTCATTGTCGACAATGGGAGCCAAAAGAACCTCATTTCAGCAGACGCCATGAAGCGGTTGGGCTTGCCGACCACAGCTCACCCACATCCATACACCATCGGGTGGCTTTACCAAGGACGAGATCTCCGCGTCAGCCAGCAGTGTCGCCTTCCCTATAGCATCAAGCCCTTCACGGATGAGGTATTATGTGATGTTGCTCCTATTGATGTTTCTGATGTATTATTAGGACAACCATACTTGTGGAAGCGTCATCCTGTGTATGAGTCTCGACCTCGTGCTGTTATTATTACTTTGGGAAATAAGTTGTACAGGATACCAGAGGTACCACCTCCTACGACTATCTCTTTGGTTACTGCAAAACAATGCGGTAAGCTCATTTCCCAAGCCCGGAAATTCGTTTTCCGATGATGCGCACGGGGGCAAGAGAAAGCGCATAGCCCACGACCTCCCGAACGGGGCCCCTGCGCACGACAACAACAAATGGATGGAGTTGTGGAGGGAGTACGGGGACATCTTCACCCTCACCCACGGGGTTCCTGCATAGCATCGAGGTCAAGCACCCGATTGATCCCGACCCCGAATGCCGCTACCCAGTAAGACGATCTATCGACACTACGGTATAGAGAAAACAGTGAAATCAAGAGGCAGATTCAGGAGCTGTTGCAGAAAGGTCACATCAGACCAAGTTCATCGCCCTGTGGGAGCCCGATCGTGTTGGTACAGAAGAAGGATGGGACATGGAGACTCTGTATTGACTATCGGGCGCTGAACAAGATCACTATCCGAAATAGGTACCCAATCCCACGGATTGATGACCTTCTGGACCAACTCCAAGGTGAAAAATATTTCAGTAAGATCGACCTGAAGTCTGGGTATCACCAGGTACCAATTGAACCCTCTGATGTGTGGAAGACTACCTTCAAAGCTAAGGAAGGCCTTTTTGAATGGCTGGTCATGCCTTTAGGGTTGACGAATGCTCCCGCAACCTTCATGAGAATGATGGACAACATCTTGCGGCCATTCACCAACTCATTCGTAGTGGTGTACTTGGATGACATTCTAATCTTCAGCAAGACTTGGGAAGAGCACCTTCATCACATCCGACAAGTCCTCCAAACACTGCGGCAACACAAGTTGTGTGCCAATTTGGAGAAGTGCACGTTTAGCATGACCCAGGTTCAATATCTGGGATACATTATTGATGAAAGGGGGGTGCATGTGGATCCAGCCAAGATCCAAGTCATTCGAGATTGGCCAGCCCCGACTACTATAACAGAGCTTCGCAGCTTTCTGGGTCTTGCTAATTTCTACCGTAGATTCGTGTTGGGATTCTCTCATATCACTTGGCCCTTGAGTCAAGTCACCAAAGGAGGAGTGAGAGAAAAATTCTTTTGGTCGGAACCTCAACAGAAGGCGTTCAAAGAATTGAAAAATCGCCTCTGTTCTACCCCAGTGCTCACCTTACCAGACTTGCAGCAGCCATTTGAGATCGAGACAGATGCCTCTGACTATGCTATTGGGGCAGTTCTTACTCAACAGGGACATCCGGTGGCATATCACAGTGAGACATTGTCTGAGACAGTTCGCAAGTATCCCACCTATGACAAAGAAATGTATTCCATTGTGCAAGCCTGTCGACAATGGAAGCATTACATTTTGGGGAAGGAAACAATCATCCACACAGACCATCGGCCCCTGCAGTTCATACAGACACAAGGGAAGTTGCAGAATGATCGCCATCAGAAGTGGTCCACATATCTGCAACAATTTCATTTGAACATAAAGTACAAGAAGGGTAGCACCAATAATGTTGCAGACTGCCTCAGCCGACCACCGATCGTGGCGCTCACCACCGTGCTCAACTCTTGTGGGCACGAGACTTATGATTGGCCGCTTCTCTATGAGAGTGACCCAGAATTCAGCCACACTTACAAGGCACTCTTGGGGGGCACGCAAGTTCCAAATTTTCACCTCCAAGATGCACTTTTATGTCACCTGGGACACCTTTGTGTTCCTTCAAGCGAGCGTGCCAAGATGATATGGGGAGCACACTACAGTCGAGTCGCTGGGCATTTCGGGGTCGAGAAAACAGTAGCAATACTACAGAAGTATTTCTATTGGCCGAACCTTCGAAAGGATGTCGAGAAGCACATCAGATCCTGCACTGCTTGTGCCATTGCCAAACCGACCATCAAGAAGCAAGGCCTATATACTCTACTACCTACCCCTAGTCGACCGTGGGAATCCATCTCCATGGATTACATGTCGGGCCTGCCCTCTACTAAGAATGGCAATGACTGTGTTTTCGTGGTCGTTGACAGATTCTCGAAGATGGCCATTATGGCGGCCTATAAGAAGAATATCACAGCAGAAGCTACTGCTAAACTCTTCTTTGAATGAGTATGGGTGCACTTTGGGATCCCACAGTCTATCATATCAGATCGAGATAGCAGGTTCCTCAGCACATTTTGGTCCAGCCTCTGGTCAATGATGGACACAAAGCTCACCAAGTCCACAGCTTTCCATCCCCAAACAGATGGCCAGACAGAGGTCGTCAATAGAATGATTGTACACATTATGCGCATGTACAATTCAAAGCATCCACGCACATGGGACGAGAGCCTCCCCTATGTACAACATAGTTATAACCGAGCTCTCCACAGTTCAATTGGCCATAGCCCCTTTCAGGTGGGCTTGGGATTCCAGCCACTATGTCCCATTGACATAGCCATGCCGTTTGCAGCTGCTCAGGCCGATTCAGCTCATGTCCAGTCTGAATTTGACAAAGCAAGTAGCTTCATCGAGCGCATTCAACACATCCGCCAACAGGTTCATGATATATTGGACAGAGCCAATGCGAAGTACAAACAGCGCCATGATCAACACCGGGTGCCACATCACTTCCAGGTGGGCGACAAAGTATGGCTACATTTGCAGAAGGAGCGCCTCACTGGACCTCACCGCAAGCTTCGCCCGCTCCGATACGGGCCGTACACCATCACCAAGGCTGTAGGTAACAATGCCTTCGAACTTAGTATTCCACCATTCCTTGGTCTGCACCCAGTCTTCAATGTGGATCGCCTTCGTCCTTACTTTCCACCTCTACTGGACACCTCGGACATTGCAGAACAACTCACACCAGCAGAGTTAAACCCAGACTGCATGGAACAGGCCACCACAGATTGTATCATGGACATGCAAATCAAGAACACTCGTCAACAGCAGATCCAACTGTATCGGGTTGTCAAAGCTGGCCAACTCCTGCACCAAGGAAAGTGGTTCACCAGGGACCAAGTTCGGCAGAAATTTCCTCATCTCATGGAGGAACTTAACGCAATGGGGACCATTGCTTCCTAAGGGGGGAGGAATGATCCAGGTGGATATTGGTGGCCACCCACCTATTCCACTTGGCCCCCCACCATTATCTCTTTCAATTTTTCAGTTTCAGCATAACTTACTATTTTTAGCAGCTTTTCGGGTCCTGAACTTCCGGAGCTGTTTTGAGGCCCTAAACGACGTTTTTTGGGCATCATTTTACCAATGAATTTGATCATCAAATTCATCTCAAAAGTTGTAGTCCTCGGATAGAGCTTTCTAATGATGTATCATGTGCGTCAAACGAAGATAGTATGCCAAAGTTACGTCCCTGGGAAGTTGAAACACCAATTTACCCAAACGGGGCCCATAGTTTTGGCGCTTCATCTCCCAGGGTTAGGTTTTTGGGATGTTTAGGGTTCTCCATTGTTTCTCAATAATAAATAGGCCCTTGAGCCTCATTGTAATGCAGTTCAGAGGCCTGTAGCCGCCAAATCTCTTCTTAGAGATAGCTACCAGTGCCCTAGCTAGTTTTATTTCCATTCTGTCTGTAAGCAAATTTCAGTTCTTTGATATTAATGAAATGAAGTGCTATTTCCGCTGCATCTCTGTATTTATGGTTATGTGTTTATTCTGTTGCGTTCCTGCATAAATCCGGATCATCTAGGATCATCATTAGGTGGTTGTGTCAAAGTTGGGGTTATGGTATTGTATATCTTCTTATTCTACATCATTCTATATCATTGTAAAGTGGACCATTTTCCCTGGTACGGGAGTCCATTATTCTTTTATTCTTCTATAGGGTGGTAGGGTGGTGCTAGGGTGAGTTGTAGCTCATTGGGTGTTGGGGCATCCATTCACTAACTACTGAAGAATCTTGGGCATTGGAGAATCCATCCAGTGGGAGCTGGAGAAGAATGCTTTTCTAGATTCTAGGAAGTTGGAGCTTTATTTTCAATTGGAGTTGAAAAGAATTATTAGAAAAGAATTAAGTGGTTTTTGTCCCGAAGTGGGTTTCCACCTTAAAAATTGTGTGCATTTTTGTTCCTCTTGTTTGCTGCTATAATTGTACAAACACTGATAATAATTGAAGATTAACTAATGCTCTATTGAAAGAAATATTGATTCACTCCCCCTCTCAGTATTTCCAACAGATTCTCTATTTTTTCTGGGCAAAGCAAAAGCTTTAAAATCCTTTGGAACAAGAGCCTTCAAACATTCCTTTATGAGTGGGTTTATGTGTCAAGTTTGTGTGTCTTTTATGAGAAATTCATGAGATAAATTAGTTTTTAAAAACACATGAATATAAAGTAAATGTCAAGAAATAATACACATCAAGAAAATTACACAAAGTTGATAATAAATTTCACCCCTCCTGGGCTACATCTCCATGGACCTACTTCAATGGCTCGGCCCTCTTTGATTAATTGATAAAAATATAAATTACAATAAATTAGTGAGCTCTAATGGCTCTAAAACCTACTCCAATGGCTCTAGGACACCCCAATACCCCTATTTTGGTTCTGACAATGCTAAATTCAGACTCTCTGGGTAAAAGTTATGCCTCTTTCAATACCTTGGCTTGGGCCTCTATATGAGATAAAAATGGAGAAAAATTTGTTTAAAATCCTTTACAGCTCCTGAAACCTGATCCAACATGCTCAGAGCATCCAAATCATCTAGGATTGACTCTTTCTGAGCCTAATTTGACCGAAATATGCCAAATTTATGACTTCTTCAATTTCTCCTAGAAAAGCTCCTCCAAAACTGGAACAACTCTAGTTAACTCTACTAATTCTGGAGAAAATCTAGTTAACTCTGCTAATTATGGAGATAGCTCCAAATTTGGCAGCCTCCACCAACTTAATCCAGGATTAAAGGTTAAATTAATTAAATATAATTGTGCATTAAGAGTGATTTTAGCGCTCTAAGCGTGCTTATGCAAATCCATAATTAAGGAAGGGTTAGTGCACATAAACCGAGGTTAAGCGCTTAATTAAGAGGGTTTAAGACCATAACTTCACCATAATAGATTAGGACTCCACCATGGTCATAGCACATTGGTCTTGTGTGTGGGGGCTGGTCCCCATACCTATGCCATAAACATTTGTTTAAGTTCAAATAAACGCCAACATCCATATTAATTAAGATCCATTGCGTAGTGTAGTTGGTAAGGCTTGTTCTTAGCGTGGGGGAGGTCATGGGTTCGAGCCCGACCCCCGCGCAGCCACCATATAAAATATTTTCTGACCTCATAATATGAAATTTTGACCAACATAGTCAAAATTTCAGCCTTTGGGAGGGGCATGTGGCGGCCTCCGAGCTAACCGTGTGTCAGCATTTCATTGGCTAGTTCACAACCAACCAAAAACTGCCAATGAACCAAAAATTCAGGCCAACCACAATTCGACACCTATCATCACACCATTGGCTAGAGTAAAACCAACTTTGACCAATAAATTGACCCCTTTGACGTTGTTTGATTTTTTTTTGAAAATTCGCTTGTTTGGTCAAGCTGACATCATGCTCTAACCTTCACATACGGAGTTTGTTTTCGATGAAACAAAGTGCACCGGATTCCTAGAAACAATACCTATTCATTTGTTCTAGTTTTGAGTGATTCTGAGAACTTTGAATTTTTAGCAAATTTTTTCCCCAATTCAGTTTATGATCACTCCTTCCCACTGATAGGCTTTTGGACCCACAAAAGTTGGTTATCTAATGACAGTTGAATACTCTTCTCTTTCCCAAGTTCTATAAACTTTATTCTACATGGAAAAATTTCCATGACAACCATTTGGGTTCACTGACATGCCTTGCCTTGCAAATGGCTTGGTACTTCAACCAATGTCCTCATTTCGCTGCTAACCCAATCCAACACTTGATGGCTTCTTGTTGATTGATTAAACACCTTGTTGTACCAAAGCAGTACCTCGGTGCTTTGAAAGGTAACTGATGGGCTTCCCACTGAGAATCATGTTTGTCATTTACACAAACATGCATTCGATGCAAGCTTCTCCTTGGAAATCGCTTTTCCAAGTTAAGCCCATCTAAGTGAACTACATCAATGAGTTCCAATATTAGTAATAATAAGAAAATAGATTACCATTCTTTTTACCTCCACGGTTCCAAATTCCACATCTGGAAGAATGCATTCACCATCTCTTTCGCTTCTTGGTGTCAACACATCAAATGGTATAAAATGGGTGTTGTTTTGTTGCAAACTTTTTGGCATATTGTCCACTTTCTGCTTCTTGATTCCATCATCCTCTAGTATTGACATGTTGCTCATGCCATGATTTGAGAATAAAGGCTAATCATGAGCCTCTCACTCAAGAGTGGACCTTCCAAAATCCTAAGTCATCTTGTCACAAGAAAAACCATTAACCTTGAAAAACACATCATGCAAGAAACACAACTACATAAACTCTTCCTTTTTCTCTTTCAAAGCAACAAATGTCACATCTTGTGAACATTTCCATGTACTCTTACATCTTGGTTTCCAAAATAATCTACCAAATACAAGTCAACAAAACATGCCTCTTCAAACCATTGACTCTTAAGTCAAATAAAAGAATGTACAACAACTTGACGATTCTTTTCTCAAAACAACAAGAATTTCACATCTTATGAAATAGTTCGTCAACATCTCCCTTTCATATTTGGAGACAAAATAAACTCTTCCAAGTCAATAAGACATGCATGTAACACGCAATCGACGAACACAAGTCGAAACTCATGCATGTGAAAATGATAAACATTCTCAAATTGACAAACATACATGATAAACAAAGAAACCAACCAACACAAGGAAATCACTCATGCATGTTCAAGCACAATGAAACTACCAATAATTCCATTGTTCACTCACACAAACTCTCATGCATGTATACAATGCTCAACTCTTTTGCAAGTACAATCACAAGTAGAAGAATCCCATTTGTATGTACAAGTACTTAAAGAGCCGAAATGACCAAATCTTGATGCAATTCGACCTTTGGTATTGTTGCAACAAATTTGGTCAACATAATCCACTTACAAACACCTTCCTCGCGTAAATAGGCAACATGCATTCCAAAGAAAAAGAAATGCATTCACATGCAAACTGCAACTACAAATTGACATCTTTGCTGAGTCTAAGTGAGTCAACATAAGTCTTCTTTTCCAACATCTTCCTTCATGCAATATGCAACATACTTTCAAGAGAAAAAAAATGCATTCAATTGGCAAAGAAATGCATAAATAAGGCAAGATTTGCATCAATTATCAAAAGAAATGCAAGGCCTTATTTGGTTAAGAAATCTAACCATCTCTTTCCAAACCACTTCAATGGCTCTTCTTTCAATTGCACTTCATCATGTGAATCATCCTGACCCACATCAATTATGGAATCCTCTTTTCCATTTTTGTCAAGATATATTTCCACCTTGTTTAAATGTCTTGGATGACTTGTTGGATATAAAGTCAAACAGTTGTCTACAAGATGACCCTGCTTATTTCAATGAGTGAAAAATAATTGCATATTCTTTTCAACATTGTTTCCATTATCCATTGGACCTTTGGCTTTCTATCTCCTTTGTTTTGAAATTTTCCTGTGTATGGATATCTTCTTCCAACATCTCGAAACAATATGGTTATTCAAACCACAAAAGGAACATGTAAATTTTCTCCAAATCTTACATGAGGATTTACCATGTTTATCATAATCAAAAGCAACTTGATTAAAGGTAGATTTATACCTTGTACATTCACCTTTGTCGCCTTCTTGAGGAGTTGAATTTTATGAGGTATTGGCTCTCTTCAGAATACCAACAATGGCTTCAATGACTTTAGAGCTTTCAACATCCTCTTGTTTTCCATTTCCATTAGTTGCATACTTATGAGCATCTTCTTGCAAAGTGGTTATAAAACTTTTGCATTCCTCATGAACACAAAATTCGCAAACTTGAGGTAATGAACATGTAGTGAAAGTCATTCTTGGAACACCTTCATATGCCTCCTTGGCTTTGGATCATTCTCCATCATGTTGTCCATAACCAAGACCCAAATACCTAGGCCTCTCCTCAACAACAATTGGCTCAACTATGCCTTGTGTATGTTTTCCCAATCCTTTACCTTCATAGCCCATATTCAACAATAATTTGGACCCTATTCCTTTAATGTGTCTTTCAAAATCACCAAAAAATTCATCTTGAGAGGAAATAGAAGATAAAATTGAATTGCATACCTATTTTTCATGTACATACTTGGCTAAGGTTTCCTTTGCAATATGGAGCTGAATCTCCATCTCATGCATCTTTTTAAGAAGCTCTTGCTTCTCCTCCTTCATGGAAATAAACTTCTCTTGAAGTATAGTTCTCTCCTTCTTATCTTAATACATCTCTTGCACTATATCTCTCATGATGTAGAGCTTCTACAACATCTCTTTATCAAAGAGTCTTGCTAAGGAATATGGATTAGAAACAATTATTGATGAAGCTGCCATCACACGTGTACTACATACAAAAGCTTCTTTGCTGTGATTTGAGAGCCGAGTCCTCAATCTTGAACTTCTCTTCTCTCTAGCTTACACACATAAACTTGCACACAGTTAAATTCTCCTTGCACAAATACAAAACCAATAACTAATTTTCTACCTAACCTTGGCAAACCATCTCAGGGCTAAAATGAGCTAAAGTGTGCTCTGATACCAACATGATATGAATATGGACAAACTAGTTTTGTTGTGATAGCTTCCTCAACAGTATTAAATAAAATGTGTGCTTAAGGATCATCTCAATTAGCCAATTTATTAGTGGATTTATGTGTCAAGTTTGTGTGTCTTTTATGAGAAATTCATGAGATAAATTAGTTTTTAAAAACACATGAACAACAAGTAAATGCATAGAAATAATACGCAAAAAGCACATTACCAAGAGCTGATAACTGAGTTCACCCCTCCTCGGCTACATCTCCATGAACTTGCTTCAATGGCTTGGCCCTCTTTGATAAAATAATCAAAAATATGAATTATAGTAAATCCCTAAGCTCTGATGGCTCTCAAACCTACTCTAATGGCTCTCGGACACCCCCAATACTCCTGTTTTGGTTCTGAATGAGTCAAATTCTGACTCTCTGGGCAAAAGTTATGCCTCTTTCAATACCTTGGCGTAGGCCTCTATATGAGCTCAAAATGGAAAAAATGATGTTTGCAGTCCTCTAAAGCTTCTGAAACCTGCTCCAACATGCTGAGAGCATCCAAATCATCTAGGATTTACTATTTCTGAGCCTAATTTGGTCAAAATATGCCAAAGTTATGGCTTCTTCAATTTCTCCTAGAAAAGCTCCTCCAAAAATGGAGCAAATCTAGTTAACTTCGCTAATTCTGGAGCTAATGCTAAATTTGGCAGCCTCCGCCAACTTAATCTGCAATTAAAGGTAGGATTAGTTAAATATAAGTGTGCATTAACTGTGATTTTAGCGCTCTAAGCTCATTTATGAAAATCCACAATTAAGGAAGGGTTAGTGCATATAAACTGAGGTTAAGCGCTTAATTAAGCGAGTTTAAGACCTTAACTCTTCCATAATGGATTAGGACTCTGCCACGGTCATAGCGCACTAGTCCTGTGCATTGGGGCTAGTCCCCATACCTCCGCCCAACCACCATATAAAATTTTTTCTGACCTTATAATATGAAATTTTGACCAACATAGTAAAAAATTCAGCCATTGGGAGGGGCATGTGGTGGCCTCCAGGCTAGCCACATGTCAACATCCCATTGGCTAGTTCACAACCAACCAAAAACTGCCAACAAACTAGAAATCCGAGCCAACCACAATTTGACACTTTTCAACACACCAGTGGCCAGAGGTAAACCAAATTTTACCAATAAATTGACCCTTTTGACCCTGTTTGACTTTTTTTTGAAAACTCATATGTTTGGCCAAGCGGACAATAGGCTCTAAATTTCACATACGTAGTCGGTTTTCGAGGAAACAAAGTGCGCTGGATTTCTGGAGGCAAGATCTATCTGGTCGTTCTGGTTTGGAGCGATTCTAAGAACTTTGATATTTTATCAATTTTTTGCCCCCAATTCAGTTTCTAATCAAACATGCTATCTATGAATATATGCATTTCTAGAAAGACATGTATGACATTGGAAAAGTAAACCTATTTTCTTGGTTGAATATTTACTAAAAGTGAAAAGTCATCAAAATTAGAAAACAATATGCAAATTATGCAATGCTTCTATTTTGAGTATAAAATTATGTATTTTCACATCACATCATGTGCTAATATATATTATGAAGAAGATGACCTCTCCAAAATAAAGGCCAAATTCCCTGAGAATGGATTTTGTATGAAGTGTGGACAAATAAGGTAACTTGGCTGTAACTAGTTTGCCTTCACTAGAATCATTATAGATGTTCATATTGATATGAACAATTGAGTGCAGTGAAAAAAATATGTAGGTTTATCTAATTCTAAAATAATTGTAATAATAATAAAATGAATGTTATAATTACCATCATTGCAATAGTACATGTTGATATCAACAATTGAGTGCAATGAGAAATACCTATAAGCTTATCTGCTTCTATAATTACAAGATATTGATATAAGAATGCATATTTGTTTTGAAATATAAAAACAAGAACTGTCATGAATTCTCTCAATGAATTGCATTATGTACTAATTTTCCCTATAAACATGAATGCATCCTATAAACATGAATTCATTGTCATCAATAACAAATAGGGAGTGATTTTCAAGAAAACCATCCAATTGATTAATAAGTCAACTAACATAGAATCCCTTATCCTTTTTTCAATGTTAACGAGTTCAAACCCATTATGAAATAATAGTCCATGTTTATGGGGAGGCTCAAACAATAGATCATTTAGATAATAAAATTATACAAATCCTATCATCTAAAGGATTTAAGAAATTAGGAATTTTCGAAGAAAAAGTTTCTTAGGAGAAGAACTTGCCAACATTTTTTGTGGATATATTCATCCTAATGACATTGTTAAACGTTTGTCATATCAATCAAATACGACAAACATGTGCATAATAGAAGATGACTTTGCATCACATATTGAAAATCACTAATTTGATTATTCTTAAATATCATGTTGTGCATAGGTTTCGTATGCAAACTTGAATTAAAGAAAAGAAATCACTTGGAAAAATGTGAAGTAAAAACACATTGTAAACAAAATATCAACATCCTCAATTACATATGGATGTCGCAAAAGAAAACATATTTCACTTAACTAGCTCAAAAATATGAGAAAACATAATAACTCATGTAAGATCTAAGACTTTTGTGATCCATAATGTAGAAAAAATGCTTTCGGATTAATCACATTATTAGGACTAGGTCGACGTTTCGAACCAGCTAATGTGATTAATCCTAATAATGTGATTAATCCGAAAGCATTTTTTCTATATAATAACTCATCTTCTTAAATGAAAGATTTTCTTTCTTGTAATGTGTTTCTTTATTTTATTAAACTGTTTAATTATTAAGCTAAATCTTTTTTTTTTAAATCAATCTTCGACTTTATTTTTAACAATTGTGAAACCTATAAATTACAAAGGTGTGAAACTCCTAAGTTCAAATAAATATCAAATGAATCCAAACACATTTTACAACATCCAAAACATGTATCATAGTATAGAGACCCAAGATATATGGAAATTTCTTCTTTCCTAAACTTTCACATAACAAACTTACGATAATAAGATTAACATGGAATCCTTATTCAACTTGCTATGAAAACACCAACAAATGCATCGAACATGAAATTCATATCATGCAATAGAATAGAATAGAATACAATAAAATAAAATAAAATAAAAATAAAAATAAAAACAAAAACAAATTCATTTATTTTGTAGTTTTATTATAGATTATGATAATTGTATATATTAAGAGTTAAAATTATATATTTCCTTTGGTCATAAAATATAGGGATATTTTACAAGTATTTCACTAATGTATTGGGAGTAAATATTATCATTAGTGGAGCACTTATGAGTGTAATAATTAAGAGATTACATTCTTAATTTTTTGAGTCATTTAGTTCTTATTAAATATCAATAGGAACGATATAATCTATTATTGATGATTATTATTATTAGTCCTGGTCTTTATTAAGGATTATAGATTTCGCTTTGTGGTCAAAGTCTCTTGCAATTTTTTTTTTAATTTATCTAAAGTTTTCTGAAAATGTTGATTACTTATATTTTTTTTTAAATCTAAAAATATATTTTTAATTTTTTTAAATTCTTATTTCTAATTTTCTATTGGCTGAGCAGACGTTGTGACATAATTCTCCTAATGGAGGGTAATTTAATTTTGGCATTTTTCAAATGTTGGAAAATAAATTTAAAATAGGAAAAAGGGAATTACGTGATTGGTTGTTGTAGAGGCTTTGACAATGGCTACCATGGTTGTCATGATTGTTTTGTAGTAGATATTGCAGTCTATGTTAATGCTTTGATGACAAGGATCGATGGTAGAGGTTTCATGACACAGATCGATGAGTGGTGGGGTGTAGTGATCCTTACATAAGTGGGGGGGGGGGGAGCATTCGCAGTCGCAGTTCCAACATCTTACATGAAAGGCTTCGCACATGGTCAATTTTCTAAATCAACAATGGACAATGTATATCGGTTACGAAATAAGGGGGGCAATTAGTTGTGTGGAGTGACCCAATGGGTGGGCTGGTCACCACCACTATGTTGATGTGGGCTTTCCCTATTTCATATAGAGTTCCAAAGGAGTAGCACCAAAATAACTTTGTGGAGATTCTAATACAATTAATTAACTTTGGTTTAAAAAAAAATTGTCACTTTAATTTTCCTTAAACAATTTGGGCTGCCTCGTTATGAGTAAAACCTAAATCGTTGGAAGCACAAACCAGTTTATCAATTATTTGTTGATATATTGTATAAATTTATAATATTTTTATTCTATGTAAGAATAACATTGAATTATCAACACTATCGGAAAAAAAATAGGTTCAATGCGAGTAGCAACTAACAAATACTCTGGGAAAAAACACAAACTAAAATAAGATCCTAGAGTCATGACCAATGATGGTAGCTATATTCGAGTGACACCTTGAAATAATAAAATATTGAGGCTACACCAAGATTTAATTCAGTCCATATCAATATCACAAATTTAAATTTGAAACATACACAAGTTATACATTTAAATAAGATAAAAAGGTCATCATTGAGGCAATTGATTGGAGATGGTAATTAATAACTTGAGTGGAAATTTATATGTCTCAATGCATCCAAGTGGGTTGAGATAACTTTTGCAGGTCTCTAGATACAAAGGGATTTAGTTGCAAAAGACGAAGAGTCGAGGTGGAACTTTGTGGAATCAAAATGATGAGAATATTTTGGTAAATTTTGGAAGTGCGAGTATTATGGGTAGGAGGATGTTGGACAATGGGTTCAACGCTCCCCGTGTGTTTCGCGATATGGACTAACCATCTCGTGGATCCTAAATCTGGCGATTGTAGCGGAGACTAATGCCTGCGGGTTTTGGTCTAACGACAATCGTGATTCCAACCAGTGGTATCAAAGCAACAGGTCTCGAGTTTGAAACTCACCTGGCTCACGTTGGGGGGGAGATTGTTGGAAATTGGGTTCAACACTCCCCATGTGTTTCGTGAGATAGACTAACTGCCTCTCGTGGATATAACTCTGGAAATTGTAGCAGATACTAATACCTACGGGTTTTTGTCTAACGAAAATCATGATTCCAACAGAGGATCCATTTGGCTAAAATATGATGAAATTTCAAAAAATCAAATTGCTGACAGTTCATGGTGGAATTTTTGGTTTAAAAAAATAAATTTCCTATAGATCACAGTGGAATTTTCATTAGATGGAAGAGTTATGAGGAGGTAGAATAATCATGATTGCGGGCCCCTGCCCCCTCCCCTCCCCCACGTCTTGGTGATGTCATGTGGATCCCACTTGCAATGTATGATTACCATGGGTCTTTGTGAGTGAAACTTTTATTGTTATATTGAGGTGGAAGAATTCCATCGTGGAACCTAGAGTGTGGCTCTCCTTGCTCCTTGTTGAAGTCACAAGGGTGATGCCCCACAGTCACTATGATTTTTTTATTTTAACGGGTTATTCACAACCATACGTAAATCAATGGTGATATATATTGAGGTGGGGTAACATGAATGGATTTAAAAGAAATTTATAAATACATATTTTTATATATTATGGGTTAGGAAATCAAATATATTAATATACATGGTGGTGTTAGTTATGAGGTGTAAATCACACATGAGAGGCCACGTGGAATAGTGTTATTTTAGTTGTTTTTAACTGTCGAGAAGGTTGGAGTTCGATGGGCGATGGTGGCCATTGATTGCAATTAACAAAGGCTGGTGGATTTTATCATTGGAGAAATTATGTTTTAGCGTTCACGTTGGTTGGGGAACAATATGTTGTTGGCCCAATGGATCAAATAGATCATGACCATTGGATGTCATCATAGAAAAACCTTAGGTGTGGGCTGTTGAATCAAAGAAGTTTAGGATTTTGGATCTGGAAGGGTCGTTGTCATAATAAAATATGGAAAGGGGTATATTCAGTAAGACAATGACATTAATTTAATAGCAAAATGCATAGTGTGGTATAAGTGTGGCATGATGTGAACATTTGATGGAAAATATTAATTGTAACTGAGTTATAAGGTTATCAATTCTCACTATCCTACATTCTGCGGTCCTTTTTGGATTATTACAATCAAAGGAATTAGCTTTCAATCCCTAGTTCAAGCTCAGACTGAATCTATAAGCCTACCATTCTATTATATAGGAAACCTGTCAGATTTATAAAGGCTTATTGTATTACATTAATAGTAGCCCGTAAATTTTATAGATTTAGAATGGATATTGAACATGAGAATGAGATTTTCATTAGTAAGCTAGTCCAAATTTGTGACACCCACGTACAAAGCATTGACATGCATGTCATTAGAGATCAACTAGAGATGAATGGTGAATCAGATAGCTTAGGAATTTATCTGTTAAATATTGGTTTACCTAGAGCTGCATTGTTGGGTGTTCATTTCGACCTTGATATAATTTTTCTTTTAGCTAGTCATTATGATATGTCAACTCGACATATTGTTCAGCCTACAGATGGACGTAGTTTCTTGGAAGTGTTTGAGGAAACTATGGAAAAAACGAAAAGGTTACTTGGAAAGGAAACAATATTATTGATAAAGAATTGAATGAGGAATTTACAACATGGGTTGAAGATGGAAAATTGAGCTTTTTACAAAGGCTTGATCAAAACCGTAGCAAACTAGTAAAAATTGAATTACCATTCACTAGTAAGGTATTGAAGCCATAGTTCAAGGCAATGATCTCTTTGTTGAGTGTCATTTTAGGATGTTTCAATGACTCTTTTATGTATGAATATTTCCTTATGTGTTTAACGAAAATAATGAAAAATCCAAATGAAATTACGATTAATTTTCCAGGTTATCTAGCTCAAAGTATACATTTGCACCTCAACGGTATGTTATATTTTGAGTTATTCAAACACGTTACATATCTCATGCATTTAGCCTTGATTTTTTTATTTGGAATAATTCATCAGTAAAGGACTATTATCAATAATTAAAGATGTGCATGAAAGAGTGAAGGAAGTTGACAAGTGGACTGAATTATTATACCTAGAGAATTATTGAGAAATCTCCTTGCTTCCTAAGAATCGTTTATGAGAATTAATAACCTTATAACTTAAGGTTTTCCCTTGTTAGGATAAAAAATAAAAGTTTCATTTCATCCTACTCAAGTAACTATAAAATAAATATGCAACAAACTATTTTTCTCTCTAAAGAGAGATCTCTACTCTTTGTTCAAGTTCCAAGTGATATTGAGTATTCCTTTATGTTATGATTCTACAACATAGATATGGAATTATTGAGTAGTTTCCTTCCTTCCTATGAATCATTTACTTTTTTAAAGACCTTCAATTAGGGATTTACTTGTCTTTATATTGTTCCATTTGATCCTTTAGTCACTTTCCATATTCATATGTGCGATGAGTGGAGATAGTTGGGAGTCAGGTTCACTTTCCATCTTTTATTACAATGATTTTCCTTTGAGATCTAATGGTCCAAACCTCTTTGATCGAATGATCCAAATGCATGTTAGGATCTGACTACCATGATTGTTTAAAATGGAGCTACAATCTGATGATATTGAATTCCAAGATCACTTTGATCCAATGGCCTAAGAACGCATCACTCTCTAAACTAGTGCTAGTGCTAAAACAAATTTGTGCCCCCAATGTATCCAATGCCCCGTAGTTAATCACAATAAATCGGCCTGATCCATATTGATTTTAATGGGTGATCACAACCGTTAAATCAGTGTGGACCCACACTTATATATATATATATATATAAGTGTGGGTCCACACTGATTTAACGGTTGTGATCACCCATTAAAATCAATGGCTCACAACAATTATTTCCCTGCGGGTGACATCATCAAGGAGGACGAGGAGGGGTCCGCACTCCAAGTTCCACAATAAATTTCCATTCTGTAAATCTAACAAAAAAATATTTACTTGCCAAGATCCATGCTTCTCGTTGGGGGGGTTACCACCATGATGTCATCAAGAGTGGGGATTTGTAATCGCAGTTTTTCTCCCTCCCAAAAACTCTGCCCTTTGGTGAGAACTCCACCTTGAATTGTTGGTAATTCAATTTTTTGAATTGATAGAAATTCACTAAATGGATTCTCCTATATAAATTTGAACCAAGTTTTTTGAATGGGTTATCGATCTATATCATTAACCTAAGCGACTTACACTAAATTAACATATGCAGAGATAATTTTATATGTTTATGTTAATATTAAAAAACATCTAATTATTGATTTTTTCTATTTATCCAATTTTTTAATATTGAATATACTGTTTTTTTCAATCATTAATTTCAATGCAATCCTTGTGAAATTAAAAATGTCAGAGTCTAAAGGAATGGCAATTAAAAATATTTCCAATGATATGAAAAGAGAGATAAGTGAAAAGGTATACATGACGACAAGCACAACTATAGAGGTAGATATCACACGAATAATAGCAAAACAATAAGAAAACACACAAGAAATAGAAGCATACAGGTAGTTCTGGCCAAGTTTATCTAGCTAGATATCATATTTTTTTTCTTTTCAATAATTAATTTCAATCCTATGCTTATGACTAGATATTAATTTTTTTTTTTATTTTCAGGAATTGATTTCAATCCAATTCTTATGGCCAAACAAAAAAGTTATAGTCTATACCAATATCAATTAAAGATATTGATAACAATATAACATGAAGCATTTTCCATGGCAATATATTGTTTACATATAAAAAAATTTGGACAACAAATAAGGCAAGACCAATACTCCATGCAGATTTGATAGATAACAAAACTAAAATGACATTAACATTACTTGTGCTTACACAAATTATTGAACAAGATATGAGCAAAACTATTGTGGATGCTGGGATTTCTATTCCAAATTTATAAATAATACAAAAGCACAAGTATGAGGGTGGTGATTGTGAGCCTAGAATGTTGGAGGAAGCCATTAGAAAATTTAAGCATTGTTACGAGCAGTCAAAGCATAAAGTCGAGCCTAAGATTTATTGGAAGGGAAATTAGAAGGTTAAAGGGAAGTGGCCACCGAAGCGAGGAATACCTATAGATGAGAGTGAGAAAACTAATGTTTCTCTTTACAAGAAGTTCAATGAAATTGAGAAGGGACATGGGTCGTAGCCTAGAGAGCAAGAGAATAGAGGTGATGGTAGAGAATTTTTGCAGTGTTTGATTTGTGGAAAAGATCATCGCAAGAAGGATTGTCCATTGTAATAGGGTGGTATGCCTCAAATCTACAGTTCTCAGAAGGCACAAACAGTTGGATATGTGGGCCATAGTATTCCTCATAATTATGTAGTTGTGGACAACAAGAATAAAGATCCCCAAGAATCCATTTTTGAGATGGAAGGTAAGCCTTGTGGTCAATTTGTTTCTATTTTGATTGATCTTGGATCTAATTATAGTTATGTTAATCCTGACTTGGTATATAAGTGTGGCTTGGGAAAATAAGTGAATGTACAGTCTTGGTTGATGTAGTTGGTTACAGGTACTAAGAAGAGAGTTCATCACTCAAGATCTCGTGCATTTGAGTTGAATGGTATGCCTACAACTACACATTTAAATGTGCTCCCATTAGGTTCATATAGTATTTTTTTGGGCATGGATCAGTTGTACCTCCACATAACCAAAGTAGATTTTTATGACAAGGCTATTTAGTGCTTGAAAAATAATGAGAAAAATATAATCTTGCAGTGAAGGAAGAAGCCTACATCGTTCAGTATGGTCACGACTATGTAGGAAAAGCGAAGTTGCAAGAAAGGGTGTGTATTGTTTGTAGTGCATATTTATAGTGATAAGGTAAGGATGTTGAGGATGTAGAAATATTCAAGAGGTACCATGTATTGCAATAGTCTCAAGATTTATTCCTAGTAGATATTTGAGAGTTACCTCCTCACAAGGAAGTGTAATTTTCTATTGATTTTGTACTAGGAGTGACACCAATGTAAAAGGCACCTTATAGGATGATCACTCCAAAGTTAGTGGAATTATATTTGCCTTTGAAGTAGATTCTTGATAAGGGATACATTAAGCCAAGTATATCACCTTGGGGAGCATCAATGTTGTTTGTGAAGAAGAAGAATGGTACTCTTATATTTTGAATTGACTACAAGAAACTGAACAAGGTGACGATTAAGAACATGTATCCATTGTCGAGGATTGATGATTTGATTTACCATTGAAGGGAGTAGTGGTGTTATCAAAGATTGATTTGAGATCAGGATATCATCGGCTACGCATCAAAGAGGAGGACATCTACAAGATTACTTTACAGACTAGGTATGAAAGTTATGAGTTTGTTGTGGTTCCTTACGGTTTGACTAATGCTCCAGCTACTTTTATGTGCTTGATGAATATTTTGTTGCATCCTTATCTGGAAAATTTTGTTATTGTATTCATTTATGATATATTGATATATTCTAAGAATGAGGAAGAGCATGCCAAAAAATTAGCAGAATTTTTGATATTGCTAAGAAAGCATAATTTTTATGCCAAGCTTAGTAAATGTGGCTTCTTTCAGACAAAGGTACATTACTTGGTGCACGTTGTTTCCAAGGAAGGCATAACAGTAGATCTAGAAAAGATAAGAGCTATCATGGAATCGGAAACTCTTAGAAATGTGGATGGGGTCAAATAATTCATGGGATTAGCAATTTGTTACATGAGTTTAATCAGGAACTTATCACTGATTGCTTATCCTATTAAATCATTACAGAGAAAAGGAAATAAATTTGAATGGACAGAAGAATTTGCAGCAAGTTTTGAGTAGTTGAAGAATTTGTTGACAAATTCTCCAGTTATCAAGATTTCATATTTGGATAAAGAGTTGGTGGTGTGTAAAAATTATTTCAAGAGAGGAATTGGTGGAGTCCTGATGCGGGAGGGATAGGTGGTGTGATATGAGTCAAGGATAATGAATGAGCACAAGAAGAACTATGTGACATATGATCTTGAGTTGAAAACAATCATTTATGCATTGAAGATGTTGTGGCACTATATTCTTGGTTGAAGTGGATGAGCGACCATAGTGGTTTGAGGTAATTGTTTGACCAACTGAATCGGAATGCTAATCAAGCTATATGTTTGGCTACCCTCAATGAGTTTTATTTCGAGATCAAGTAAATTTAGGGTAAGGAGAACATATTTTCATATGCTCTCACCAAGAGAGTGTAGTTAAACCACGTTGCAGTTGTCATGAGATCGTATGGGATAGATTTATAGGATCAGATCTTACAGGAAGGACAACATGATGACAAGTATATGGATATTATGCACATGTTAGAGCAGCAGGGTATTGGTGATCAGGATGTGGACCATCATCTCAAGATATATGACTTGGTGAGATTTATGGATAGGATCTATGTGTCGAATGACACTAAACTCAAGAAGCTTCTCTTGAGGGATTTTCATGTCAAGCGATGTTCAAGTGATCTGGGATATCATAAGACATTGAAAATTATGAATAAGTTATACTTTGGATGAATCTGAAGAAGGAAGTGTCTAATTTTTTGGCTAGATGTTTGGATTTTCAAGAGGTAAAATCATAGTGTAAGAATCCAAGTGGTTTACTACAGCCGATTCCAATTCCATAGTGGAAATAGGAGGTCATTTCCATGGATTTGATTACAGGTTTTCCAAGGACATCAAAGAAAAATTATTCCATCATGGTTTCATTTGACAAGTTGAGCAAGGTAGCTCACTTCATTCCAATGAAGTCTACTTATTCATCTAGTGAGGTGGCACAGGTCTTCATCAAGGATATAGTGAGGTTGCACAATGTTACAAAGAATATTGTGTCGAACAAAGATGCCAAGTTCACTTCCAGGTTTTGGAAGGAGTTGTTTGCAAGTTTGGGTAAATATTTTTCCTTCAATGCAACTTATCATCTGTAGACAAATGGACAAATAGAGAGGGTCAAAAGGATTCTAGAGGATATGTTGAGGATGTATGTTATGCATCAACAATGGAGATGGGAGGAGTATCTTACTCTAGTGGAGTTTTCTTACAATAATGGGTATAGGGAGTCACTGAGGATGAGTCCATTTGAGGTGATCTATGTGTGAATTTGTAACACTCCCATTAGTTGAAGTGATCCAGTGAATAGGGTGTTTATTGGACCAGAAATTTTAGCAGAGATGCAATAGGAAATGTAGGTTATAAAGAAGAATTCAAGGAAAAAGCAAGTGAAGAGGAATATTTATGAAGATTCTCATAGGGAATTTAAGGAGTTTCGGGTTGGGGAGCATGTGTACTTGTGCATCAAGCCCAAGAAGAGTTCCTTGAGGATTGGATCATGTGCCAAGTTGTAACCTTGGTATTGTGAGCCTTTCATGATCCTTCAGAGGATTGGACAAGTGGCCTATAGAATTACACTTCCTTCGACACATTAAAATCACATGATGTTTTCCATGTTAATTGCTTAAAATATATGTAAAGTATGTTGATCATGTGATTGACTAGTCAGTATTGTAGGTGGAGCCAAAAGTATAATTCCAGCCAGAACCTCAGTGCATATTGCAACAGAAATAGCTCATGCTCTGGAACCAAGAAATCGAGCAAGTTATGGAATCACTTTAGGCTTGATGAAGCTACATGGGAGATGGATGATTAGATGTGGGATATGTATCCTTCATTATTTTCTAATGGAGGAAAATGAGTTTTTGGTATATGTACATATAGGAGTGTGCATCAAGCATTGGATTTAAAGACACCCAAAGAAGTTTTCACTGGTAAGAAACTTGATGTTTCTCATTTTAGAATATTTGGTTGTCCCATGTACTTTCATGTTCCTAAAGAGAAAATAAACAAGTTAGAAGAATATGGGAATAAAGGAACATTTGTGGGATACAATGAAACTTCGAAGGCATATAGAATCTATGTGCATATTCAAAGAGAAGTGGAAAGAAGCCATGATGTCATTTTCAATGAAGAATCTTCCCTTGGGAAAGTTATATATCTCCTTATCCTAAGTAAGGACAATGATGATGTTGTAGAAAATTAGGATGAATATCTGACAAATGAACCGATGCTCAATTTTGAAGGCCTGATTGATCCCATTGATCCACCTCCTTGTAATCCTTCTACCTCGAGGAAAATACATTTGTGGCTCAAAGACACTCTTGAAGATGCTGAAAGACATATTACTCCAAGAGGGACATTTTTTGAAAGTAAGAAGCCAAACAGGTATCAAGGGTACTCAACTACTATGAGTACTATTGTTCAATCTGAGCCATGTACTTTCGAATAGGTTGTGAAACACCAAGTATGGAAGGATGGAATGAATGAGGAGTATGAATCAATCATGAAGAATGATGTCTGGGATGTGGTTCCTAGACCCAAGGAAAATTCTTTGGTCAGTTCTAAATGACTTTACAAAATCAAACATGGAGCTGATGGGAGTGCTGAAAAATACAAGGAAAGGTTCATTTCTCAAGGCTTCTCTCAAAAGGAAGGAGTGGAATATGATGAGATATTTGTACCGGATGCCTGATACACCACTATCTGATCTATTATTACCCTTGCTACCTCTCAAGGATGGAGCCTACACCAAATGAATGTTAAGACCACTTTCTTGCATGGATCTCTTAACGAGGAATTATACGTAGAACAACCTGAGGAGTTTGAAGTTCAAGATTGAAGGACACATGTATGTAATTTGAAGAAATCCCTTTATGGGTTGAAGCAAGCCCCTAGGGATTGGTATGAGAGGATTGATAGTTATTTTATGAAGTTGGGATTTACAAGGAGCGAATATGATCCTAACATATATTTCAAGGTTGAAAAGGACATGCCTCTCATTCTAGTCCTTTATATGGATGATCTCTTTCTGACAGGTGCAGACCATCTCATTTATCAATGCAAGAGGGATTTGGATTCCGAGTTCAAGATAAAGGACCTAGGAGTAATGTACTACTTCCTAAGCTTGGACATCTGGAAAATGTAGGTGATAATTTCCTTTCTCAAGGAAAATACATTGTGAAGTTTCTCAAGAGATGTGGGATGGTGGATTGCAATACTATTTGTACTCTAATGGAACTCAAATTCAAGAAGTTATGTGGAAGGGTTATTGGACCCACATTGGAAAATCCTTCTGAGTATCGACAACTTGTGGGGGCATTGATGTTCTTAGTAAACTCTCGTCCGTACATATGCTTTGTTGTGAATACATTGAGTCAATTTATGTTTGAGCCACATCACATACATTGGATTTCTGCTAAGAATATCTTGATATATATCTATGGCACAATAAACTATGGTTTGAGATACATTTTCGATAATTTGAGGCTACATGGATATACTGATACTGACTGGGTTGGCAGTGTGGTGGATCATAAAATAATGTCTCGATGCTACTTTTCATTGGGGTGTGCTTCAATATCTTGGATGAGAACAAAGCAGAAATCAGTTGCTTTAAGCATCACCGAGGCCAAATATATTACTACTAATATGACATGTTGTGAATGTTTGGTTGAAGAAGCTATTTAGTGAGCCATTTGAGCATGTACTAGATACCACCATGATCTACTGCAACAACCAAAGTGGGATTATCCTTTCAAATAATCTTGTGTTCCACAACCGCTCCAAGCACATTGTATGTACCACTTTATTTGGGATAAGGTATAGCAAGGAGAAATAAGACTCCAACACATCAATAATGATGAGCAGGTCGCAGACATCCTTACAAATCCATTAGGGAAGGTAAAATTCTTATCCTTCTGAGATAGACTTGGAGTTGTGGAAAGACCCTCCTATGAGGGTCCTGCTTGAGTTGGAAACTGAGCTCTGGGAGCTCCTAGGGTATTAGGGTACTTCTTGAAACTATGAGTGACCTTAGGGTGAGTGGTTCACCTTCCCCTATTGGTGCACCATATACAGGGTGAGTGGTTCCCCTTCCCTTGTGATACCCCGTGATGGTTGACATGTGTGTAGGGTGAGTGGTTCACCTTCCCCTACATATGATGACACATTTGTGTAGGGTGGTTGGTTCACCTTCCCTATGATTGAAATATGAATAGGATGAGTGGTTCACCTTATCCTATGGCATATGAGCCAGATGAGTGGTTCACCTTATCCTATGGCATATGAGCAGGATGAGTGGTTCACCTTATCCTATGGCATATGAGCAGGATGAGTGGTTCACCTTCTCCTGCTGATGCCCCAACATACATCCTACCCGTGTAGTCTGGGACTCATGGGAAGTACCTCTCATCTATCCAATGAGTTGGGAAAAGTGGATAGGGAACATAGCACTACTGATGGACACATAATGTATTATTGTACTCTCTATGTCTAGGATGCATGGTGTTTGATAGCTTGATCTGTGATCAATTGAGGTTCTACCTCTGGATTTACTTTTGTCAGTGGAGAGTGGTAAGGTATTATGACTGGCTCTCGATGAGTTCTTATTCATTATTACATCATGGTTCAATAGAGAATAGATGATATGAAAAATATGGTACATGATGACAAGATGACATGATGATCGATGATGGATTGGCATTTTGAATTCTCCCTAGTTGAGAGGGAGTGTTAAAATTGGCACCTAGGGCCAAATTCCACCTTGGGATAACTCATTTGATGGAGATGATGATTGCATTAAATTTAACTTTTATATAAGACAAAAATTTATATAAATATAATACAATTTGGACAAGTGGAAGTGTGATTTTAAATTTATGCTCACATATGTGCAAATTGTTCAGGTTGGCCTCTTCAACATGTAGGCTCAAGAAACCCAATGAACACGACTCTTAACCCGCAACAAATTGTATAAATACAAGTGACCTATCACCTCATTTGGCATATTTATCACTCATACATTCTCTATCCTTCTCTCATTGGTTCATACAACATTGGTCTTTCTCTCTCTCTCCCACGTGTGGTACAAGGAGGATGAAATTTCAGAATGAATTATAGGATGAAAATCTTAGGAAATTTTTCATTTTGACCAACGTTGACCGTGACCTTCCATTCATCATTTGAATTTCATTTTCAAGGGTTTTGTCTCAGAAAGACACATATTTTTGCACAAAAACCGAGGTATTCTGTGGATTTTCACAGCAGACCAAAATTACAGTTTGACCACAGGTTGACCATGTTTGACTGCATATTTTGTGACTGTTTTGGGATGAATTTGACTATTGTTGGAGGCCGAGCTTTATTGGGGAAGACAATGTTTTTTTTAGGATAATTTATTGTTATTTTTACCAGCATCAACTTTCTGGTTAGGGCTGAATTTTGAATACAGTTAACTGTAGAAATTGATAGGGTTGTTTTGAATTTGAATTGGGAAAGTTAATTTGACTATTGTACTCTCTCTCTCTCTCTATTGAAAAATTTGATATAATAATAAGAAGAATTGATCAAATATTTTTCCCCGCATTGGGTTTTTTCCCTGATATCCACCAAATTTAGTGTTGTCCTGTCTTGGCTTGTCTTCTTCATTTTATTTCATGTTCTATCTACTTTTACTGTCAATGTGATTGATGGTTAATGTGATTTCTACTGGAAATATAAATTGGAAATTTCTATTGGGATGCTTAAGGAACATTAAAGTAATTGTGCTAAGCATTGAATACACCATTGTTAACTAAAATTAACATGGTATCAGAGGCGAGGTGAAGACAAATCCCAAGCAAGAGAGAGAAAAGAAAACAGAAAGGTATAGCTTCAATGACGACGAATACATCATACTTTGAATCTGATTATCATGCATGGAAGATTACTTTGGAATTGAATTTCGAAGAGAATGATGATATGGACTAAGTACAATGAAAAGTGGTGGAGCCTCATTCAAATGCACCTACTACTGCAAAGACAAAGTACAATAAAGGTAAGGTCAAAGCTAAAATAATTATCATTTATTCCATTCAAAAGCATTTGGTTGCCTATATTTTTGATTTGGGAACATCTAAAGAGATGTATGATAAGTTGAATGGGATTGTAGCTTTTAACCCTAAATAGAAATTATCTACACACGAATCTTATAATAGAAAAAAAACAATAGCGAGAGCATAAAACATAAAATAGATAAACACAGAGATTTTCCTCTGGATCCCAAATCAGGACAACCAGCTTGATATTTCATTATATTCCTTTTAGTGTTACAACACATATATATACATGCTGAAGCATACATAAACCCCAATCCATTAACCATGGAGTAGAACATAACCGTAGTTCCCTTGACTGGATCTACAAAAAATACCAGGGGCCGAAAACCATCATACCCCAAAACCATGTGCAAAACCATGCACAAAACCATGGGCACGAACCGCCCACCGGAAATTAAGGACCGAAAATTTTCAGCGGGGCGCTACCCCAAACCCTGACAGGGGGGGCTATCATCCCCCCTCTTACCCCCCCACGTGTGATTAGTCATGGAAAGAATATAACACATACCCAACATTCTCCCACTTGTTGTTTTCTTTCCGCAGGGGGCCATAGGAGAGCTTAGTCATTGGCTCAATTCTTCAACACCCATTGTTTCTCTACAACAAGAGAAATTCTTAGTGCTCACAGACTTCATCAATGCATCTGAAACATTCTTCGAAGTGTCCACATTTACCAGCAACACCCTTTTAGCCTCAACCATGTCTCTAACAAAGTGATATTGAACATCAATGTGCTTTGTCTTTGAATGATAAGTAGGGTTTTTAGCCAATAAAATTGCACTTTGGTTATCAAATTCTATCCTTATAGCTTGTTGTACCAGTCTCATACTTGAACAAAATATCTGCAACCAAACTGCCTCCTTGCTTGCATGAGTGGCTGCTATGTATTCTGCCTCTGTAGTTGAAAGTTCCACTACCGAATGTATTTTACTCATCCAACTGACTGTGCCTCCAAATAGGCTAAACACATACCCACTTATAGATCTTCTTTGGTCTAGATCTCCAGCCCAGTCTGCATCAACAAAACCATGAATGTCCAATGTTCTTTCCAATCCTGGTCTTCCCTGGTAGCATAAGCCATAATCACTAGTGCCACGTAAATATCTGAAAACATACTTCACTGTTGTCCAATTCTCCTTCCCTGGGTTTAATATAAACCTGCTCAATACTCCCACTTCATGTGCAATTTCTGGTCTAGTATAGACCATTGCATACATCAGGCTACCCACTGCACTTGCATATGGAACACGGGACATATCCTCCTCTTCTTCTTGTGTCTTGGGGCACTATTCAACAAACAGCTTTACACCTACAGGAATAGGAACATTCACCGGTTTACTATCCTGCATATTGAACCTCTACAATATAGTCTTGACATGCTTCCTCTGGTTTAACCAGAGCTTCCTCTTTGCCCGATCTCTCTTAATTTCCATGGCCAAAATATAGTTTGCAACACCAAGATCCTTCATGTCGAATTCGGAGAACAATTGAGTCTTCAAATCTTGGATAATTTCTTTGTCATTTCCAATAAAAAACATATCATCCACATACAAGACCAAATAAATAACACGGTCACCAATTAATTTAAAATAAGCACAGTGTTCCTATGTGCTTCTGGTGAAGCCAAGTCCCCGTATATAGGTATCAAATTTCTGATACCACATCCTTGGTGATTGTTTTAACCCATATAGAGACTTCTTCAACCTGCATACCAGTTCTTTCTTACCCTTCACCATAAAGCCTTCAGGTTGCTTCATGTAGATCTCCTCTTCTAGATCCCCATGAAGAAATGTTGTCTTCACATCCATCTGTTCTATCTCAAAATCAAATGCAGCAGCAACAGATAAAAGTAATATAATAGAAGTAACTTTGGCAACAGGAGAAAAAATATCACCAAAATCAATTCCCGGCACCTGGGAATAACCTTTCGCTACCAACCGAGCTTTGTATTTCTCCACCTTGCCTTCTACATTCATCTTCTTCTTAAACACCCATTTGCTTCCAATGGGCTTCCTTCCAGCCGGCAACTCCACCAGATCCCATGCATCGTTTTTGTGCAAGGATGCCATTTCATCAACCATGGCCTCCTTCCAGAGTTTTCCATCCTATGAATCTACTGCCTCCCTGACAGTTCTGGGTTCATCATCAGTTATAGTTAAGGCAAAACCTGAACAGAAAGCAGATGGACTATACCTTTCTGGTTGCCTTCTTTCCCGAACTGATCTTCTCAAAGCTGGAGTTTGTGGCTCTTCATCTTCTGAGTCTTCTTCTGTTGTAGAGTCCGATTCATCCTCCTTTAGCTCAAACTATATCTTCTCAGGTTCCTTTGGTAGGACTTCATGTTTAACAACATCTTTCACTTCTCTAAACACCACATCTCGGCTGTACACAACCTTCCTTGTTTCTGGGTTCCAAAGCTTGTAACCCTTTAAACCATCCTTATTCCCAATAAAGATGCACCTTTCAGATTTATTATCCAACTTGGTCCCTTTCTTCTTCGTAACATGTACATATGCATCACATCCAAATACCCTTAGATGTGAAAGAGAGGGTTTCTTACCAGTCCATACCTCATGTGGAGTCTTATCCTCCAACACTGATGAAGGTGATTTGTTAACCAGATAGCATGCAGTCTCCATTGCCTCTGCCCAGAATTCTTGTCCTAACCCGGTACCACTGAGCATGCTTCTTTCCTTTTCCATCAGTGTTCTGTTCATTCTTTCTACAACTCCGTTTTTCTAAGTTGTGTATGGAGTAGTCTTCTGTCGTGCTATACCACACTTCTTACAAAACTCTTCAAATTCCTTCTTGCAAAATTCCCCACCATTATCTGTCCTCAGCGCCTTTATCTTCTTCTCTGTCTAGTTTTCCACCAGAGCCTTAAATTCTTAAAATCTGTCAAAAGCTTCAAATTTCTTCCTTAAAAAATATATCCATGTATTCCTTGAGAATTTTTCTATGAATGAAACATAGTACATAGACATTCCCAGTGATGGAACTGACACAGGTCCAAACACATCACTGTGCTCAAGTTCTAATATCTTGTTCGCCCTCTTAGCACGAGAAGGAAAACTCACCTGATTATGCTTCCCATATACACAATGTTCACAGAAATCGAAATCCAGAGAGCAATTAGACATACCTTCTACCATACCATTTCTATGTAGTATCCGAAGGCCCTTCTCTCCAATATGTCCAAACCTTTAATGCCATAGCATGGTATTTTCTCCAGAGACATCTAGGCTTTCTGCTCCACTTTCAGGAACCACAGAACTATTACACCCATCAATAACAGTGCTACCTTGTAGCTTGTACAAAGTTCCAGTCCGAACTCCCCGCATTAATACTAGTGCTCCCCGAACCATCTTGCAGGCATCTTTCTCGAACACTGTTTTTACACCTGCATCATCCATCTTGCTTACAAAAATCAGATTTCTAGACAATGCAGGAATATGCAGAACACTAGGAAGTGTTCTAATCCTTCCACCGTGTAGCTTCAGCTTGACCTTTCCATGTCCGACGATTCTGGCCTTCCTATCATCCCCTAGGAAGACATCACCACCATAATATTTCTCATACTCGTAGAACCACTCCCGATGGGGAGTGAAGTGAAGGGATGCACCTGAGTCAATCAACCATGAATCATGATCTACATGTGTATTTGAAGAAGAAGCCAAATACACATCCCCACCTTCATCCGAGGTGGTTTTTGCCTCTGCATAAGGAGCATCATCAGATCCCTTTCCTTTCTCAGGAGCTTTAGATCTACACTCCCTTTTGTAGTTCCCTTCCTTTCCGCATTTCCATAATACCTTTTCAAACTTTCCAGGAGATTTATATCTCCCTCTAGATTTGGATCTCCCACTCGAAACCTTATTCTTGTTTCTATTTTGGGACCTTCCTCGTATAGATAAGGCATCTCCATTCTGGCCCTCCATATTTATCCATCTCATTTCCTTCGAAAGCAAGGCTGAGACAATGTCATCAAAATTCAAGGTAGTTGTATTGCTACCTATTGCAATAACCATATTGTCCCATGAGTCTAGTAGAGAACACAACAAACTGATGCACTTATCTTCATTTGAGATTTTAATATCAACAGATGACAACTGACTTACCATAGTATTGAAGGCGTTCAGATGCTCTGTCATCGAGTCTCCATCCTTCATCCTCAGGTTATACAAATTTTTCTACAGGAACAACCTATTCACCAGAGACTTATATTGGTACAAAGTCCCAATTTTTTCCCACAAATTCTTCGTCGTAGCTTCCCCAGATACATTCAACAATACTGAATCTGAGACACACAACCATATTGTGCTCTTAGCCTTCTGATCCAATTTCTTCCAATCTTCATCTGACATTTCCGTTGGTTTAGTACTTGGATCTACCGCGATCCACTTATCTTTATACACCAGCAGATCCTCCATCTTGAGCTTCCACAACTAAAAATTATGACCATTGAATTTCTCGATCTCTATCTTTCCGCCACTCGCCATCTTCTTTCACCGCAATAATAAATCCCGCAGATCTCCCACTGAACAGGGTCTACCTCAGGCCTGAGAAAAAAAACCTTAGCAGCAAAGGCATCCCCTTGAAGCTGAAACAGCTCTGATACCAAATGTAGGTTTTAAACCTGAACATAAATTATCTACACACGAATATTATAACAAAAAATAAACAATAGCAAGAGCATAAAACATAAAACAAATAAACACAGAGATTTTCCCCTGGATCCCAAATCAGGATGACTAGCTTGATATTTCATTATATTCCTTTTAGTGTTACAACACATATATATACATGCCGAAGCATACATAAACCCCAATCCACTAACCCTGGATTAGAACATAACCGTAGTTCCCTTGACCAGATCTACAAAAAATACCAAGGGCCAAAAACCATCGTACCCCAAAACCATGTGCAAAACCATGCACAAGACCATGGGTGTGGACCGCCCACTAGAAATTAAGGACCAAAAATTTTCACCGGGGTGCTGCCCTGGACCTCGAAAAGGGGGGATACCGCCCCCCCTATGACCCCCCCATTGCGTCCAGCACAAAGGGGGGGCTATCGTTCCCCCTCTTACACCCCCCCCCGAACGTGATTAGTCATGGAAAGAATATAACAGATACCCAACAGGGATGTTCAAATTAAACAATGAAAATCAAATCCTCTTTTTCAAGAACAAGCTGAAGGACATCAAGATGGATAGAGGGTGTCTATCCATTCCTACTTCATGAGGATTATCGAAATCAAGAATTACCTTCTATCTATTGGAGAAGTCATTTTTGACAAGAAGCTCACACTCATCACTCTTGGAGGTCTTACAAGAACATTGGATTTTTTCAACACCACAATTCTTAACAATGACAAGATTCCTAGTTTTGATGAATTATTGGCTAGATGAACTCAAGAAGAAATGAAGATGGTGGAGAGAGACAAGCCTTCAAATGGAAATGAACCTACTACTTTCTCTGCTCATGCAAAGAGGAAAAATAATGCTGGTCCAAAGGGACAAGGTTAAGGATTCAAGTATGGATTCAAAGAAGGAAGAAAAATAAGGTGATTCAATTGCAACCCATTTTGCCACTATGCCAGAGTGTCCTCACAAGAATGATACTCCATGGTATGATGAAAAAAACATCGAAATAGTTTCAAAGGAAATGGAAATCAAAGGAACTGGAAATCAAAAGAACACCATGTTCAACAATAAAGGAAAGAGGAATTCCCCCACTACTCGATGTGGTAATGGTCGACCTCCCAAAAGGAAGAGAAACTATAGGTATGAGGAAACTAGTGTTGTAGAAAAAAAATTATATTTTTTCCACCCTCACCTCTGCCTATCATCCGGACACATTGGATAATTGGTTGATTGATATTTGTGCCTCAAGGCGCTTCACTGGGTACAAGGAGGCCCTCTAAAATTTTATTGAAAAGAAGATTTATTTGGAGATCATACTTGGGGACAATGCCACCTACCCCATGAAATGGATAGCCACCATAACTCCACTTAAATCAAGGCCAAACCCTTCATTTACAAGAAGTATTGTATGTACCATATTTGAATAAGAACCTGGTGTTTATTTTTGCGATGGAATATAAAGGCTTCAAGGTAGCATTCATTGATGGAAAGATACATATTTGGAAAAGAAACCCTAAATATGCATTTACACTTGATTTAGGGTTGAAGGTCTCTATCAAGTTGGAGAAGTCCTTTGGGAGTTTTGACTTGTGGTAGTTATCTTCAATCTAAATTATGGCACTGGATATTTTCCCTCCTTCACTAAAAATACTTACCCAAGGTAAGGAAGATGGTCACGGGTATGCCCAAATTCAACATAGATCATGAAGGTGTTTGTTAGGGTTGTGTAGCTGGAAAACTTACAAGGGTACCATTCCCTTCAAGTGAAAGTCAAACTACCTACATTCTTCAATTGGTCCATTCTGATTTATCTGGTATATTTCCCGTAACATCATTAAGAGGATAATTATACTATTCAATTTATGTGCATGACGTCCCTCGCGAAACATGGATCTATTTCTTGAATAAGAAGGACAAAGTTCTCAAATGGTTGTATTCTTTCAAATCCTTGGTTGAATATTAAACAAGGAAGAAGATCAAAATATTAAGGACCGATAATGGAACCGAATATAAATCAAATGAATTCAACGAATTTTGTAGAGGGGGTGACATTAATAGGGAGAAAATTGTTCCATATACTCTTGAGAAAAATGGAGTTGCTAAAAGGAAGAATCAAACAATCATAGAAGTTGCCCGTGCCATCCTTCATGACCAAGTCCTACCAAAGTTCTTACGGGGAGAAGCTGTCAACACTCTCGTATATGTTTAAAATAGGATCCCACATCAAGCATTACATTTCAAGACACCCGAAGAAGTTTTCACCAGTAATAAACCTGATGTTTCTCATTTTATAATATTTGGTTGTCCTATGTATTTTCATGTTCCTAAAGAGAAAATAAACAAGTTAGAAGCATATGGGAAGAAAGGAATATTTCTGGGCTACAATGAAACTTCGAAGGCATATGGAATCTATGTTCTGGGTTAAAGAGAAGTGGAAATAATCCATGATGTCAATTTTGATGAAGAATATTCCCTTGGGAAAGACAGATATATCCCTATCCTAAGGAAGGATCGTGAGGATGTTGCAAAAAATCGGGATGATTCTCTAACAGATGAACTGATGGCCGATGTTGAAGGCCTAATGGACCCCATTGATCCACCTCCTAGTAATCCCTATACCTCAAGGAAAATACATTTGTGGCTCAAACACACTCTCGAATATGTTGAAAGATGTATTTCTCCAAGAGGGACATTTCGTGAAAGTAAGAAGTCGAACAGGTGTCAAAGGGTACTTAGCTGCAATAAGTACTATTGTTAAATCTGATTCATGTACATTCGAAGAGGCTGTGAAACACCAAGTATGGAAGGATTCGATGAATGAGGAGTACGAATCAATCATGAAGAATGATGTCTCAGATGTGTTTCCTAGACCCAAGGACAATTCTGTGGTCATTTCTAAATGGCTTTAAAAAATCAAACATGGAGCTAATGGCAGTGTTGAAAAATACAAGGCCAGGTTTGTTGCTCATGTCTTCTCTCAAAAGGAAGGAGTGGACTATGATGGTATATTTGCATCGGTTTCCTGACACACCACTATCTGATCTATTATTTCCCTCACTGCCTATCAAGGATGGAGCCTACACCAAATTGACGTGAATACTTCTTTCTTGCATGGATCAATTAAGGAGGAAGTCTATTTAGAACAACCTGAGGGGTTCAAAGTTCAAGATCGAAAGCCACATGTATGAGAGTTGAAGAAAGCCCTCTATGGGTTGAAGCAAGCCCCTAGGGCTTGGTATGAGAGGATTGATAGCTAGTTTATGAAGTTGGGATTTACAAGGAGTGAATTTTATTTTAACCTTTATTTCAAGGTTGAAAAGGACATGCCTCTCATTCTTGTTATTTATGTGGATTATCTCTTTCTGACATGTGCATACCCTCTCATTTATCAATGCAAGAGGGAGTTGGCTTCTGAGTTCGAGATAAAAGACCTAGGACTGATGCACTACTCCCTAGGATTAGAGTTATGGAAATAGCCAGGTGATATTTTCCTTTATTAAGGAAAATATATTGTGAATATTCTTGCGAAATGTGGGATGGTGGATTTCAAGTATGTTTCTACTTTGATGGAACTCAACCTCAAGAAGTTATGTGGAATTTTTTTTGGGCCTGCATTGGAAAATCCTTCTGAGTATCGACAACTTGTGGGGGCCATTATGTTCTTGGTATAATCTCATCTAAACATATGCTTTGATGTGAATACATTGATTCAATTTATTTTAGAGTCTCATCACATACATTCAATTGTTGCTAAGGATCTCTTGAGATATCTCTGTGGCATAATCAACTATGGTTTGAGATACATTGTCGGGAATTTGCAGCTATTATATATATTGATGTTGACTAGGCTATCAGTATGGTGGATCGTAAAATCATGTATCGATGCTGCTTCTCATTGGGTCTACTTTAATATCTTTGATGAGTAGGAAGCAGAAATTGGTTTCTTTAAGCATCGTCGAGGTCAAATACATTGTTGTTGGTATGGCCTTTTGTGAAGTTGTTTGGTTGAGGAAGATATTTAGTGAGATATTTGAGCATGTACTGGATACCAATGTGATCTATTGTGCCAAAAAAAGTGGGATTATCCTTTCATATAATCTCGTGTTCCACAACCACTCCAAGCACATTGATATCATGTACCACTTTATTGGGGATAAGGTATAGCGTGGAGAAATAAGACTCCAATGCATCAAAACTGATGAGCAGGTCGCAGACATTCTCATGAAGCCCTTAGCGAAGTTCAAATTATTATCCTTCCATTAGAGACTTGGATTCATGGAAAGACTCTTCTATGATGGTCTCGCTTGAGTTGGACACTGAGTTCTCAGAGCTCCTGGGGGCTTGGGGTACTTCTTGGAGCTATGAGTGGCCTTAGGGTGAGTGGTTCACCTTCCCCTATTAGTGCGCTATGTACATGGTGAGTGGTTCACATTCCCTTGTGATACCTCATGATGGTTGACAAGTGTGTAGGGTGAGTGGTTCACCTTCCCCTGTGATACCCCATAATGGTTGACATGTTTGTAGGGTGAGTGTTTCACCTTCCCCTGTGATACCCCATGAAGGTTGACATGTGTATAGGGTGAGTGGTTCACCTTCCCCTACATATGATGAAACATGTGTGTAGGGTGAGTGGTTCACCTTTCCCTGCATATGATGACACATGTGCTTAGGGTGAGTGGTTCACCTTCCCCTACGATTGGCATATGCATAGGATGAGTGGTTCACCTTCTCCTATGGCATATGATCAGGATGACTGGTTCACCTTCTCATGTTGGTGCCCCATCATACATCCTATCCATGTAGTCTGAGACTAATGAGAAGTACCTCTCATCTAGCGAATGAGTTGGGAAAAGTGGATAGGGACCATAACACTACCAATGGACGCATCATGTATTGTCGTACCCACTATGTCTAGGATGCATGATGTTCAAAAACTTGACCTATGATCAAGTGAGGTTATACCTCTCGATTGAATTTTGTTAATGGAGAGTGGTAAGGTCTTGTGATTCACCCTTGATCAATTCATATTCATTATTACATCATGTTTCAGCAAAGAAGAGATGGTACATGATGACAGAATGGCATGATGATCAATGATGGATTGGCAGGTGGAATTCTCCCTAGTTGAGAGGGAGTTTTAAAGTTGGAAACTATGTCCAAATTAAACCTTGGGACAACTCATTTGATGGAGTTGATAATTTCATTAAATTCCTGTTTTTGAGAGGACCAAAATTTATATAAAGATCATCCAATTTGGAAAAGCGGAAGTGTGATTTTGAATTTATGCCCACATATGTGCAAATTTTTCAGGTGGGCCTCATCAACATGTAGGCTCAAGAAGCCCAACGAATGTGTTTTTTCACCCACAATGAATTGTATAAATAAAAGTGAACTCTCACCTCATTTCGCATATTTATCACTCACACATTCTCTTTCCTTCTCTCATTGTTTCGTAAAATATTGGGCATTCTATCTCTCTCCCGCATGTGGCAAAAGGAGGACGAAATTTCATACTGAATTACAGGACCAAAAATCTCATGAAATTCTGCAGTGGTACCAGCATTGGCCATGACCTTCCAGGCATCATTTGACTTTGATTTTCTAGGGTTATTTCTATCTTATCCGGCCACATATTTTGGCACAAAAATAAAGGCATTTTGTGCACTTTGACCGTAAACCAAAATTATAGGTTGACCACAAGGGTAAACACAGGTTGACCAAGTTTGATCACAGATTATGTGATTGTTTTGGGTTGAATTTGAACGCTTCTAGAGGTTGAGTTTGACTGGGGAAGACCAAGCCGTTTTTAGGATAATTTATTGTTGTTTTGACCAACGTTAAATTTTTGGTTTCAGCTAAAGTTTGATTGTAGTTGACTAAGAAATTGACAATGTTGTTTTGAATTTGAATTTGGAAATTCAATTTGATTATTGAACTCTCTCTCATTTTTGAACATTTTGATATAATAAAAAGGAAAATTGATCAAAGGGTTTTCCCCAAATTGGGGTTTTTCCCTGGTATCCGCCAAATCTAGTGTCCTCTTGTGTTGGCTTGTCTTTTGCATTTTGTTTCATGTTCTATCTAATTTTACTGTCAATGTGATTAATGGCTAATGTGATTTCTACTGGAAATATAAATTGGAAATTTCTATTGGGCTACTTAAGTAACATTCAATTAATTGTGCTAAGCATAGAACATACCATTATTAACTAAAACTAACTTTAATGTTTTTTCTATCATTGTTATTTATCCGGTTATCTGTTGGTTATAAGCATGGTTTTATGATAGGTTCAAGTTATGGATCTTATCATGTTTTTATATATAAAGGATTGGTTAATGAATACATGACCTAATGGATGTTATGGAAGCTATTTTAAGAGGCCATTAGAACTTCTTGATGTTTCTCAAATAAGTTTCAGATCTCTATGTTCAGATATGCATTCATGACCTGTAGATTTCATGTTCACCATGTGTTTAATGGAATGAATTTCATGGTTAGATCGTGTTAGTTAAATTAATTTATTGAGTTTTGTGTTAGAGTATTTTTAATTGTGTCATTTATCATTATGGAAAGTTTCATTAAGTTATGGGCAGTGGTCTGGATACTATCCTTGAAAAAGTGCCTTAGATCGCACGATCCCTAACACAAAATTGGGTGAAAAAGAGTGTAGTTGCTCCCTTGCAAGCCTACGCACGTGACTAAATAATTACAGTCAAATTTAGGAAGTTTTATGCCAATGTCCAAGACACCATATCAATGAAAAATGAAGTTTACTCGAGATTTTGGGTAGCTGGAAGGGTGGTTTAACTCTTGGGGTCTTGTAGCACTTGAGGGAAGTCAATAAGGTCTTGTTTTGTCAACTCCATTCCTTAAGGTTATCTAGGAGTTTTTTTCATGTCATATTATTCCTCATCTCATTTTTACCCCAGGAAGGCTGTTTAAAGTGGGTAGATATGGTAGGATGCATTACACAAATTCAGTGAAGTGAGTCAGTATGAGAAAGAAGGGTCAAGTGATTTCCCTTGGGAGGATCATAATGTGCAATATATTTTGGGTAGCCTTGAGAGGGACTTATTACACCAACATTTGAGAGTAGGATGGCATCATTGAGGCCTATGGATAGGTTGAGATATGCACTCAATAAGAGAGAAAAATGTCTCACAACTTACATAGGCTTAAAGGACCAAGAAGGGCTCGAAAATGGCTAAGTGTGGGATCAATAGAGTAATAGACGGAAATGCATCCACACATGGCTCAAACATGGATCACACACATAAAACCATAAATACAAGCTAGAAACATACACAAGACTCATGCATGACAATAACACCTTGAAATGACAACAAAGTGACAAATGCTTCTAAGTGTGATAATTGAAATGACAGATTACGACACTTAGAACACAAGTTATGAAAACTATGACGAATGTGACCAAATGGTGCGCTAAGCTGCAAGAATGTGTTTAGTGCTTATTCTAATGATATATAAGACAATATAATGTATAATATTTCACCAAAACTAATTTTGGTGATGTGTAAAGGTGGGACACATGCAGGAGTGAAAATCACAACGATGACACCTACAACATAAGGAAAACATAAGATGACACTTGCAAAAAGAAAACGACCTTAAAAGTGACACATGCCAGAGAAAAGATAACATGAAAACACATTTTATCAAAATAAAATATATTCAAAATGATAACTGCAAATATGAAAGCGACACTTGTGAGAGTGAAAATGCGCAAAAGATGACATTTGAGAAAACTCACTAAAATAAAACTATGCACGCAACAAAGTGAGGGGGATTGCCAATAAAAGTGCACATTTTTTGTCAAAATGAGTTGAACATCGTACAAGCACTCTCCTGCTGGAAAATGCTATGCATGTTCAATATTTCATAAAGGATGTGTTCTCATGAAATCATTAAAGACTGTGCATGCGAGTGCAAGTGACTTGACAATTTGAAACTATGAAGAAGACTTTAACACTTTGAAAAACATCAAACTTTCATGAAGTAACCATAGAACGATAGATCTTAAGATCCTTAGTAGGCTCCAAAATTCAAGTGTGAGAAAAATTTTGAAGGGCATTGATCGCAACGACAACATATATAAAACGGTAATAAACTCTAAAATTATAAAAAATTATATATGTATAAATAATGATAGTAGAAATTTAATATTTCAAAAAATAATTAAACACACACACACACACATATATATTCAATTATAATATGTATTTAAAATAAATATATAAACTTATAAAATTTTTTGTTGTGTTATTCAATATATATATATATATATATATATATATATATATATATATATATATATATATATATATATATATATATATATATATATATATATATATATATATATATATATATATATATATATATATATATATATATATATATATATATATATATATATATGTTAAACTTAGTATCAAAATTTATTTTCAAAATTTTAATTGTTGATTTTTTGTCAAACTTTGAAGAAGTTGAAGTTGAACATGAACATGAAGTGAGTGACTTAGATTCATAGATTTAAATTCTCATCTAATATAGGGAGTGACACCGAATTGAGAATCTATAGTTTGATGAAATTATGAGTCTAAACAATAGAGATATGGACATAAAAGTGAGACAAATATATGATAAGAATAGAAATTGGAATGCATCTCCCTTGGTGTCACTTCATAATCGATCATGTGCCTCATAGTCATTATCGTCAATGGAAAATGGTGACTCTCACATATATCTACCAATCAAACCACTAATAAGTGCTAAAATATTATTAATGTGAAATGAAATCCTTACATATTACAATTACGTAATAACACAAGCTAAACAAGGTCATTTTTAAAATTCCCCTAATGTTTTTCTTAGAGTGACCATCAATATTGCAATTACTATAATGTTTGTTGGGATCCTTGAACAAATAATAAATGGTTATCATCTTCTTATCCTTCCATTTCCACTTATTCTTCCCCTCCTTGGAAGCATCCTAGTCCTCTATCTTCTTGGAACTAATTGGCTACCCTTTCTTGTGGCCTATGTTTTCCAGATATTTTTCTTACACACATGCCTTATACATTGTCCTTAGCTTGAAAAGAATCACTTGATTTTGTAGATGACTATTTAGGCCCCCAAATACTTGAGGAATAAATATGGGTTCTTGGGAAAGATACCCAATGTTATGGCCATCTTTTTTAACTTGGTGGTGTATTTCTATACACTTTTCACTTACCTCCACCTGAAGTAGGGCCATAAGATCCATTGGTATTATACATATTAGATATGTTATAAATGGGACTTAATAAGGGTTTTTAATCCCTCCCATCAAGTTACTACCATATCACCCTCCAACTAAGTGTTTACATATGTCTTTCACACGATATTAAATCATGACCCTTTAGCTTTAGGCTCACAAATGATCTCTTTCATTCTTCATCAATATGGTGAATACTAAAATATACCTCTAGTTGTTGCAACAAATGATTCAATTTTATTACATCTATCTCACCTTGGTATGGCTTTATTTCCACTTCCAAATACAACTTGAATAGGTATTCCAAAGGGTTCATTTTTCTAGAATTATGGCTAATGTGTTGTCCTTGACGGTTACCTGCTTGAGAAATATGTCAACATTATGATAATATGGCGATTATGGAAATCATGTAGATTGGTACAGATGCTATAGAGGATATGGATAGACAAATGGAAACTTAGTTATAGATGGATGAAAAAAGTTAAGTTTAAAAAGTATATGCGGTTCCTATGAAGAAGGGCCACATACATACACAGGTCTTGTGAGTAAAAGTCATGTACATAATCTAAACCATGGAAATCTGGATACCATGGCTCATTCCCATGGTATTGGTCCATAGTAATTGGAGTGGAAACATTAATTTGATCTCATAAAAAAATACTAACAACATTACCAAAGGATTTACCTAAGATATTGGCTAAGGAAAAAGCTATTAATAAGGATATGGAGATCAAGGTGTTATGTGTGCAAGTGAATGAGTTATCCATATGTGATTTGATTTGAAATAGGTGTGCACCAGGGAGAAAGGATAAGACTCATATCTGATAGATATGAAATTTTAGTAAATAATAACAAATAGACTTTCTTAATATATTTATACTTATAGCTAATAATGGTAGATCTGTAGAAATAATGGTGTTTTAATTTGAATATGTGTTAGTGAGGTTTGCTGAATTGGAATTGTGTTTGTAGTGAAAATTTTCAGATCTTTCTGTAGGTTTGTTTCTGAATAGTCGCGTACATACACAGAGCTATATTTGGGTAGTGACCTATATATTCCTTGAAGCGTTTTTCAGTATGTTGAGATATATACGCGGGTATCTCACAATTTAAGTGTGTATATATGTTGTTCTGCTTAATAACTATTGTGTATATATTCCAATTCATATCTAGTGAGGGTTTGTAGTGTTGCTTCATGATCATTGTTGATGATGTCTATTCTATTTTCCATTGAATGCCAATGATGCCTATATGATCTATGTCTTACAATGTTGGTTGGGTTGATTGTGGATTGGAACATTGATTGGAAATGATTCTGCAATATGGTGATTTGTTATTAGTTCAGTGATATGTGATTGGTTCAGTGATTAGTTCAATGTTACAGTGAGCTAAAAGATTTAATTTTCAGTAATTTGAGATTTTTACACAATTTTTCCTCCGAATAGTCACGTACATACGTGGAGTTGTTTCTAGGTAGTCACGTATATATTCATTGAAGTGTTTTTCAGTATGTTAAGATTTGTATGTGTGTGTCTCATAGTATAAGTGCATATATATGATGTTCAGCTTAATAATTATCATGTATATATTCCGAGTCATATTGGGTCAGGGTTAATAGTGTGTCTTGATGATAACTGTTGATGATGTTTTTTCTGTTTGTTGTTGACTGTCAATGATGTCTTTATGATTTGTGTCTTATGAAAATTTCAAGTCTTGAAATCCTATTGCAACAACCAGAAATTACTTTTATAATTGTTAATTAATTTAATAATTTATTTTCTACGACAAATATTGAATAAATCACATCACAACCTTCAAAAATAAAAATGTGGAAAATAACAGTGCTGGAAATTGAGAAATATGCTACAGTTGTTTTGGATAATTTCCCATGGAAAATTCCAACTTGGGAAACTGGTGCAATAGCTGAGGGTTTTTATTACTATACAACAGTGAAATTCTGAGTAAAATATATGGATACAAAACTGGTAATCCAAAAGTAAGAAAATCAAGGCAAAATTATTTAATGGAATTTCCTTTCCTCCACAAGCAACCCCGACACAAATTTTCCTTAGAAAACTCATCCTCCTAGACCCTATACATAGTGCTTGCACAGAAGCTTTGAATCCTAGCCCATAACTACTTCTAATCAAGTCGTCATGCATGTCTCTGATGACTAAAATGATTCTTCGATATTCTGGAATACTTTGCAGGCTTATGGAAGTTGAATCGATTTTTCCTCCAGCTAAATCGATGTAACAATCCTAGTTAAAAATCCATGTAAAAAATATAAGACCATGGTCATGGGACACATATTCTAGGTTTAATGGTGGGAAAAACATCATATTGGGTGTTCACTTCGGTTTATTATGGCTAAATGAAATTGGAAAAGGAAATGGAAAAGTCTTTGGAAAGGAAAAGAGGCGTTAGTTGGCACTTTATTTATGAAAATAATGGGAAATAGGAGAAAAGGAAGGTGAAAGGTCACAGGTTTCATGTGAGTAGGAAATTTAAGAAAAATAATAGAAAATGAAGAAATTATAGGCCTCATTGTTAAAAAGGAATTTGAGGATCAGTTGGTGACCTTTTGTTAGTTCTAGCATGAAGCTCTCTATTCTATTCTTTCTCTCATACTCTTAGACATTTAGAGTTTTCTTGGAGCACTCTTGGAGGAGTGTGGCACACTTGGGATTTGGAGAAATATGGAAAAGGAAAAGCAAGAAAATGCAAGAGGAAATTAGGATAATCAGCTACAATGGTTTTTTCTTGTAGGTATCGAGTTGCATGTATGATTTTGATTTCTAGTTTTGGCATGCATGCCACATGCATGTGGTCTCTTGGTTATGATCTATCATTGGTATCGAGGATTTCCTAGATTGACGGTGGTTTTTCCTAGCCTTTCCATTTTCTAGATAGACATGGTGTTGTGCATTTATTTCATTTTTTTTTTTGGTTGGTTCTCATGTTCCTTTGGTTGTGGGTTGAGTTATTAGTTCCTAGAATCCTTTGTTGGAAAAATGATCTAGAAGCCTTGTAACAGCTTGGGTTGAGTTACTAGTCCTGGAAGCCTTGGTTGGAAAAATGCTCTGGAAGCCCTTGGTGGGTTTAATTACTAGTCTTGGAAGCCTTGGTTGGAAAAAAATTCTAGAATCCCAATGACAGTTGTGGGTTGAGTTACTAACCTTGGAAGATGAGTTAGAATAAACACTATAGAGTCCTAGACAACATTGGTAGAGATTGATTTGGTGATGGTTAGTGATGTTCAATCGTTAGGTGGAATCACTGTGTTATCACAAAATTTCACTTGATTGGATGTTGATCAGACAAATCTATGTAATTGTTTCAAACCAGCTTTTGACTGAAGCTTAGCCTCTTCAGTATGAGAGGGCTCTCTCAAAGGGGTTTATGATATTAGATAATGATGGGACTAGATGGCTAACTCTATTTGAAAAGTAACTTGATTTTTTGTATGTAGGTTGAAAATAATGCAGGCTTGCAACCATTGGGCTTATGGAGTCAAAAAATTAGTAGATTCAGTGGCAAGGTTTCTTGACATGGAAACCGAGGCAAATAAGAGTCTTTAAAAAAGGTAAATTACATATAGAACATAGGGCAACATAGTAATTTCATCAATAAAGGAAGTCAGAGCATACACATATGAATTTTGAGTAATAAATATGAAATCTACTACAAGTAGTACACATAAAGATATAGATCAGAAAGACATTAAAAAATCCATGAGAATCTCAGTTCTGTCAAGAAGAAGTCCTCTATATTACTGATATCAATCAAATTACATAAAGCAGTAATACGGTGCAAAAAAATCTCTAATCCTTTACAACTTCAACAATTTTCCTTTAAATAGACATTCTTACAGTAGGGATGATCTACCTCTAGGCTAGATTCATCGAACTCTTCCTATGACACCTCATCTAACAGAAAAACATGTCTTTTAATAAGAAAATGAAAGCTACACTCTAAAGGTGACCTTTTCCTAATTGGACTCAAACTCCTATTTATTACATCAATCTATCTTATCCTTAAAATAGTTACATATCACTTAAAAATAAACATCACATGTTCGAATAGGATATGACCTAATTCATCACTACTTGACATATTAAATACCCTCCTAAACACATGGAACCAAACCCTATTTTTCAGGAAAGCATGATCCTTATCTTCAACGAAAACTTTAGCTGATGAGTTGTCTTTACTGCATTGTCTTAAAGTCATAAATGTCTGGTGGTAAGGTCCCTTGAACTATTGTATGTGTCCCCCTATCCAAAATTTCTTTTCAACTGCTCATAAACCTTCCAAAACAGCTCGGTACGAAAACATGGCAGTTTCGTAGCGAGCTTTTGTAGTGTCCAAAAAATGACCTTTACCTTCAAACTTTATACTTCTTTGTTGTTCCATGGTGTCCATCATGACATGACACATCATCACCACCATTTTCCCTCGTTGAAAGCTGAAAAAAGTGGATTTAGAAGAAAAAATATAGCTACAGAAATTTTCGTAGCATTTTCCTGGCTTTAAGCCTAGGAAACACTACAAAACTCTGAAAAACTGTGAAATTTCCAGATTTTAACCTTGTCTCAAAAAGATAACCTCTAGTTGTAGAAACTTGGTCTTCAACATGCTATAAGCCTTCTAAAACATAATCAAACTCAACTTAAGTCTCTTGAGGTGTTTCCTCTTCAATAATGATGAGTTGAGCTATGGGCTCTTCAACTACAGTCATCTTTAAGCCCTTCTTCTCCAGCTCCTCATGGATCAATTCTAACTGCTCTTGGAGGTCTTTGACTTGGTCCTTTAGTTTTATGTTCCTATATTTCAAGTGCAGGTTCATTTTTCTGATATGCTTCACCTCTCCTCTCAATGGCCGAGTCCATTTGATTAATTGATGTGTGTTATCTAAGGTCTTTGACACACTATTAGCCTTCTCTTCCCAAACTTCTTTCATTTTCTCAAACTGCACCTTCTAAACATTATGTTTCCTTGCCTCTTTCTTCAATACTGCTATTTCATGATTTTCTAAATTCAACTGCTCCTTAAGGACCTCAATCTCTATTTTTTCAATGATTTTATCCTTTCCTTTATTTTTCTTGATCACTGGATCTTCTTTTGCAGGTGATGAGAGGTCAATGATGCTTGGTGGTGGATGGAAAATTTTAGTGACCTTCTAAACTTCTTTACTACTTTCCAAGAGTTTTCTAGCATGTCTTTTCATGGGTTTCCTAGCTTGAAACATGAATCCTGCATCCTCACCTTCAAACTCTAACTTCTTGGCTATTTTGGCTTTCTTGAGCTTCTTTCCTCCCTCATCTATATCTTTAGCTTGGACAATGGGAGTTTCCTCAATATTAATAGCATGTAAAATGTCTTCTAAGTTTCCCTTAGCTACTGTTTGACTTCTTGTAACCCTTTTGATGCCATGTTTGTTCACAGTTGGCTCTTGTTTTGCAGGTTTTCTCACAGTTGGCTTTTGTTTGTAGGTGAAACAACAGGTGTATCAACTTTCTAGAATTTCTATGTTTCCATGATTACTGGTTCACTTTTCTCTGCCACTAAAGGTGATGGTATACCTCTAGGTTTAGGAGTTCTCTTAGGAATGATGGAATATACTTCAAAACCACTGACAAACAGAAAATATTACCAATCTCTACCTAATATTTTTAACTCCTCTAAAACCAACAACTTGATTAAACCATGATGAAAGACTGAGGTTTCATTTCCTTCAAATTTAGCTTGAACTTTATCTACCATTTTTTCTAAGCTTCTGTATAAGTAAAAATGTAGATCAAGATATTTCTTACCAATAAAATGTAGCAAAATCCTGAAATGGTAAGAATAAAGCATATGATACCTCCCTTCACAGGTGAAGTACTTCTGAATGATAAGCAACAACTTTGAGAAGTTTTCCTTCATGTAGCTCCATGGAATGGCATTTGTAAGGTCAATCTCAATATGTTCTGTCTTGATAAATTCCTTACAGTCTTGAATGGTGAATTTGAAACCTTTGAACCATTGTTATCCTCCTCTAGGAATTCATGTTGCTGCTGTAATGGTCTCTTGAGTTACAGTGAGGTTCAACATCCCCACCTTTGAAGCTGTCACATTGAAATTGATGGCAAACTCCTTAGAAACCTGCACATGGCATCCTTGCAGTCTTTGAAAAAACTGCAAACACCCTGTTCTTCTTAAAACTTCTAAAGCTGTTGGGTATTCATTAATCAAGTTCATGTCTGATGGCTCATATCTAAGGCAATGGCCACCTTTGTTGGTCTTCCTCTATGCAGCCATGTTTCTTTTATGTCTTCTTTGCCTCGCTTGATTAGTGATACCCGCAAACCTTTGAAAATGACAGCCACAACTTGGGGTTAGTGAAATAGCTCTCCAAAGTTCAGTAGCATGCAAATATGGAGCAGAGAATGACAAATGACTCAATTTGGCAATATTTTAAACTTTTGATGACGAATCATGGCATAATCATGACTCATATATGCTTAAATTAGTAATAATGACTTCGGCCATGACCATTGTACCTTGATTTAACCCTAACTAACTTGAATGGCATATACCCTAACCCTTTCAATCATTGACTGAGACCTAGAAGCTGATTTGAAAAGACAGACAAGAACACCTCTTTTCGTAGCGTACTTAGTGTATTTCCTGGCAGTTTTGCTACCAATGTATCAGGCAGTTTCATAGCGAAAACTGCATTTTTACTATTCAATTCGCTACGAAAACATGTAATCTTGGCTAAAATGATTTTTTCGGATTTATAAGATTGGGAAATAGAATATGTCAGGGAATAATGACTGATGTGACATGAAATGACTTGAATGCGGTGGGTTTGGACCTTAGGATAGGCTATAAGGAAAATTTAAATTTTTCCTTTACCAACTAATGACAAATGAACTCTATGATCATACCTTTGACACATAAACCTCTAAGACTATGTTAAATGATGTTTCATTTTTTCTAAGTGATAACACACTGGTTGAGGGTTGAGTTGGTTTTTACTCTAGAAGCCATATTTTGGTTTTGATTGACGTGTTTGATGAGATCCCACATTCATGCTTGGAATATGGCATGAGGGTGATTGGATGAAAGAAAGATTTGGTTCAGCTTAATCTATGGTCAGGTGGTATGTGGAAGTCCCGGACCTAGTTGCGTTTTTCATATGTCAATAAGAGATCCTTTCCTCTTGTAATTTATGGGTAAACCTACTTGTGATTATGTGATATTGATGGCTTTTTCAACATTGTTGTTCTGCTCATTATATGTTGGTTATGAGCATGGTTTAGGACAGACTTGATTTATGGCTCTCATCATATTTTGGTCAATATGTGAAATTTTAATGAATGAATGACCTAATAGATGATAATGAAGATAATGTGGGTAGGAATTAATTATTCTTGAATATTGTTAGATAAATATGATACCCCTATGCTTATATATGTTGTTGAAACCCGTAGATTTCATATTTGTGATATGTCTGACAAAATGACTATCATGGTTGGGATTGGTTAAGTGAAGTCCTTGATCAAGTTTTGTGTTAGAGGCTTTGTATTGGAGTCATTTATATTCTTGGAAAGTGTTGGCTTGAGGGGTCTAGACCCAGATTCAGAGTGTACTTACGCAACCAATAAAACCCTCCAACTACTGGCCCTTTCGGTAGTGATCCACTTGCACAGATCAAAGTCTCACCAGAAGTAGCATGGGGGGGTGTTGGTACCAGGTGTCCACATCCATAGGGGAATTAGGTTGTGGATCTGACCCTTTTTGGTATGATCTAATTACTACTATTCTGCGCTATTGATTTTAACCCAATTCGGACCTAAAATTAACAAAAACCATTATCACCGATATAATTATTGCGCACACACAGAGATCTATGAAATGAAAATCAAATAAAAGAACTTACACAACAGATCTATCAATAAATGATTAAATCATAACACATTAGCACATAAGAACATAAATCATGCAAGTAAACCAAAGAATTTTCCAAAACTTCTCCTTATTAATCATATCTTCAATGAATACAGTTTCTCCCTTCTAGGCACACAACCCAAGACTTAGGTCTCTGCGTACACAGTCACGGGAGCCTGTCTATTACTCAAACAAATAACTGATTAATTTCCTAATCACCTTACATAAGCATCAGATCTATTATATCATATATCATGTCTTGACTTGACTCATACGTGCCTATTTATAAGACTTAGACGCGCAAAAACCATGGTCCCAAACCATGGTTTGAGCCCCATCTTTTACCCCTTCACCCGTTACAAAATGAAGGAGCTTTGACCCACCTCAAGGCCCCTTGACCTTCTACGTGTTGTTTTTTTCTATCAAAGTTAACAAGAATTACTAAGACTCGACTTAGGGGACCGTAGCCCAATAGGCCCCCAACATAAATCGTGACTCATCCTCAAGTCACTCTGCATTGGATTCCATCATTTTGGACTTTAGCACATGGATGGCCTCATGCAAAGGCTGGATGGACTTGGCACTTTTCATTACAACATTTTGCGCTTCTCCGACTAGCTTCTTTGTAGTAGGCCCCTCCATTGGCAAGCTGATGTGGCGTTGAGTTTGGTGGATTCCCTTGAGTGTACACTCAATGGTCTGTGACAACTGAAGTGCTTCATCGACCTAATGTTGGGTCCTTGCGACCAATACTTTCTCCTTGTGGTGCATCTCATCAATTTCACCCTGAATTTTGCGGCCTTCTTGCAACCAAACCAATATTTTTGCAAGAACCAGGGTCTGCGAAGTGACCCAAATCTCATCAAACCTTTGTTTCTTATTCCACATGTCTATCTGCAATTGCTGAAATAATGGATTCTCCTAGATGGAGGTCCATATCTCCATGGTGTATTCAAACATATTTTTGCACTCATCCACAATGACAACAATGCTAGTCATTTCCTTTTGAACAACGACAACTCACTTTTCTCAGGCCTCTGGCGGTTTTTATGGTTGTAGCTTAGTCTGCGGGTCAACAATATTCTATTCCAGGTCAGCGCACAGTGTCTCAATTTTTGTCTTGGAAGCCTTAAGTGCAGCTATGAGGGTCTCAAACTTTGTAGTAGGTACAACATTAGATGGCACTGTTAATCCTAGAATCTCAGTGTAAAGCTGGGTGATGACTGATTTGAGTTGCTCTCACTGAATTTCTGTGGATCTTTGGGCTTTTTTGGTGCACGAAGCACGAAGCACTGTACTCCCAATACTGCAAATCATCCATCATTTTGGAATGAATCTGGTGCAAGTGGGCACTAGGGCATGTGGCCAAGCTAACTCCAATTTCAGACAAGGATCTAGCAGTTGTGCACTTCACTAGATGAGAGGAATGAAGAGACCTGCCAGGCATCCGTATCAATCTGCTCTCGGTGATGGATTCTGTAGATGGGGTGTTGATTGTAAGTTTTCTCTCTTGAACCACACTCACCTGAACTCGCAGCTGTTGGATGCCTTGTTGAACTTCGTCGAGGACAACCATGTATTGGTGCTTGATATTGCTACAGGATTTTTTAGTGATTCTCTTGACAACATTTTCGATCTCATCATAGCCACCTTTTATCAACATGACATGCTCAATCCCTGCCTTATTTGACACTTTTCTCTTCTTGTGTTGTCCTTCTAGGGACTGGGACCCTCTCTTGGTGCCCCGATGAGTGTCTGGCTATGTCGAAGGGACATTTGTATTACTAGCGTCAATGTCCTCTAGCTCCTCGTCATTGTGAATTTCTAGAGTGTCCTTCTGTTGTTCTTCCGTCTCGGTCGTCACCGCAAGCTTCTTAGTGTCTTTCTGGGTGTGTGGCTTCACCTCCACTAGCTTGGGCTAGGAAGATGAAGTGGCACCAATATCTGTTGCTACATCCAACTAGAAGTAATTCCAGTTGGCGGATACTGTGATGAGGTCATCTTCAGTGACGAGGCAAGGAAGGTCATACCATACCCTAGACATATCTTTCTTTGTACGAATGTGCACATTATGGAATGAGGCTTTGAATTCTGTTGTGTGCTTGTATCACTTATATAAGGTGGAGAGAAGTCCAGCTTTAGCTGCACAACCTGGTGAAGCTCCATCTGAAATAGAACCTCGAAAATCTTACTTTCTATGACCACCGTTGGATCTTTTGTTGCCCATAGTGATGCATAACGTACAACTTCGCATAGATGAGGGTAAATTGTAGGGAATTACGATTGTGACGGTGGATAACATACATTGAGCATGATAAGCAACAAAATCCATGCATATTGGAACAGTTTCCATTCTTCCTTCGTCTCTCAGACACTCCTAAAATTCTTAGCATAGATAGTTCTCCCGGTTGTACTAGATGCCCTTGGTGCATTGTGCAACTAACACGATGACTGGCATTGGAAATTCCTTAGCTCGAAACTTCCGCATCATTTTTCAAGCCAACACCTATGTATAAAATATAACAGCGGGGTCATTGATGGTGTTGACCACAAACCCTCATGTCTTTCTGACCACTCCATATATCTTCTTCATGTCATCTTAGATTTTCTTCTCCCAGCCCTTCCCTTCAAAGGCTTCTGCGAGGTTTTCTCCTTAGTACGATAAGCCCGTAATGCAGTGGATCAACATGTCATTAATGGGGATCCGCATTCCCAGCCATAGGAAATATTCATGCACCAGAGCCAACAACTAGCGCTGACAGGTATCGTTCATATTGTTGCAACCAAAGTGGGGACATTCAAAATGTTAAGGATCTTGGTGATCCAGGTGGATATTGGTGGCCACCTGACTATTCCACTTGAGGCCCCACCATTTTCTCTTTTAGTTTTTTTTAGTTTCGACACAACTTACTATATTTAGTATTTTTTCGGGTCTTGAACTCTCAGAGCTGTTTTGAGGCCCTAAATGACGTTTTTTGGGAAAACCAGGAGCAACATGGGTCCATGGACCAATGTTCCTCACATAAAAAGTTTTAGTCCTCAGATAGATATTTCTAATGAAGTATGGTTCATGTCAAACAAAGATCGTATGCCAAAGTTACGTCCCCAGGAAGTTGAAACACCAATTTACCCAAACGGGGCCCATAGTTTTGGTGTTTCATCTCCTAGGGTTAGGTTTTTGGATGTTTAGGGTTTTCCATTGTTTCTAAATAATAAATAGGCCCTCCATCCTCATTGTAACATATTTCAGAGGCCTGTAGCCACCACATCTCTTCTCATAGATAAGCTACCAACGCCCTAGCTAGTTTATTTCCATTCTATCTATAAGCAAATTTCAGTTCTTTGATATTAATGAAATGAAGTGTTATTTCCGCTACATATTTGTCTTTATGGTTATATGTGTATTATATTGTGTTCTTGCATAAATCTAGATTAGTGGTATCAGAGCGGTCTTCTTTTTCTCAATCCTTCTTTGCATGTCCCCAACGAGATTGGGGTATAAGGAGTTAGTGCTCGATCCGGTGGAACCTTTGCAAGATCAGCCTCGCAAACTCTCACGAACGCCCATGGGGGACGAAAATAAAGATGAGGGAGCAGGAGATCCTATCAAAATATTTCTCGAGGAGGCCCTCAAAAAACAAAGAAACACGATGATGGATAACTTTTCCCAGATCCTTCAACGATTGCCCACCAGCAGTGCATCTACATCCAGCAGCCACTCTGGAGGCGCAAATCCCTTTAAAGTACAAGTAAACTTTGACATTATCATATTTGATAGTAAAATAGATGCATATGTCGTAGATAGATGGTTGAATCTATTAGAGGGATATTTCTCGATTCATGACTTTTTCGATCGGGAGAAGATTATTTTTTCCCTCCTCAAAGCTACCCCCCATGTCAAGGACTAGTGGGAAACCTACTGTGAGAAAAAGGAAGAGATAGAACCCTCTCTATTCTCAACCGTACCCACTTGGAATTATTTTCAAGATGCCATCAAGGAAAAATACTATCTTGTGGGGAGCTATGAGGACAAGTACATACAATGGACCATGCTGCAACAACAAAGGGATCAAGATGTGCATGAGCTGACGAATATGTTCCATACCCTGCACACAAAGTTTGGTATCAAAGATTTAGAGAAACATTTGGTGTTAAAGTATCGTAGTTGTCTACACAGATACATTTAGGAGGAAATGGAGTTCCTCGACATCTCCTCACTTGGTACGACATACCGATATGCTGCCAAGATTGAGTAGAAATTCAAACAGAAGAATCGAGACTTTGGATCTACGAATCAAAAGCAAGGGAAAGGTCCCCCCAAACCGTAGAACAAAGGAAAAATCCAAGGCATGGCGGCCCAAGACAACCTGCCAAAGCCATAAGAAAAGAACAACATCGCGAAGCCAAAGAAGGACATGGGAAAGTGGTGTGAGTTCAATAAGTGCTCCACTCACAAAACAAGTGAGTGTCAGGCTAAGCAGTCATTGGTGGCCGAGATGAGGGCTTCTGAATCATATGCATGCTTTGACTCTAAATCAGAACCTGACAAGGGGAATGACAAAGGGAAGCATATTATTGATGCAGAGCCCAACGCCACTATTGCCATTGCAAAGATCCAGAGGAGGTAGAGCACCTCTTCCACTCCTGGATGTGGGTAAAGGGTTCCCTGCTCTAGTTCATTGTTGACAATCAGAGCCAAAATAATCTCATTTCAGCAGATTTTGTGAAGCATTTGGGCTTGTCGACCACACCGCACCCAGAACCATACACCATCGGGTGGCTTCACCAAGGACGGGATCTCTACGTCAGCCAATAGTGCTGCCTTCCCTATAGCATTAAGCCCTTCACGGATAAGGTATCATGTGACATTGCTCCTATTGATGTTTCTAATGTATTATTAGGCCAACCATACTTGTGGAAGTGACATGTTGTGTATGAGTCCCAGCCTCACGCTGTTATTGTTACTTTGGGAAATAATTTGTACAGGATACCAGAGGTACCACCGCCTCCCACTATCTCTTTGGTTACTGCAAAAAAATGTAGTAAGCTCATTTCCCAAACCAAGAAATTTGTTTTCTTGATGATCCACCCCCAGAGAAAGAAGAAGACTATGGCCATGACCTCCATACATGGCTCCTTTGCACGACAACATCAAATGGACAAGGTTGTGGAGGAGTACGGGGACATCCGCACCTCACCCACAAGGGTGCCTCTGCATTGTCACGTCAATCACCCCATTAACCTGATCCCAGGTGTGCCATTACTTAATGGACTGATCTATAGGCACTCTGTTCTAGAGAATGATGAAATCAAGAGGCAAATTCAGGATTTGCTGTAGAAAGGTCACATCCGGCCAAGTTCATCGCCCCGTGGGAGCCCGATCATGTTGGTACAAAAGAAGGATGGGACTCGGAGACTCTGTATTGACTATCAGGCGCTGAACAAGATCACTGTGTAGAATAGGTACCCGACCCCATGAATTGATAACCTTCTGGACCAACTCAAAGGGGAAAAATATTTCAGAAAGATCGACTTGAAGTCTAGGTATCACCAGGTACCAATCGAACCCTCTGATGTGTGGAAGACTGCCTCCAAAGCTAAGGAGGGCCTTTTCAAATGACTTGTCATGTATTTCGGGTTGACGAATTCTCCTGCAACCTTCATGAGGTTGATGGATGACATATTCCATCCATTCACCAACTCATTTATAGTGGTGTACTTGGATGACATTCTGATCTTCAACCAGACTTGGGAAGAGCACCTCCACCACATCCGAGAAGTCCTCCAAACACTACAGCAACACAAGTTGTGTGGCAATTTGGAGAAGTGCACTTTTGGCATGACCCAGGTTCAATATCTAGGATAAATTATTGATGAAAGGGGAGTGCATGTGGATCTATCCAAGATCCAAGTCATTCGGGATTGGAGAGCCCCAACCACTCTAACAGAGTTTCACATCTTTCTGGGTCTTGCTAATTTCTACCATAGGTTCATGTTGGGATTCTCTCATATCACTTGGCCCTTGAGTCAATTCACCAAGGGAGGAGCGAAAGAAAAATTATTTTGGTCAGAATCTCAACAGAAGGCATTTGTATAATTGAAACATCGCCTCTGTTCTTCCCCAGTGCTCACATTTCCAGACTTGCAACTACCATTTGAGATTGAGACAAATGCCTCTTACTATGCTATTGGGGAAGTTCTTACTCAACAGGGGCATCCAATGGCATATCACAGTGAGACATTGTCTGACACAGTTTGCAATTATCCCACTTATGACAAAGAAATTTATTCCATTGTGCAGGCTTGTCGATAATGGAAGCACTACATTTTATGGAAGGAAACAATCATCCACACAGACCACTAACCCCTGCAGTTCATACAAACACAAGGGAATTTTCAGAATGATCACCATCAGAAGTGGTCCACATATCTGCAAAAATTTCATTTGAACATCAAGTATAAGAAGGGTAGCACTAATAATGTTGCAAACTCCCTCAGCCGACCATCGATCATGGCCATAACCACCGTTCTCAGCTATTGTGGGCATGAGACTTTTGATTAGTCTCTTCTCTAAAAGAGTGATCTAGAACTCAACCACACATACAAGGCACTCTTGGGGGGTACACAAGTTCCAAATTTTCACCTCCAAGATGCACTGTTATGTCACCTAGGACACCTTTGTGTTCCTTCAAGCAAGCATGCCAAGATGATATGGGAAGCGCACTATAGTTGAGTCACTGGGAATTTTGGGGTCGAGAAAACATTGGCAGTACTCCAGAAGTATTTCTATTGGCCGAACCTTCGACAGGATGTCAGGAAGTACATCATATCCTGCACTGCTTATGCCATTGCCAAACCGAGAATCAAGAAGCAAGGCCTCTATACTAGGCTACCTACACCTAGTCGACCTTGGGAATCCATGTCCATGGATTACATGTCGAGCCTTCCTTCTACTAGGCATGGAAACAACTGTATTTTCGTGGTCATCAACAGATTCTCGAAGATGGCCATTATGGCAGCCTGGAAGAATAATATCACAACAGAAGCCACTGCTACAATCTTCTTGAACGAGTGTGGGTGTGTTAGCCCCCTATAAATTTTTTGACAAGCAAACAGGGGGCTAAAATGTTTTTGAGCCTTCAAGAAATGCATTTCCCTCTGTAAACACATCATCCTTGAAGCCTCCTTATGCCCTTGTCCTTTGATAAATACCCATTGTTGTTTCCAGTTTTAAAGCCTCTCTGTTTGTGAAGAAATTCCCAAAAGGCCTCCTTTCTCCCTTTATATCATCCCTTCTAAACCTCTGTTTCCATTCCCCTGTCTACCTTTCTAATTCCCTTCTTACCCTTCGAAATCCTCCCAAAATCCCCTTTAAGTCCTACACATACCCCTTGTTTGGCCTATTTTCCCCGTTTGCCCCTTACCGTTACCCTTTCCCAATCTCAAAATGCATTAAAATGGGCCAAAAACCCACTGTCCATCTTATATTAAGGCCAAGCCCCTTTCGGCCCAGCCCATAAACCACTTCCCCACGTGACCCAACGCCAGAACCAGGCCCAAAGACTCAAGGCACTTATCGTAATTGCACTGTCAGGCGAGCGCTTCTATGTTTTAACTCAAATTTTCCGATGTGATTGGGTTTTGGTCTATAAGACCTCCGTCGCGATCTCCATCGTTGATCTATCACTTGGATCCGATGGCCCGACGCTAATCGCACTCTCACTCCAATCACAATCGAAACTTTCATCGTGCCACTCCTTTGTTCCCTTGATTGTGATCTCCCGATCGAATCCTCTCCGTCCATCCATTCGGAATCAACGGCCCAGATCCCATCGCTCCTCTCATTTCTCCCCGCTGATTTCTTCTCCACCGTTGATCTATCACCCGGATCCGACAGCTGGCGCTCAATCACATCCCTGGCTCTGATCGCAATCGCAAAGGTCTTTCCATGTCACTCGATTGCGATCTTCCGATCCAGTCCTAACCATCGATTCCCTTGTTGATCTGACGACCCTCGCTCTTCCGCTTCCCCTGCTCCAATCGCAATCGCAATTGTCAATTTCTGCAACTTTCCGCCCTTTGCGATTGCGATCTCCCGATTACAATCTCCGTCCTCGATCCATATTTTGATCCAACGATTCATATCTCAATGCCATCTCCGCATACGATCGGACGGTCTGCGACCCCTGTCACAGCCAACCTTCACCACTGAATTTTTCATCTGTTTTCCCTACAGCCTTCGTTTCCACTGGTCCGTCACCATTCCTCTTGGCCCCCATAGCATCTCTTCTGCCACCTTCCCTGGTTTTTATAATTGATTTAATTCATGGTGCAGGGATCACAGAGAGGTCATTACAGCGGTAGCAAAGAGTAACAACAGAAACAGGTTCAAGGGGATTTAGGCCTGTCAATGGAATATTCAAGCGTCTAATCCCGTATTCAAAGGATAAAGATGCAGTTTGAAGACTTAAGCACATTGTCAAGTCCTATCAGTGCTTCCAGCGTCAGCAGAACTTTTTTCTCCAGATGGACACCTTCGGACAATGTTCTCCATGCCTCCTCAAGCCTTTAAATAGATGAAATACACTGGCAGAAGTTTCCACAGATGTCAGGCAGCAGTTATGAAGCACGTGGAAACCTGCGGATTTTCCATCCAAGTCATTTATTCCAGAAGACAGAACAAAGGGCCTTACAGCCAGAAGGACTTCACGAAACATCAGAGGTAAATATTGGCCTGACAGAGTCTCCCAGACCATACCCAAAGTACTTACAGCGATGCAGATTGCCATTAAGCAGAGTGGGCATGAACTCTTTCTCCACTCTGTCTTAATGAGATCCATTTAATGAATATCTTCTACTCCTGATTATTCGCTTCTCCTATAAGAATCCCCAAGAACATATTGTAAAGGTTGTTGTTTTATTGTTCGGTTGTTGCCGATTGTTGTTTAGAGGGATTTAGTGTGACTGTTAGAACAGTCTTGGGAGGGAGTAGCAGAGTATTTTGTAATGTAGTAGGCTGGGAGGAGAAAGTTTGGACTATAACAGCTATTGAGCTCAGTGTATGTGACTAGTTTTGCATCAATTAATCAAGAAAATTTCTTTGGATACCGGTCTATTACTATGAGTGATGTTTTCTTATCACATTGTTTATTACATTTTTCATACTGTTCATTTCTTCTGGCTCACATCAGAAATCTGGCATAGGATTTACCCTTTTTAGGTACCATATGCTTCTTCTCTCCTTGCCTTCAACATTTTCTGTTGTAGGTGTTATCTGAGGATTGATTTCAAACTAATTTAACTAGTGTAGTAGTTCTATATGCTGCTAGCTGATGTATGAATTTATGAAATCTGTCTTTATTTGTTCTTGTTGGGTTTAAGCTGGAAGGTTTGGGATACTGGGGATTAGAGTTAGCCCTGTCCACTAGGGTCCTTGTGTGACCAGCTAGCCTTTCCAAGATCTCTTTCTGGTGTCAAAGCATTGAAGGTTCAAAGTCCTTCTCTGATCTATAGACCCTGGCTCTGTTAAACTTATCTATGTTTTCCTTTGGAGCATGCTAAAGCAGACCTGGAGTTAAATGACCTCTAGTCCGATCTATAAGCGGCCCCCTTGTGACTTCATTAAGAGTTGCCTTTGAGTATGTCCAAGAAGGCCTGGAGTTAAATGACTTCTGACCTGATCTATAGATAGAAATTGGATTGCTTTCCTTCCCTCACTTTCTTTCCTTAATGTTCCATTCCATCATCTATCTAAAAATATCCTTTAGTGTAGATGACTTTCCCTCTAAAAGCCTTGGCTAGTGGTTTGCAAGTAATTCCCTTTCATGACTCCATAGCCCAATGGATGGCACTCTTTTTACCTATCCTCTTTTACCGAAACATCCTGCTGCTTTGCTCCTTTCCTTCCATTACCTTCTCAGTCTATGATCTCGTGACTCAACTCAACAACCAACCAATCAAGTCATTTTAGGCCCCCCCCCCTCTATGCTTCGTACCTAGCCTAATACCTTATTATGAGCTTTCAAAGATATATCATTCTCTGTTTTATTGGAGAGATCCCTCTCCGAGTCCAAGAGGGCTAGATCCTAGGTCCCCAAAGTGGTTCTGATGTTGTCTCATCTTTTGGTCTTGCCAATCTGGCCAAAACATGGGAACCCCAATATAATGGCGACTCTACTGGGGAAGAGACCACTTTGCCTTTAGATTGGCTCTAATTGCTGATGGTGGACAGCGTCCTACTTCAAACATTCACATACATCCACCTGGCGACTCCACACTCCCTATGATCCGAAGACCTGATGACTCCACTGGTGGAGGACTCTGAACTGGTTGAGAAGAAGCAATATCCTTCTTTGAAAAAACATGAATCCAAACACAAACAGGGATACGAAGATTGATTCTTTGTATGACCAACTCAATGGAATAGCAGAAATATTTGGTAAAGTGCTGGAGATGTATATGGTGAATCTGAATGCAAGTGATGATTATTTAGAGTAGCCCATGCCTTCTTTAGAACAAGAACAAACTCGAGACTAAGAAGATGAGCAAGACATGTATGATGCTCAAGAATATATAGAAGACAAAGAGGAAAGTGATCAGGAACCGCTTGATTGCTTACCTATGTCTTGTGTTACGCTGACTAGAGAATATCGGGACCTAATAGCAAAAGCTAATAGGGAACGCTGCTTTGAGGAAACAAGAGACCACATAGAAGAGGTAGAATCTGATGTGGAAGAAGAGGCTCAAGAAAACATCCCGCCTCCCAATCAGCTAACACAAGAGAAAGAGGACTGTTGTTCTTCTGTACATGATGAGAGGGAAACCCCGCTTTTGACAGAAGAAGAGATTGATCAGATATTAAATCAGCAGTCCACCTCAGAAATATTTTATATAACACACAATTTTTCCCATTCATCTTATGAGTTTGATGATATAGATCCAGGAAGCTCCTCTGTGGATCAAGATGAAGAAAGACCTACTGAGAATCCGACAGGTTTGATTGGTGACCTTGCTTATGATTATGACTTTCCTAGTTATGATCTATTTGATGATGATTGTTTCCAGAGAAGAGCTGAGTTCACAGAGCCATCATCAGTAGAAACATGGGAGGAAATCCAGGGCCAGCAACTCCATAGAAGCAATGAACCAGGCCAGCCTATCTATGACATTGACGAAGAAAGTTATGAAAGCATCAATGATGAGTGTCATGAGATAAGAGGTCAGTAGTCTTTCCTTTCAGAAGATGAGGAGGAGAGCAAAGAAGAGATTCTTGAGAAAGATGAAAATAATGAGCCTTCTCTTGAAAAAGAGGAAGCAATGGAACAAATCACTGCTCAAGAATACATAGATCTTTTCACGGAACTTGGCACATCAGAGCAGAATATACCAGAGCTCCAAGAGGACTCAGCTGCAATATATGATGAGTCCTCCAGTTCAGAAGATGGAGGAGACACTCCACTCCAAGAGATTCTTCTTCTCCATCCAGTGGAAGAATAAGAGATCCTGGTTGAAGCCGGCCTGCCAGATATTCATAGCCAGGTATCTTTTCGTGATCCTTATGAACGTTTCCTGCAAACATTTGGAGAAGGATCAAAGGTATTTTTGAGCAGCATGTTGCAGACAGCGAGAAAATTTTTAAAGGCTGCTATTATTGAAAAAAAACAGTGGGAGCTGCCCTGCCTATCCAGCCTTCTCAAGGAGCTAAGCAGAAAGGACCAGCCATGGGATCACTTGATGGACTGGTTACATTGGAAGACAATGTTTGTAAGCTATACTTGTAAATATTCTAATTAGAGTAGGGTAGGTAGGAAAATCTCAATAAAGCTCAGCCTATGAGCATGTAGTCAGTAGTTTTAAATTTCTGCAAAAAATTTCAGTCCATGAGCGATTTTTTTTTTGTGCCATGGTCCACAGCAAGCCAGACAGTCTAATCCAGGCTTGACTGTTTTCAATTTTTGTCTTAGAATGTAGAGAAGAAATCTGCTAGACAGTTTAATCCTAGCAGATATAGTTTAGGTAGATAAATTATGAGGCCAACAATTTAATCTGGTCTCATGGAGTAATAAGGGTAGAAGTAGAATAGGTTTATTTTCCTGTTTGTAAAAATTGATGATGTAAAGGGTCTGCAAGTCCAAATGCACCTAGAAGAAAAAATTTTAGGACTATAGTGTGGGTAGGTAATTGTTTGGGAGAATTTTACTGCTGATGTAATGTCTTCATGATTTGTGGCATCTGATCCAAGAAATAAAATGGATGGGTCAAGTACCAGGCATCTGGCCTACACCAAAGATTATCCTCTGAATTCTTGACTCCTTCAAGAAGAATCCATCCCCATGTGGAGCCACTATTAGCCCCCTATAAATTTTTTGACAAGCAAACAGGGGGCTAAAATGTTTTTGAGCCTTCAAGGAATGCATTTCCCTCTGAAAACACATCATCCTTGAAGCATCCTTATGCCCTTGTCCTTTGATAAATCCCCACTGTTGTTTCCAGTTTTAAAGCCTCTCTGTTTGTGAAGAAATGCCCAGAAGGCCTCCTTTTTCCATTTATATCATCCCTTCTAAACCTCTGTTTCCATTCCCCTGTCTCCCCTTCTAATTCCCTTCTTACCCTTCAAAATCCTCCCAAAATCCCCTTTAAGTCCTACACATACCCCTTCTTTGGCCTATTTTCCCCTTTTTCCCCTTACCGTTACCCTTTCCCAATCTCAAAATGAATTAAAATGGGCCAAAAAACCACTTTCCATCTTATATTAAGGCCAAGCCCCTTTCGTCCCAGCCCGTAAACCACTTCCCCACGTGACCCAGTGCCAGAACCAGGCGCAAAGACTCAAGGTGCTTATCGCAATCGCACTATTGGGTATGTGTTAACTCAAATTGTCCGATGCGATTGGGTTTTGCTCTATAAGACCTTTGTCGCGATCTCCACCGTTGATCTATCACTTGGATCCGACGGCCCGACGCTGATCGCACTCCCACTCCAATCGCAATTGGAACTTTCACCATGCCACTCCTTTGTTCCCCTGATTGTGATCTCCCGATCGAATCCTCGCCATCCATCCATTCAGAATCAACAGCCCAGATCCCATCGCTCCTCTCGTTTCTCCCCGTCGATTGCTTCTCCACCGTTGATCTATCACCCGGATCCGATGGCTGGCACTCAATAGAATCCCCCACTCCGATCGCAATCGCAAAGGTCTTGCCATGACACCTAATTGCTATCTTCTGATCTAGTCCTAACCGTTGATTCCCTTGTTGATCTGACGGCCCTCTCTCTTCCACTTCCCCCGCTCCTATCGCAATCGCAATTGTCAATCATTGCCACTTTCCGCCCTTTGCGATTGCGATCTCCTGATTAAAATCTCCGCCGTCGATCCATATTTTGATCCAACGGTTCATATCTCAATGCCATCTCCACATACGATCGGACGGTCTGCGACCCCTGTCACAACCAACCTTCACCACCGCATTTTTCATCTGTTTTCCCTACAGCCTCTGTTTCCACTGGTCCATCACCATTCCTCTTGGCCCCCATAGCATCTCTTCCACCACCTTCCCTGGTTTTTATAATTGATTTAATTCATGGTGCAGGGATCACAAAGAGGTCATTACAGCAGCAGAAAAGAGTAATAGCAGAAACAGGTTCAAGGGGATTTAGGCCTATTAATGGAATATTCAAGCGCCTAATCCCGTACTCAAAGGATAAAGATGTAGTTTGAAGACTTAAGCACACTGTCAAGTCCTATCAGTGCTTCCAGTGTCAGCAGAACGTTTTTCTCCAGACGGACACTTTCAGATAGTGTTCTCCATGCCTCCTCGAGCCTATATACAGATGAAATACACTGGAAGAAGTTTCCACGACTGTCAGGCAACAGTTATGAAGCACGGGGAAACCTGCAGATTTTCCATCCAAGTCATTTATTCTAAAATACAGAACAAAGGGCCTTACAGCCAGAAGGACTTCACGAAACATCAGAGGTCAATATTGGCCTGACATAGTCTCCCAGACCATACCCAAAGTACTTACAACGATGCAGATTGCCATTAAGAAGAGTGGGCATGAACTCTTTCTCCACTCTGTCTTAATGAGATCCATTTAATGAATATCTTCTACTCCTGATTATTCGCTTCTTCTATAAGAATCCCCAAGAACATATTGTAAAGGTTGTTGTTCGGTTTTTCGGTTGTTGCCGATTGATGTTTAGAGGGATTCAGTGTGACTATTAGAACAGTCTTGGGAGGGAGTAGCAGAGTAGTTTGTAATGTAGTAGGCTAGGAGGAGAAAGTCTGGACTGTAACAGCTATTGAGCTCAGTGTATGTGACTGGCTTTGCATCAATTAATCAAGCAAATTTCTTTGGATCCTGGTCTATTACTACGGGTGATGTTTTCTTATCACATTGTTTATTACATTTTTCATACTGTTCATTTCTTTTGGCTCGCATCAGAAACTTGGAATAGGATATACCCTTGTTAGGTACCCTATGCTTCTGATCTCCTTGCCTTCAATGTTTTCTGCTGTAGGTGTTATCTGAGGATTGATTTCAAACTAATTTAACCAGTGTAGTAGTTCCATATGCTTCTAGCTGATGTATGAATTTATGAAATCTGTCTTTAGTTGTTGTTGTTGGGTTTAAGCTGGAAGATTTGGGATACTGGGGATTAGAGTTAGCCCTGTCCATTAGGGTCCTTGTGCGACCAGCTGGCCTTTCTAAGATCTCTTGCTGTTGTAAAACTATTGAAGGTTCAAAGTCCTTCTCTGATCTATAGAACCTGGCTCTGTTAAAATTATCTCTGTTTTCCTTTGGAGCATGCTAAAGCAGACCTGGAGTTAAATGACCTCTGGTCTGATCTATAAGCAGCCCCCTTGTGACTTCATTGAGAGCTGCCTTTGAGCATGTCCAAGTAGGCCTGGAGTTAAATGACTTCTGACCTGATCTATAGACAGAAATTGGGTTGCTTTCCTTCCCTCACTTTCTTTCCTTAATGTTCCATTCCATCATCTACCTAAAAAGATCCTTTAGTGTAGATGACTTGCCCTCTGAAAGCCTTGGCTAGTGGTTTGCAAGTAATTCCCTTTCATGACTCCATAGCCCAATGGATGGCACTCTTTTGACCTATCCTCTTTTACCGAAACGTCCTGCTGCTTTGCTCCTTTCCTTCCATTACCTTCTCAGTCTATGATCTCGTGACTCAACTCAACAACCAACCAACCAAGTCATTTTAAACCCCCCCCCTCTGTGCTTCATACCTAGCCTAATACCTTCTTTTGAGCTTTCAAAGATATATCATTCTCTGTTTTACTGGAGAGATCCCTCTCCGGGTCTAGCAGGGCTAGATCCTAGGGCCCCAAAGTGTTTCTGATGTTGTCTCATCTTTTAGTTTTGCCAATCTGGCCAAAACATGGGAACCCCAACAAGGTGCACTTTGGGACCCCATAGTCTATCATATCAGATCAAGACAGCAGGTTCCTCAGCACATTTTGGTCCATCCTCTGGTCAATGTTGGACACCAAGCTCACCAAGTCCACAACTTTCCATCCCCAAATTGATGGCCAGACAGAGGTCATCAACGGGATGATTATACACATTATACACATGTACAATTCAAAGCATCCACGCACATGGGCTGAGAGCCTCCCCTATGTACAACACAGTTATAACCGGGCTCTCCACAACTCAATCGACCACAGCCCCTTTCAGGTGGGCTTGGGATTCCAACCACTATGTCCCATTGATGTAGCCATGCCATTTGCGGCTACTCAGGCCTATTCAACTCATGTCTAGTCTGAAGCTGACAAAGTGAACAAATTCATCGAGAAAATTCAACACATCCATTAATAGGTTCATGACATATTGGATAGAGCCAATGCTAAGTACAAGCAACGAAATGATCAACATCGGGTGCCACAAAACTTCTAGGTGGGCGACAAAGTGTGGCTACATTTTTAGAAGGAGTGCCTCACTGGACCCCACCACAAGCTTTTCCCGCTCCGATATGGGTCGTACACCATAACCAAGGCTATAGGGAAAAATGCCTTTGAGCTCTGTATTCCACCATTCCTTAGTCTGCACCCAATATTCAATGTAGACTGCCTTCGTCCCTACTTCCCACCTCTACTAGACACCTTTGACATTGCAGAAGAACTCACACCAAAAGAGTTAAACCTAGATTACATGGAACAGGCCACCACAGATTGTATCATGGACATGCAAATCAAGAACACTCGCCAACAGAAGATCCAACTGTATCGGGTTGTCAAAGTTGGCCAACTCCTGCACCAAGGCAAGTGGCTCACCAGGGACCAAGTTCATCAGAAGTTTCCTCATCTCATGGAGGGACTCAACGTAATGGGGACCATTGCTTCCTAAGGGGGGAGAAATGATCCAGGTGAATATTGGTGGCCACCTGCCTATTCCACTTGGGGCCCCACCATTATCTCTTTCATTTTTTTCAGTTTCGGCACAACTTACCATATTTAGCATTTTTTCAAGTCCTGAACTTCTGAAGCCGTTTTGAGGCCCTAAACGACTTTTTTTGGGGAAAAATAGGAGCAACATGGGTCCATGGACCGATGTTTCTCACATCAAAAGTTGTATTCCTTAGATATATCTTTCTAAGTAAGTATGGTCCACGTCAAACAGAGATCGTATGCCAAAGTTACATCCTCGGGAAGTTGAAACACCAATTTACCCAAACGGGGCCCATAGTTTTGGTGCTTCATTTCCTAGGGTTAGGGTTTTGGATGTTTAGGGTTTTCCATTGTTTCTAAATAATAAATAGGCCCTCAAGCCTCATTTTAACACAGTTCAAAGGCCTGTAGCCACCACATCTCTTCTCAGAGATAAGCTACCAGCGCCCCAGCTAGTTTATTTCCATTATGTCTGTAAGCAAATTTCAGTTCTTTGATATTAATGAAATGAAGTGTTATCTTCACTGCATCTTTGTATTTATGGTTATATGTGTATTCTGTTGCATTCCTTCATAAATCTGGATCACCAGGAATTGCGCAGTCCCATAGCCCATTGCATAGGCTCTACCTTGATTATGTTGGATTCTTCACACAAGACTTTTTGCAAATACTTTGACGGCATGAGCTCAGGAAAATTATTTTGGTCTACCAAAGTATGGTCATCCAATTTCATAGAGGGGACCTGCCCCAATAGGTCACCCTCGACAGGAACGTCCTTAGGCAGTAGGGGTGTATGGATTACTGCATTGATCTTATCAGGGTTCCTGGACACGTCTACTAATGGATTTTGCAGAGGCATATACGGAGGAAGTTGCGATAAGGGATCGAATTCCTCAACAAACCCTTATTATGCTACAGTTATGCCATGTTCTTCTTCCATTGGTTGCTTCAGCCTTTCTGCATGGGAAGTCAGCTTTTGCTTCGGGGTCTTCTTGCGCGGGAACTTTCAGATACCCGACGATTATCCCTTATTTTGGTTCTGTGGCATGGTAGGGGTGAGCTAGGTCATTTTCATGGTCTCTGTAACTAAGTGGCATAAGCCTTATTGGAATAGTGTTTCTTCAAGTGGTTCTCATGATAGAAACATAAGAGATATCAAAGGGAGCAAGAGAAGAGGAAACGATTCAATTGAATTACTCAAGAAGAAAAGGGAACTTGTGCAGACCTCCATGTCGTACTTATAGTGATGTTGTAGCTTAAATGGCCTTATGTCCGTTAGTACAGCTCCATTAATTCTAAAACGGCTCTAAATCTGGTGTAATCTCATCCTTAAATGCAAGTTATCCACTCCCCTTAATGGTAACAAAGCTATAAATTCCATATTTACTGTTCCAACGAATAGTTTATGGCCTATCTGCAAATATAATAGCCTCTTGGCGCGACCTCTGTGCTGGCTTCAAAGATACGTGCACCCCCTCATATTCATCCCACAAAAGTTTGGCAATAAATTTTAGAACAATTGACAGACTTCTTTGAGTTCCTACACCCTCTTGCAACTGTCCGCGGCACTAGGACATTCTTCTAGCCATATGGTCATTTAGTGCACACAAGTATGCAATCATCCCTGTAAGGTTTTAGGCGACTACCATTAACATATCTGTGAATTAATTCACCATTCAACTTAGCCAATCGTACCACAACTTCTTCGATAATTTCTTTGATAATATAGGCCCCAAGCCAGTTCATCTTGAACTTCCATGGAAAATGTGCAAACTTACTGTCATAGAGCAACACCAAATCATCATTTTGGAAAGTATTTTTCATGATATTTTGATCATTCCAAGCCTTTTCACGTGCCTTCTGCACCTATTGGTGGGAATCAGTAATGAATCTATCTTCCTCCAGCGTAACAAGTTGTGACAGACACTCCTCCATAGTGTCTTGGTCAGCCATGTTGGGTATGGCTATGATGCGCAAAATAGGGACAATATATTCCATAGGCATAATGGTCTCCTATCCGTAGACCATCCTAAAAGGTGTTTTTCCTATCAAATTCTTGCACATTGTCCTGTATGCCCATTGAACAACAGTGTAATATTCCTATTTAGGAAAATCAGCAATATAAGCACCAAAAATGCATTTTTTAGAAAATTGCGCTATAATAATAAGTAACAGTTCATGGATCCATTATTTTATGTATTATAGAATTCAAATTTACAAGGGGACCATAAAAAAAATCATTCTAGCTTAGTTAAACAGATATCCCAAGCCCAATATATCTTAAAAACACTAAAACCCCATGACTACTGCAACAAAAAATTTATGAAGCATGTGACAACGCAGTTTAATGAGGGTTTATGCTACAGAAATATAGAAACAAATGGATCTATGGATATATTACTCAAGAGAGTCGAAAAATGGAGATCTAGTCTGTTTTACACAATCTCAAGATAACCCCGCAAGGGTTTCTTGAAAGGCATGAGATACAAAGAGTACAAACTGCAGATTTATGGATGAATCTTGTCTGACTAAAACTCTACATATATATGGCTGAAAAGACAAAGAAATGGTTGTAACTTCTCCTTACTAGCTTTCCAGGTGAAAGGTTGATCCCTCCACTAGGAAACTAGCTCATCAACAGGGGTTTTGGCCTTTCCATTGCAACACCATGAAAAATAACGCAGTTTGTGAAGAAGATTGCATTGTCACTATAGATGATTGCTTGGCCCAATTTCAGATGGTGGAAATGAAACCCAGAATACTCCTCTCATATTTCTTCAACAAGTCCTCCAAGGAAGAGTGCGGAATTCTTGCATGAGAATACCCTTGTACTAAACAATACAACAAACCTAGATAAACAACTGAAGCATGCAATAAGTCATAAGATTCAAACATAAAAAATATTATCAATGCCTCTCATGGCTACCATCCCTTCCCTTATATTCTTGGTGAGCTTCCTCACCCTTGGCCCCACTCATTTATGAGGTTACTTCCATGCAAAGACTCCTCCTCCAAAACTGCGTTGTTCCCACTAGCCCCACTCTCTTCTTTGGTAGCGTTGTTGATTTGGTCAAACTTGATCTAGTATTCATGCATTTTCCCCTTTCACACCCAAGGTGACTGTATTTTTTCTATATAAACTGATCCACATTCACACTGGAAGTGTTTTATTCCTACTAAAGAGATTTTAAGGGTCTCCCTACCCCATTTATTCTTCTAGACTGAAAATAGAAGCAACATATAATATTCAAACTAGCAATAAGCTAATTGGGAATATTACAGTCCTCCCCTCCCAAAAGTTGCTTGTCCTCAAGCAACAGTAAATAAGGATTCTGCAAAATCTTCTCTCCTTCCCAAGTGGCATCCTCATCAGGAAGATTCCTCCATCAAATCAGACATTCTTTGATCACCCTACTCCTTAGCTGCCTCTCCAGAGTATCCAAGATAGCCTCTATTTGCAAAACTAGATGGCCCTCATCATCAATACGTGGGAGATCTATAGTGGCAACCACATGTTGTCCAATTGCCTTCTTGAGGCATGAGACATGAAAATTGTTATGGATCTTGCTCCCAACAGGAAGCTCTAGCTCATATGCTACTTCCCCGACATGAAAAATCACCCTATATGGTCCATAGAATCGAGGTTTGAGTTTCTCAGCTCCCTTATCCTTGAGTGTAGACTGTCTATATGGTTGAAGACGAAGATAGACCAAATCATGTACCTCAAACTGGCTATCTATCCAACCACAGTCTGCATATATTTTCTGTTGATTTTGTGATGTAGCAATGTTGTCTTTGAGGGCCCGAAGTATATCCTGAATCTCTTGAATCCACAAGATTTTTTTCCCCAAACATCACTTCAGCAAATGAAAGTGCATCATACCCATAAAGGGCTCAAAATGGGGTCATGCCAATGGACATATGAAAAGTTGTGTTGTAGCAATACTCCCCCAAATGGAGCCAACACAGCCATGCTCTCTACTGGCCTGAAACATAGTTTCTCAAGTAGCCTTCCAAACACTTGTTCACTATTTTAGTGTGTCCATTGGTTTGTAGGTGGTAGCTGGTACTTGGTGTCAATTCAGTACCCACTAACTGAATTTTTTTTTTCCAAAAACCACCCATGAAGCGATTATCCTGGTCACTGACTATCGTCTTTGGGAGACCATGGAGTCTAAATACATCTCTGAAGAAAAGCTCAACTACCTGTGAAGAATTATACCATGTAGAAATAGCAAATAAATGTGAATACTTTGTTAGTTGATCAACAACTACAAAGATACAATCCTTACCCTGAACTCTAGGTAGACTGGTGATGAAGTCCATGGAAATACTCTCCCATTTCCCATATGGAATAGGGAGTGGTTGTAATAATCCCACAGGATGGTTGTGATCTCCTTTGTTCTATTGGAAAACTACACACTCCTTTATGTGTGGGCGTACATCCTCCTTGAGACCCTTCCATGAGAATCTCTCCCAAATAGCCCGATAAGTCTTGTTGAATCCTTGATGCCCTGCAAGTGGGGAATCATGTGATGCCTACAAAATATTCTTCTTGATCTTAGAATCTCTAGCCAATAAGACTCGATCTCAGTAATAGATGACCTCATCCATCACTCTATACCTCACATCAGTCACCAATCCATCTAGGACCTCACATGCAAAGTGGTCTTTGGAGTATTCTACTAATAAATGAGCCTTCCAATCTGCATCTATGCTCATCAAGGACAACGTTGTTGGCCTCCTAGATAAAGCATCAGCCACTACATTACTCTTCCCTTTGACATATTCTATGTCAAAGTCATATGCTTGGATTTTACTCACCCATTTTTGCTGCCTCTCTTAAATCTGCTTCTTCTCAAGGAAGAATCGGAGACTATTATGATCAGTCCTTACTCGGAATATATTTCCCACCAAATATTACCAGAACTTGGCTAAAGCATGCATAATAGCCATTATCTCCTTATCATATATGGGGTATAGCCTCTCATGTAACATCAACTTCTGGATTTCAAAAGCTATGGGGTGTCCCCCTTGCATCAATACTGCCCCAATGCCTTCTCCTGAAGCATCACATTCCAACATAAAGGGTTGGGTAAAATTAGGTAGGACCAATACTGGGCAGCTACTCATAAACTCCTTGAGCTTATCAAAAGCTCTCTACACTGTGGGTGTCCAACTAAAATCTCCCTTCTTGGTTAGATCTATAAGTGGTGATGTTAGTTGAGAGAACCCTTTTACAAACTTTCGGTAAGAGGTACATATGCCTACAAACCCCCGAAGTTCTGTGACATTCTTTGGTTCAGGCCAATCTCTAATAGCACAGATCTTTTCTTCATGGACTCTTACCCCATCCACTCCAATGATGTGGCCCAAGTAAAGCATCTATGTGAGCCCAAACTCACACTTGGATATCTTAGCATAGAATTGTTGCTCGTTAAGAATGCATAATACTACTTCAATATGTTGTAAATGCTCCTCCCATGTGTGGCTATAAATAAAATTGTCATCAAAGAAGACCAATACAAACTTCCTCAAGTGACCATGGAAGATGTGGTTCGTGCAAGATTGGAATGTTTCTAGAGCATTGGTTAGCCCAAAAGACATTACCAAAAACTCAAAATTCCCATAGTGACATCAGAATGTTGTCTTGGGGATATCTTGATCCCTCACTTTGATTTGATGATACCCCGATCTCAAATAAATTGTGGAGAAATACTTGGACCCTCATAGTTCATCCATCAATTCATCGATCCTTTGAATTGGGTATATGTTCTTCATTGATGCATATTCTCAATGTGCCATCTTTCTTCTTCACCAAGACCATTGAAGAGGCAAAAGGACTAGTGCTAGGAAAAATATGTCCTAAATCCAAGAGCTTCTGAATGGCCCTTTCAATCTCATCTCTATAGGCTTTGGGATGCCTATAGGGTGTGGTGATCACTTCTTGGATCCCTTGTTCTAACTCAATAGTGTGCTCAAAACCTCGGTCAGGAGGTCTCCCCGGTGGGATATCTCCAAATACTGTAGAATATCGATCCAAAATAGATTGTACATTTGGATGTACTAATGAATCCTTTATTCTAGCTTCTGATAAACATAGTTCTACTACCCATTATATGTCTCCTCTATGCAAATCTGCTTCCATCCTGTGGGCTAAGAAATCTGGGGTGGATAGGTGTGCATGCCTTTGATTTTCTGATGTTTACCACTTCCCTTTTCGGTCCACTCCATCTCTAAGGTCTCCCAATCAGTGGTAACCTTCCCTAAGGTGATTAACCACTAGACACCCAATATCACATTGGTGTCTAGAATATCAACCACAAAGAAGTGGTCTGTCAATGTGTAGGTTCCCATAGTGATGGTTAATGCTGGAACATATTTGGCACACTGCATGGTTCTAGCTCTTGGAACCAAAACTAAAAACCCTTCAAATTCTTCTATGTGAATACCCCTCCTTTGCACCAACTGTGTATCAATAAAGTTATGGGTAGCTCCACTGTCTACCAATACTAATACTCTTTATCCCATAATGTTGCCCCTAAATCTCAAGGTTAGATACTTGGGAACTCCTCTCAAAATTGCAAGAGTCCCTCCCAATGGAGCAAATGCCTTTACTACATCTTCTTCACCTCCTTCTGTTTCTACAGTGCTGGTCTTCTCCTCCTCTTTCGCTACAGCGCTAGTCTTCTCCTCTTCATCAGAAAATATCTCAATGCAATGTGATTTCCTTGCAACACATTGGTGGTTTGGTACCCATGGCTCTCGACAAGTGAAACAAAGTTTTTTATTCCTTAGATATTTCCGATCATTATCAAGATATGTCCTCTCCTAATTCTCCCTTGGACAAGAAGAAATATTTTGCTGAAAGGGTGCTTTGGCCTTAGGCAAGGTATGTTGCAAATCCCTAGCCTTCTCCATAGCTTCTTGGAGTGTAGTTGGTCTAGTGGATTTCACCAACCCATGCAATGGTTCAACCATCCCATCAATAAACATGCATATTCTCCGGTTCATAGTGAGGTCAGATACCATGACCGAAAGCTTCAGAAACTTAGAGATATAAGTTTCTAAATCTCCCAATTGCTTGAGCTTGGTTAGCCCAACAAAGTGAGCCTTTCGATCCCTGGGATCAAATCTCTCCACCAACCTCATGGTGAAGTCTAAGCATGAAGTGATACTAGCATGCCTAAGTGTAGATAACCCATAGAACCACCACTCATGTGCCTCACCTTCTAGGTGCAGTGTTGCTATTTTGATAGCCTCCACTTCAGAAACTCTGTTGAGTTGGAAATAAGTGTCCAACTTCTCTACCCAAGCCTTGGTTGTGCACTTGGGTGATCCATCATAAGAGGGAAAAAAGAACCTACCCAAACTATGTTGTAGATCTGAACTCTGCATTTACCCTCCCTTTTTTTGGTGATTGAAGGATCTCCTGCCATCCTTGATCCGACAGAACTCCTGAAATTTAATATGTTCTTTGAATCTTCGGGATTGAGATTCATATTCCACAAAATAATCACCAAGGGTTTCTTCCCTCAAGATCCTTCTTTCCTCACCTTCCAAAGATAGGAATGTGGGCATAGTGGATTGTTGTGAAGAAGGTTTTTCTATTGTTTTCTCCCACCACAAATGTGAGGTGTCAAAGCTTTCTCCATGGTGAAACCCTCTAGGGGAATCCTTCTGTCTTTCAAATCTCATTTCTTTGAAATCTTTGGAAATGTCCTGTATAGTCTGAAGAAGGAGTTTTGGGATATCTCTCTCCTCCATGGATATAGATGTATTTCCCCCACAAGCTGAGCCAAGACCAGAGCTCTGATGCCACTGTAATATTCCTATTTAGGAAAATCAGCAATATAAGCGCCAAAAACGCATTTTTCAAAAAATTACGCTACAATAATCAATAACATCTCATGGATCCATTATTTTATGTATTATAGCATTAAAATATACAAGGGGATTAGAAAAAAATCATTATATCTTAGTTAAATATATATCCCAAGCCCAATATAGCTCAAAAACACTAAAACCCCATGACTACTGCAACACAGAATTTCTAAAGCATGTGATAGTGCATTTTAATGAGGGTTTCTACTACAGAAATATAGAAACAAGTGGATCTATTGATATATTACTCAAGAGAGCTTAAAAGTGGAGATCTAGTCTCTTTTACATAATCTCAAGATAACTCGGCAAGGGTTTTGTTATCAAAAAATCAAACCTGATAGGCTGCCAGTCAAGTTAATCTCATGTAACTCTTTCAGACCAATATTTTGATTGAGGCTTAGCCTCCTCAACCTGAGAAAGTTGTCTCAAGGGTTTATGATTTTTGATAGAAATATAGATGGCTAACTCTATGTGGGGTAAAAAGAAGATAAATGATATAAATTGGTTGTAAATCACATTAGAAAGTGCACATTGGGCTTATGGGGCCATTATAGCTTCAGAAAAACAAAAAAATCTACCTATCATGGAAGTCAAGGCATATCAGAGTTCAAGTCAAGGAATACATGTGAAACAATAAAACACACAATCAGTTTGTCTATGAAGGAAGTCATAGCATCAATGATGAATTCTGAGTAACATAAGAAAACACCACTACAATAGGATATTAAAAATATTTCATCAGAACAAGAACATACAAGAACTCTTCATGAATCTTGAGTTGGCTAAGTAGAAAACTCTGTATTAAGCTGAAAACAATTACTTACAATAAACACAGTTGTTTTGCTAAAAAATGTCCAAACCTTCGCATATTCGACTTCTTGATATTTTATAGATCATTTACATCATAATATAACCTTATCCTGAGCTAGATACATCGAATTTCTAACCTTTGACACCTTGCCTAACCATATGACATGGTATTTATTACAAAATGACAGTTTCAAACCTAATGAATAGTCCTATTACAAATAGGAATAAAATTCCTTAACTCTACTCATAACAACCTTATCTACACTTTATTACATCATTTTCCAAATTTATTCCCATAAGTTTGAATCCGGATGGTAAGCTTCAACACTTTATGACCTCAATGTTGATCTCCATTAAACTAGGAAACTGTCCCCTGTTTTCTAGGCATAGGATTCTTTATTTTCTTGAAACACTTTGACCATCATGAACCCATAATTTCGAGGTTATTTGATGTTAAGAACTAAAGTAACACCTGTCAAAAAACCTCACCAAGTCCCAGCTATCCAAAACCACCATCAAACTGTTCAAAATAGCAAAAGTAGACCTACACTACGAAAACATCACAGTTTCGTAGCGCTTTTCGTAGTGCAGCCTTTTTACCTTTTAACCTTCAAAATTTTGGCTTCTTTCTTCCAGATTTATCTTCATTATCAATTAACACAACTCCCCTATCAATTTCAGGTCATAATACACACTTTTTCCCTTCAAAAATTTAGGAGAAAGAGTGAAAAAAGGTACTATAGCAGTTTCGTAGCGCTTTTCACTCTTTTTACACTGTTTGCACTACGAAATTGCCGAGTGAGAATTTTTGTCCAAAATTTTCTAAAGTGGAGAATGAAATTGTACCAAAAACTCAAAATCAACCTTATTCCATCATTTTAAAAACATATCAAGTGAAAAACAGAATCATTCCAGCCTTAATGACTTCTTAACTTCTTGCAGATTTCTCCTATTTTTTTCCTGAAAAATAGGTCTTGAGAAAGAGCCTATATCTCCTAATACATGATGTATTTTGAGAAAATAAATGAGGTTATTGTAGGAAATTATGTCTTGAATAAAAACCTCTTCTTATTTTTTGAAATAAATCTCCTGCTATCCTAAAACTGCCTTTGAAAAACACATGTAAAACAGGAAAACTCTATTTTCTAAAAATAGGGTTTCAAAGAAAGCCTTGTATCTCCCAACTGATAACACTTGTGAGAAAAGTGAGAGAGGCTATTGTATCTGGGGATTTTATGAAGAAAAAAATCTTTCATCATTCCAAAATACTATTTTATTTAGCCATAAAATGAAATTGAAGTTGACTGCTAAACAGTCATGTACAGGACAATTTTGTAACAGCAGTTTCGTAGCGCATTTTAATTTATCAATTTCTCCCACCTCCTAATGAATTTTAGGTAAATGAGATAGGTTTCTATATTTATATCTGTTAGGAAGAAAAACCTCTTTTAGGTTTCCTAAATTCAGTTTCAGTTGCTCAAAAACCTCCTTGGAAGTTGACTACTCAAAACCAGAAAATAAAGTTTTTGCTTCATCACTTTCAGCAGTTTCATAGTGCAAATCAACGTTTTTGAACTAGAGGCGCTACGAAAGTAAATTTTCTTGGCTAATTTGACCATTTTTGACATGAGACTTTAGGAAATGACTCATAAATGGAAATTATGGATATTTGACAATGAATGGACCTTAAAAATACTTTATTTGAACTTAAGGATGGGCTTTGATCTTATAAAAATCTAACCTACCCTTAACCAAACCCTAAATTGACTTCTAAACCTAATTTGAACCATGAAAAAAAACAAAAATAACACAATGATGTTTTTTTTAGAATTTTTGGGTGATAATAGAGGCTCCACTTGGGATAGTGTGCCCCTGTGGTACACTAAGAACCAATATTTCCAGTGCTGCTATCCATTTTCTTGACTAAAACAGAAAAAAATTTGAAATTGCCAAGCTCTTCTTCAAACTTTTATAGCCTTCACCTCGGGCTCAAGCTTGATGATCACTGCATAAGAACCAGTTCTGTACCTACTGAAAATATGCTCAGTCAACTTCAAGCTTATTCACACACTCCTACGTACCCTATCAGCTGTAATCTCCATTTGTAACTCAAGGAACATGAAACTTCCAATGAAGGCAGTCATTGATCTGATCTGACACTTGAATCTCTTGACTGTGCTTGATCCAAAAGTAAACATGATACTGAAATGACCAAGGAAACATGAGATGTAACTGATCTTCAAAATGAAAATATAGCTGGAAATATAGACTGTAGAATTCTTCCATGTATTCAACTATAGGATCAAAGAATACATGATATGTTTGATGCTTCTCATGAAATTCTGAAACTTTGGACAATTCGTCCATGATTTGATCAACCACATAAGGCTTCAATTGTGTGCTTTCAAACTAATTTTCAAACTGATTTACAAAAACAGTGTATTCTTCCTCAATCTCTATGAAGAAAGGTAGCAACACCCCCTCTTTGTGTTCTGGCATTAAAATCATTTGAAAAGACTGATCTTGATCATGAATACTATGAGGTTGAAATTTATCTTTTGAAACTTGAATGTCCTTTTCAATGTTATCTGCAACTTCATCCACAAACTGAATCTTATCTTCTGACTTGCACTCAAATGATTTTAGATTAGAAGACAAGGATAAAGAAAATTTTTCACCCACTATTTCCTGACTATGTTCATTATTTGATGTAGGATGATATAAGGAAAGACATGAAAAATCAACACTTTCCTTAACTTGAGGGTTATAGAAACTATCTTCCAGTATTTTCTCTTGTTGTTTTCAATGATTCTCATACTCCTGATGATCAAAATACTGACAAGTCTGCTGCAAAATTTCATCAAACTTAGAGGATGTATCATAATTTTCATAAATAAACTCCTGTTGGGTTTAATTTTCATCTAAGAAATAGGATATAATTTCTTCTTGGTGATGAAAGGGATTGTCATGAAGGGCTTCTAAAATTTCCTCATCCATGAACTCATCATCTTTATAACAATTCTCCAAATATTCAATAAAACTCACACAGTGTTTACAACAGTCTTTGACTAGCAATAAGGAGGGATGACACTCTTCATACATCTCATAAAATGCAACATGGAAATCAACAAGAGAATATAATGAACCATTTGGCAAGCTTTCATACCAAGACCGTGCTTTTCCTTCCAGCCATAAAAATCTTCATGAGACAATCCTCTGGGAACTGAACCTTAAGACTGTGTACATGCATATGGAATCTAACCAAATGAAGAGCAACATTGTCTTTCTTTTCATCTTTGAATATAGGAAGATCAACTAACCATTCAACCTTTGGCATAGGATTTGGAAAACCAGGGATATGAGACCGATTCATAAGGCCATACCTGGCATTTATTCTTGCAATGGAACTCATTCTGAAACTCCATCAAGATACTGATATTCAAAAGTGGAGTCACCTTCCAATTGATTATTTGATGTGTGGAGTCGCCAAGGTAGATGCAGCCTCGAAAATCTTCCTGAGCTCCTGCTACCTTTAGAAGTTCAGCTTCAAAATATCAGGAAAGTGTAATCTTCAGAATACTGGCAGACGCACCAAAATGTTATCACAAAATTAGACCTGATAGGCTTCCAATCAAGTTAATCTCATGTACCTGTTTTAGACCAATATTTTGATTGAGGCTTAGGCTCCTCAACCTGAGAGGGCTCTCTCAAGGGTTTATGATTTTTGATAGAAATATAGATGGCTAACTCTATCTGGGGTAAAAAGAAAATAAATGATATAAATTGGTTGTAAATAAAATTAGCAAGTGCACATTGGGCTTATGGAGTCATAATAGCTTCAGCAAAACCAAACAATCTACCTAGCATGGAAGTCAAGGCATATCAGAGTTCAAGTCAAGGAATACACGTGAAACAGTAAAACACATAGTCAGTTTATCTATGAAGGAAGTCAGAGCATCAATGATGAATTCTGAGTAACATAAGCAAACACCACTGCAATAGGATATTAAAAATATGCCATCAGAATAAGAACATACAAGAACTCTTCATGAATCTTGAGTTGGCTAAGTAGAAAACTTTGTATTAAGCTTAAAACAGTTACTTACAATAAACACAGTATTTTTGCTAAAAAATGTCCAACCCTTTTCATATTCAACTTCTTTATCTTTTAAAGATCATTTACATCATAAGATAACCTTATCCTCAGCTAGATACATCGAATTCCTAACCTTTGACACCTTGCCTAACCATATGACATGGTATTTATTACAAAATGATAGCTGCAAACCTAATGAACACTCCTATTACAAATAGGATTAAAACTCCTTAACTCTACCCATAAAAACCTTATCTAAATTAGATTACATCATTTTCCAACTATATTCCCATAAGGTTGAATCCAGATGGTAAGCTTCAACACTTTATGACCTCAATGTCGATCTCCATTAAATTAGGAAACTGTCCCCTGTTTTCTAGGCATAGGATTCTTTGTTTTCTTGAAACACTTTAACCATCATGAACCCATCATTTCGAGGTTATTTGATGTTAAGAACTGAATTAATTCCTATCAAAAAAACTCACCATGTCCCAGCTATCCAAAACCACCATCAAACTGTTCAAAATAGCAGAAGTAGACCTGTGCTACGAAAACAACACAGTTTTGTATCGCTTTTTGTAGTGCAGCCTTTTTACCTTTTTACCTTCAAAATTTTGGCTTATTTATTCCATATTTATTCATTATCAATTAACACAACTCCCCTATCAATTTCAGGTCATAATCCACACTTTTTCCTTTCAAAAAATTAGGAGAAAGAGTGGAAAAAGATGCTACAGCAGTTTGTAGTGCTTTTCACTCTTTTTACACTGTTTGTGCTACGAAACTGCTGAGTGAGAAGTTTTGTACAAAATTTTATAAAGTGAAGAATGAAAATGTGCTAAAAACTCAAAATAAACTTGATTCCATCATTTTAAAAACATATCAAGTGAAAAACATAATCATTCCAGCCTTTATGACTTCTTAACTTCTTGCAGATTTCTCCTGTTTTTTTCCTGAAAAATAGGTCTTGAGACAGAGCCTATATCTCATAATATATTATGTAGTTTGAGAAAATGAAGGATTTTTTTGTAGGCTATTATGTCTTGAATAAAAACCTCTCTTGGGTTTTTGAAATACATCTCCTGTTGTCCATAAACAACCTTTGAAAAACATGTGTAAAACAAGAAAACATTGTTTTTTGAAAATAGGGCTTCAAATAAATCCTTGTATCTCCCAACTGATAACACTTGTGAGAAATCTGAGAGATTTTATTGTAGTGGGGGATTTTATGAAGACAAACCTCTTTCATAATTTCAAAATAATTTTTCATTTAGCTAGAAACTAAACTTGAAGTTGATTGCTAAACAGTCATGTATAGGACAGTTTTGTAACAACAGTTTCATAGCACATTTTAATTTATCAATTTCCCCCACCTCCTAATGAATTTGAGGAAAATGAGAGATTTTTTTGTATTTAGTTATGTTAGGAACAAAAACCTCTTTCAGTTTTCCTAAATTCGTTTTCAGTTGCTCAGAAACCTCCTTGCAAGTTGACTACTCAAAACCATAAAACAGAGTTTTTGCTTCATCACTTTCAGCAGTTTCGTAGCACAAATCAACTTTTTTGAACTAGCGGTGCTACGAAAGTAATGTTTCTTGGCTAATTTGACTAGTTTTGACATGAGACTTTAGGAAATGGCTCACAAATGGAAATTATGGATATTTGACAATGAATGGACCTTAAAAATACTTTATTTGAAGTTAAGGATGGGATTTGATCTTATAAAAATCTAACCTACCCTTAACCAAACCCGAAATTGACTTCTAAATCTAATTTGAACCATGAACAAAAACAAACATAACACAATGATGTTTTTTTTGAGAATTTTTGGGTGATAGCAGGTTTCTTGAAAGGCATGAGATACAAAGAGTACAAAGTGCAGATCTATGGCTGAATCACACTGTATAACTGAAAATCTGCATATATATGGTTGAAAATACAAATAAATGGTTGTAACTTCTCCTTACTAGATTTCTGGGTGACTGGATGATCCCTCCACTAGGAAACTAGCTCATCAACAGGGGTTTTGACCCTTCCACTGCAACACCATGAAAAATAACGCAGTTTCTCAAGAAGACTGCATTGTGGCTATAGATGACTGCTTGGCCCAATGCCGGATGGTGGAAATGAAGCCCAGAATACTCCTCTCATATTTCTTCAACAAGTCCTCCAAGGAAGAGTGTGTAATTCCCGCATGAGAATACCCTTGTACTAAACAGTACAACAAACCCAGCTAAACAGCTGAAGCATGAAATAAGTCATAAGACTCAAACATAAACAATATTCTCAATGCCTCTCATGGTTTCCATCCCTTCCCTTATATTCTTGGTGAGCTTCCTCACCCTTGGCCCCACTCATTTATGAGGTTAATTCCATGTAAAGACTCCTCCTCCAAAACTGTGATGCTCCCACTAGCCCCACTCTCTTCTTTGGCTGCGATGTTGATTTGGTCAACCTTGATCTAGTCTACATGCATTGCTCCCTTTCACACCCAAGGTGACTTTATTTTGTCTATCTAAACTGATCCACATTCACGCTGGAAGTGTTTTATTCCTACTAAAGAGATTTTAAGGGTCTCCTTACCCCATTTATTCTTCTAGACTGAAAATAGAAACAACATATAATATTCCAACTAGAAATAAGCTAATTGGGAATATTAAAAACAGGTACGTGCACATCCCAGTGATTGTGATTGGAGTTGCATATCTTCATGAGTGCATTCTCCAAAATCATGTTGAAGGCTTCTACGGTTCCATTCGCTTAGGGATGATAGGGTGTACTCTTTTGATGATGTATCCTGAATTCTTTTTTCAACATTTGAATGGTCTCATTTTAGAAATGTGTATCCTGGTAACTTATTCGAATTTGGGTGCACCCAAACCTCGTCAAAATATTCTCAAATATAAAGAGTGCAACCGTCTCTGCACTACAGTCATTCATAGGTTGAGCCTCAACCTGCCTAGTCAAGTAATATATGGCAGTGATGATGTAACACACTCCGTTTTTCTTCCCTAAAGGTTTAATCAGACCTATAAAATCAATTTCCCACTTGTCGAAGGCCTGCAAAATGAATTGTGGTTGTAGTGGCATCTCCTCTCGGCACGAGGATATTCCAGTCCTCTGCCATACATCACAAGTGCAATAATATTCCTTGGAATCAATGTGAACAATAGGCCAACATAAACCAGCCCTCAATATCTTCTGTGTAGTCGGTTTACCAGAGTAGTGACCACCTACAACCCCTCCATTTGCTTCTGCCAATACATTAAGTCTCTCAAACTTAGGAATATATCACCTCAAAACTTCATTAGCTGGCATATTTTATAATCAACCTGCGATAAAAGTGAAATCTGCTACGTGCATTATCAATTCTTTCTTATACTTGGTTGTATATTCCACAGATGTACTCCTAGTGGTTATAAAATGGATGATATTGGCAAAATGATCATCAACTACCTTAATAGTGAACAATTTCTCATTTGGTAACCTGTCATCCAAATTAGTTGGTTCTTCATGATTTTCAATGCGCAATAAGTGGTATGGTCCTGTGTTGGCTCGAGGGGTCCTGACCCAGGTTCGGAGGATAAGGTTTTCTAACAAACCCCTATACTACTGGCCCTTTTGGCAATGACCTGCTTGCACAGACCAAAGTCTCACCCGAAGCAGTATGGGAGGGTGCTGGAACCAGGTTTCCGCACCCTGGGAGAGGGTAGGTAAGTCAAGCAGGGCTGCATTCGGTTTCACAATTACCAAATCGTATATCTCAGAACCCAAATCTATAGATCCCTTTGCATCCACGTGCGCAATGCTAATTATAATCACACTAATCAACAGATCACAAATTCACAGAACTATAACGAAACTAGCACATATATTCTTGCATAAAGTATAAAAGACAGATCCAGATCAGATGTCTACACAGCATAAACAATTAACACAAGTAATTTTGTAGCTTAGCATAGAGCCATGCATAACATAGAAGATATCATAGAATAGATTTAGATATTCCAACAACCTTCTGCTTTCATTAATCCTTTAGATCCTTTTACAATACCCAAAACCCAACTTGCGCACACAGCAGCTTGGTCTGTACATAGCAGGACTAAGGATCTCCGTGCACACAGCCAACAGGAGTCCTTTCCCAAATAACCCAAACAATTCTACTAATTCTCAATGCGCACCAGTCTTAATTCATCTCTCCATACTGACTCCAAATGTCCTTCTATTTATAACGATCTAGCCTAATCTTTCTTGTGGTCTACAAACCATGTTTTGCAGACTCTAGGTCTACCCTTTGACCCATTACAATGCTTTTCGGGGCTTTGACCCACCCCAAAACCCTTACACTAGACTAGAATATGTCAAAAATATACAAAAATACTCAAAACTGTCCCAATTCGCAGCCTTTGGAGGACCCTGTTCCAACAGTCCCCCAACACAATCTTGTGACTCGTCCCGAGTCATTGTGGTGGTGGGGTCTCCACCTGTGCGCGCAGTTCATTGATGGCTACGACCAGCGGGGGTAGCACTTCTTGACTTAGAGTAGCAGCACTCTACACAATATCCATGAGATTCTATGATGTCGATCCTTATGTCGCAGCAGTGACACTCTCCAGTGTCTGATTTAGTCGCTTAACAGCAACATCAGCATCCTGTGAGAGTTGGAGGGCTGCGGCGGCCCAAGGGTTCAAGCGTTCTCCGATTACGTTCTTCTTATGCAGGAGCTCCTCAATCTCATCTTGGAGGGTTTTTCTAGTCCTTAAGCTTGCCAAACGTTGTGCAGGAACCAAGGTGGGTAACGTAGCCCCAATATGCTCAAAAGTTTCCTCCTTCTGCTGCAAGTCCTGATTTATTCTTCGGAGGATCGGATCTTGCTAGACCTTGGTCCATAACTGCATGAATGTCTCTATTAATTGGGTGTCCTAAGCGATCTGTCCTATAATGGTGTTTGTATCTGCGGTCACCAGTGCAGCGCGCTAGGCTCGTACCTCTGGGGGTGTCTCGGGCTGCAATTTGGCTTGTAAGTCAGTAATTTATTGCTCCAGCTGTGTCTTAATGACTTGCATTTCTGTCCTGGATGCCTTCAACGCTGCGACAAATCCTTCAATTTTAGCTCGAGGGGTGGCTACAGCCGGGATCTCCTCTGTAACCTCTGTGCAGAGCTAGTGGATTATGGTTTCGAGCTCCGCTTACTGTGCGACAATGAGGAGCACTTCCACGTTCTGTTGTGCGATGGTTTCCTTGACCACACTGAGTTTTTGATGTACCTATTGGTCCCGATGGTGAATCTCATGAAACACAATGGCATGAAGACCCTACAATGCTTCATGAGGCACCTCGGCCAAATTCAATGCATCCCTGTACCTGCTTGGAGTTGTATCCCCTGGTCAGGTGGATTGATCACAAGGGAAGTGCTAGGTAAGGGACAGAGAAAACTTTCCTTTGTATCTAGCGTGGGACTGCTAGAAGTTAAGGGAGTCTGTCCTTGAACCATGCTGGTCTATAGCATATCGGTCTTTAACTACAAGGTGTGAAGCTCAGCCTGGATGGTGTTGATCGCAGCCTTCTGTTGTTCCTCTAAAGCTACCCATCTATCTTCTATGGCCAATGTGACTGCATTTGCAATTTTTTATAGATCTCATTCAGTCAGTGTGACCGTCTCATCTCATTCCTTCCGCTGGGTGCATTGCTTCTTTTGGGCCCCCTTGACAGGCTTGCATGTTCGCTTTGTACCCTTGGGGGAGGTGGTACTACCGATTTTTTACTTCCTCCGTGCCCAAATCTGGCTATGAATCGACCTGGGTTTCGGCCTCAGTTTTCTTTGTGATGGTCTTCTTTGGCTAGGTGCCATTTTTCGCAGCTGTGCCTAAATCCTTCCCTGTATCCTTGCTCAGACCTCCAGTATCCTTTATGAACAAGTGGGAGCACATACATTGTGCTAGTACCTGCGGTTTTGAAGCCTATCTTCCAGGCAGGAGGCCATAGCGCAATCACTTTGTCAATTTCCTCCTCTGCTACCATATAAGGAAGTGACGTCCATGTTTTATCCTTGAGGCCACTGATCTGAATGTTGTGCATGGTAACCTGGAATGCTACAATAATTTTGTATTTTTCATATACTGTTGGGGACAGTCGAGGTCGATAATTGATGGCTGCTGCCACGCTACTCTAGAAAAGGACCCAGAAGACTTGGTTATTCTCTATGCGTTGCACATCCTTGGAATCCCACAAATGGGCATACCGATCTCCTTCACACATATCTAGGGCGAGCTCGGGGATGACCAATTCTGTAGTGGCCTCCCAAGCGACTAGGGCTATAAGGAACAATAGCCAGTCATAGCAAAAGGCTTTTCCCTACTCCTAAGATTCTCGGACGTTGGTTAAGAACTCTTCACATAATTATTGGACCCAGTTGAGGCAGACCCCCTGTGCACACTGTCTTGCTAACTGAATGACATAAGCAGGGACAGTTGCGACCTGGCACTTTCACATTAGCTTGCATGCTAATAGCAAGGTACCCATCCGTGTGGCTGGGTCACTAATAGATTCGATGATGAAGCCCTGCGTATTCCTTTTCACATTGTAGGTTTGACGCACATATTCAACGGTTTCCCCTTCATATTTCTTGTCCACACGCTCCAGAGGATGCGACCCGTCCATGGGAAGGCCCGTAATTCTGTGAACCAGCGCAGTGTCAATGGGGATTATGTCCCGAATCCATTGGCATACATCATGAATTAAGGCGAGCAACTGTCGGGCCAAATGATCAGTGAAATTGTAGTAGCCAAAGTGGGGCATTTTTAGCAGGTTCAAGAGCCTTGATCCGACCAATCCAGATACCCAGTGCTAAGGAAGTACAACCATTGTGACCCCATCGTTCGCATAAATCATTTCGAAGTACAACTCGAGTGCCAGCTCAGGGAAGGCTTCATAATTTTCCAAGTCATGATCGTCGAATTTGACCTCGTGGAGCCTTCCACATGGGTCACTAAGGATAGGGACCTCTCCCAAGGTTAGTGGCATCTGCAGATAGGTAATCAAGCCATCGAGGCTCTTTGGTGTGCGTGTCGAGGGCCTGCGCAGTCGGATAAAGGGAGGTAACTAGTTGATCGGATTGGTGGGCTGCGCTCCTTCCTACGTAACATGAGTCTGAGGTTTTGCTTGTGGGGACTTGGCATGCCTAGGGGAAGTCCTACCCTTCCCCGTAGTCCATTTCGTAGCTTTCGGGGGCTTCCCTAAGCCCTGTGCTTTCTCTTTTCCCTTCCTTGTGATTGGTGTCAAGAGTACTTCTTCATCCTTAGACCCAATCTCCATTATTTCCTCAATTTCTGGGTCTGTAGGTGGCGAGGGTTCAGCAGGGTTAGTGGCCATCATCCTAGCACGGAAAATGAATCCCAACTCTAGGTGGCTACTGTTAGAAGGGGGAGGTTGATCAGACATGAACGGAACGGTGCAGGCCCAAAAAATCTTACAGCTCAAGTTCATTCGAGACAAAGATGATAAGTACAAGCTATGCAAGTGAGACAAAACCCTCATCTGAGCTATCCTCTCCCTTTTATAGTGCCTTTGGTTTTCCAACGGTAGGGTATACTTCACCTAGAACTTACCATCAATTAAACGGTAAAGAATCCCCACAATTCACCTCATTAAATGCCAATTGTCCGCTCCTTTCAATGGTAACTTCTGATTTTTACCAGATGTCATTATGCCAACGGCTAGTTTTCACACCTCCTCTAAGCTTAACATATCTACTATGCTTGGGTTAAACACCTGCGCCACCTGCGCATCCTCCCCCAACATAGGCTTGATCCCTAGGTACTTCCAAACCATAAACACGTTTTCCTGACATATGTCATCCCAACCGAATTGGGCCTCTTTCGTAACCGAGTCCTTCAAAGGTGCTGTGATCAGTGTATACCTCTGAATGAACTTTCTGTACTAACCTACATGGCCTAGAATTAAACACAACTATTCCCTTGTTGTAGGAGTTGCCGGATATATGATAACTCTTCCTCCTATGTCCACATCCCCAATCTTAGCCAACATGGGGTGCATCTTAATGCTACCCATTCGCAGCCCGAGTGGTCTGGTAACTGTGTCAAACATAGCCTGTGGATCGTCCTTACCTTCTTTTGGGGCTAGGCCATGATAGTTGACCATGCTTGGTACCCAAGTTTCCCATGTGGGCACTTCAGGTGTGACATACAGGTGTGAGTCACCCCATGCTACACTATCAATGTTCTGCAGAGCTACGTCAAGCGCCTTTGGCCAGCCTACTAACCCAAATGTTCCCAAAATTCATCCTTCAAGGTCTCCCAGTGGCGGGTGTGCTGATGTAGCTCCACATCTAAGTACGAAGCCATGGGAATTGGTCCTAGGGAATGAATAAACAGATGAACCCACTCTTTGGTAGTCCTGTCGCACCATTGTTTTATCCAAGCGAATAGATATTCGCTTAGGTTTTCTAGCCCAAGGAACGTATTGATTCATACGTTAGCTGGGGCCTCAAATCATAGGATCATCATATCCCGACACTCCTCCCAATCTTGGAATGCCTCCTTGTGTGTCTCCCACCATTGCGCAGGTGTTCTACGCATTGCTAGCCTAAGGGCCCATAGCCTTCATTCCCTTGGAACCTCATCTTCGAATGCTTGTATAAATTCCTTAATATTACTAGAATCATCAAAATAAGGTAGGTCTCTTACCTCTGAGGAAATGCAGTGGAAGTCCTTTGTGACCCGAATATATCACAGCACAGAGACATCATGTATCTGATTTTTCCAATTCTCTATCTCCCCATCAGAGTCGGAGAAGCATTCGTTGTCCTTTTCCAGTAGAGTAATCCATCCACCATGGAGTTGATTCAATATTCATCCTGCATAGTCAACTTATAGATGTGATCCACCTCCTCTTCATCACACACCGACTCTGTGTATCATTCGCCTTCCGCTGGATCTAATGGTACTATCACCCTTGTACCGTTATTCTCAAACACCATGCTTCTCTTCTTAAAATTAATGATACCTCCTATATCTATGGCCCATTCTAACACTAGGAGCGTAGGGTAGGGATCCGCATCTTCTACAATCTGAACAACTTTAAAACCAACCTAGACCTTGACCCCTGTGATGTCTACCATGATCTTTGATAGTCTCCCCAATGGTATGATATTTTGCTGATTGGGCATACACAACTGGATAGTGGACCATTCCAATGTAGGTTCCCCCATTTGTTGCCAAGTCTGTTTAGGTAATACATTCACATCTGACCCTAGATCTAAAATAACCTGATCCATCTCATAATCATCGATCTACGCAGTCAACTGCATCTCCCTACCAGTGCATTTCTTATATATATATAGTTTGTGTATGTCCTTGATTTCCAAAGGGGGGCTAGGTCGTGTTGCACAACTATCTATTAATGCCTGAAGATTTTCCACAGCCTTTTGGTTTCGCAGTAGCTTCATACATGCCTATAAAAAGGGCTTGACCTCTTCACCTACCTTGAGGCCTCCTGGCAGTTGTGAAGTAGATGCCTCTACCTCAGTAGAGTTTGTACAAGCGGCGACCAACGTTTATTTTTCCTTTCTTAGATACAAACCTTATTTCTTGATAACTTCTTACTGAATCAGAGGTTCGGTCACAATCTTCTCCCCAGGCCCCGCGGTGGCCATCTCACTGTGTGTTACGACATTCACGCTTGGATCTTTGTCACGTAGTTCAGCCTTAACCCTCTACACATTTTGCGGAGGTGTTGGATATTTCTCCTGTATCTTTGCTATCAAGATCGGACAGTCTTCAATGGCATGGTCTAGTTGTCTGCAATACCGGTAGGACTGCCTTGTAGGATTTTGACAGTCCTCGGAAAAGTGTCCTACTTCCCCACAATTATAACAAATTAGTTGCCCTCGTCCCTGACCTGCGTTTCCACCTCTCCCGTCTCCCCTGCCCCTGGCTGGAGAGCCACCTGCACTCGAGAGGGATCTTGGCGAGAATGGATCCGAATGTACCCTATAGAGGTTCCCTCAATCGATCATCAAATCATACATCGAGTAGTTCTGTTCATCGTGTCCTACCGACCTGTAGAACTTGCACCATTGTTGCTTTACCTCTGGGACATACGTAGCAAGGAAGGGACAGTGGTTTGTATCGTGTAGCCCCGCAACGCGACAATAATCACACCATAACACCGGCCCACTTGATCCTACAACTTCCCTAGGGTGCAATGGGCTAGGTGCCCTGGCCTGCATATAGTCTGCTAATAGAGGGCAGTTATCCTTGGCATGACCATTCGTCTTGCATCGTATGCACCATCTTTCGGGGCTAGCTTCTGCTCCTCGCTCCTTTTGTAGGTTCTGGATCTCTATGTGCATCACCTCCAATTTTCCTTGGATCTATTGGACACACTGCTGGGCATCATCTCTGGGCGTAGCTTCTAATTTCATAGCAACCTCCAAAGCTTTTTCCCACGATTCAAAAGTTTGATGAACCATAGGTATGCGCAAGTGAGGTAGCAGCATGGCAATGAACCATTCCGTGTGCTATTTGTCATCATACTGAAACCCTCCTTCTCTGATCACCTTCTTTAGTCACTGATCGGCCTCTCACATAGACTCAGAGGGCCCCTGCTTGAAATATTTTAGATCAACCACTATTTGAGAGTAGGACTTAAGCTTCTTGAACTATTGCTTCAAGGCGTTCTTAATCTCTTCAATGGTTGCATTCGCATACTGGCTGATGTATCCCATGTACCAGTCCAAAGCTCTTCCTTAGAAGGTAAGGGATAGCTGTGCCCTCTTCACCGTATCAGCAGCTACATTCTGTGTAGTCTAGACTGATCCTACGACAAACCAAAACTGATCCATGTCTTCATCTCCCACACCCTTAAAGGTAGGAAACTTCATGTGAGCAGCCATGTCACCTTCCAGTGGTGGCGGAGGTGTAGGTGAGTTCTTACCCCTATGCTAGTTGGAGAGTGGTGTGGCTGGAGGACTCTGCATAGCTGCTTCTCTTACCAGACTGTAGAGGGATCTATCTCCTTCTTGGTTCATCTGATAGTATTTTCCACTTCGTGTCGTACTCCCATCTAGATCAGAGGTCATTAATTCAGTGTGGCTACACAAAATACTCTTTTCACACTGTAATATCTTAATCAGCAGTGGTAAGGTCTTCAGAAAATTACCTCGAAAACCCTTGAAGAATCTTCACTCTGCTTCACAGTAGGAGACGAATTAATTGATGGAAAATTCTGTTACAAACCCTCCTAGCACACTGTCCACCCAGTGGTCCACCGTGCGAGTGATGGTCTTATCAGTATTCTCTAACTACTAGATCATTTCAGGGGTCCACTGTGTGACTTGCTCGTCCATCCAACACTTTTGAAATTTGACCAACCCTACGAGCCACTCCTGGAGCTCGATCGAAATTGTTACAAAGAAGATCTCATAGATCTTCGTGAAAATATACTTATTCTTCCACTCTTCGGTGGTCAACCTCTTACTGTGGTTTTCTTTTACTGCGAATTCTTGAACTTATTGTTCAAACCATTCATCAATTTCTTTTCTTTCAAGTTTCCAATTCGGCCTTGGCATTACTCGATCCCTCTCTCAAAATGCTCCCGGTCCCGGCAACGGAACCATTTGTTGGCTCGAGGGTTCCTGACCAAGGTTCGGAGGTTAAGGTTTGCCAACAAACCCCTATACTACTGGCCCTTTCGGCAGTGACCTGCTTGCGCAGTCCAAAGTCTCACCCGAAGCAGAATGGGAGGGTGTTGGAACCAAGTTTCCACAGCCTGGGAGAGGGTAGGTAAGTCAAGCAGGGTTGCGTTCATTTTCACAATTACCAGATCGTATATCTCAAAACCCAGATCTATAGATCCCTTCACATCCACGTGCGTAATGCTAATTATAATCGCAGTAATCAACATATCATAAATTCACAGAACTATAACGCAACTAACACAGATATTCCTGCACAAAGCATAAAATATAGATCCAGATCAATTTTCTATGTAGCATAAACAATTAACACAAGTACTTCTATAGCTTAGCACAGAACCATGCATAACATAGCAGATATCATAGGATAGATTCAGATATTCCAACAACCTTCCGCCTTCATTAATCCTTCAGATCCTTTTAAAATACCCAAAACCCAACCTGCGCACACAGCAGCAGGTTCTGCACACACAGCCAGCAAGAGTCTTTTCCCCAATAACCCAAACAGATCTACTAATTCACAATTCGCACCATTATTGATGCATCTTTCCATACTGACTCCAAATGTCCTTTTATTTATAGCGATCTAGCCTAATATTTCCTATGGTCCACAAACCGTGGTTTGCAGACTCTAGGTCTAACCTTTGACCCATTACAATGCTTCTCAGGGCTTTGACCCACCCCAAAACCCCTGCGCTAGACTAGAATATGTCAAAAATATACAAAAAAGCACAAAACTGTCCCAATTCGCAACCTTTGGAGGACCCTGTTCCAACATCCTGCATTCAATCTTCTAGGATTCACAATCACCTCCAAATCATATTATTGGAACAAAAGGAGGCACCTATAGATATTCCTCCCCAACACAAGCTTGTTCACTATGTATTTCAAAGCATAATGATTTGTGAACATCTTGAAATGACCTCCAAGCATATAATGAAAAATTTTTTGCAGCGCATATACCATGCCCAACATTCTCTTTCCGTGGTTGAATAATTTTGCTCAACATTTGACAGCTTTCGACTTGTAAATGCAATCGTATGATCAATATCTCTAATACATGACTGTGCTAATACAACCCCTAGCGCGATACATGAAGCATCAATGTGTACATGGAATTCCTTCGACTAATCTGGAAATACCAATATGGGCGTGGTTACCATCCTCTCCTTAAGTATGTCCAGACTCTTCTGACAGTCCTCATCCCAACAGAAAGTGGCATCCTTCTTCAATAGCTTCTCCATCGGTGTAATGATCTGCACATAGGCTTGAATAAACTTTTGATAATATCCAGTATGTCTCAAGATCGAGTGCAATTTTTTCACAGTCTTCGAGGGATATAGATTAATCAAGAAAATGATTTTGGTTGGATCAACCATCACTCCCTATTTACATACAATATGTCCTAGCAAGAAACCAAAAGGGACGCAGAAGATGCATTTATTTAAGTTCATAGAAATTTGATACTTCCGGCAGGTATCTAGCATTAAGTGCAGGTTGGAGACATGTTTCTTCAATAGTCCAAAGACAGTACAATCATCAAAATACACTTCTAAAAACCTATGGATATAATATTTGAAAGAATAAACTATTACTCGCGAAAATATGGCTGGCACGTTATTTAAAATGAATGGCATCACAATATAATGGAATAAACCCCATTCCATTGCAAAGGTAGTCTTGCTCTGGTCTTCAGGTGCGATTCTTATCTAGTGATATCCAAAAAATCCATCAATAAACGAATAGAATTCCTACCCTCCTACGTTTTCCAAAACTTCATCTGGGAATGGGGTCGGAAAGGGATCATATACACAAGCATCATTCAATTTACGCAAGTTGATGTAGATCCTAATTTCCCCTTTTGTATTCTTTTCTTGAACTATCGGGCGACTCACCCAATTTGATTCTTCCACTGGCTCAATAATTCTTGCAAAAAACATCCTTTCCAACTCTTCTTTGACCTTTGTCTTATAGTTTGGGTTCAATTTGTAAGGGCGCTACTTAATGGGCCTAGCATCTAATTTTAAGGTGATGTTCATCACACCAAGGTCTCTCATAATCCCATTTAGCTCAGAAAATTTAGTGGGGAACAACTCCTGATATTTAGTGAGAAGCTCTACAATCGCTCCCATGGTATCTTCATCCCAATGATCCCTATATTGGAAAACTTAGGCTGCTCTTCTATTCCAATATTGACTTTTCTAGTTTTAACAGGTTCATTAACATTTGGAAATTCAATCTCAGGTCCAACGACTGCACGCTGCCCCTCAGACTCAGGCATGATCCGTATTTATGCAAGAACACAGTAATAAACATAAATAAACATAAACAAAGAGATGTGGTGGAAATAAAGCTTCATTTCATTAATATCATATAATAGAAATATGCTTACAGACATTATGGAAATAAACTAGCTAGGGCGTTGGTAGAATTATCTCTGAGAAGAGATGTGGTGGCTATAGGCCTCTGAACTGTGTTACAATAAGGCTCTAAGGCCTATTTATTTTTGATAAACAATTTAAAACCCTAACATCAAAAAACCTAACCCTAGGAGATGAAGCACTAAAACTATGGGCCCCTTTTGGGTAAATTGGTACATCAACTTCCCAGGGACGTAATTTTGGCATATGATATCTGTTTGATGCGCTGAATACCTCGTTAGAAATATCTATCTGAGGACTAAAACTTCTAACATGAGCAACATTTAAGGAATTTCCATTTTTCTCCCATTTTTCCCAAAAAACATCCTTTAGGGCCTCAAAACGACTTCGGAAGTTCAAGACCCGAAAAAATGCTAAAAATAGTAAGTTATGTTGTAACTGAAAAACTAAAAGAACTAGTGGTGGGGGTCCAAATGGATTAGGTGTGTGGCCACCAATATCCACCTGGATCATTCCTCCCCCCTTAGGCGGAAATGCTCCCCATTGCGTTGAGTTCCTCCATGAGATGAGGAAAATTTTGATGAACTTGGTATTGGATTTGTCGAATATGTCATGGACCTACTGGCGGACGTGTTGGATGCATTCAATAAATTTGGTTTCTTTATCAATCTCAGATAGTACATGTGTGGATTCAGTCTGTGTGGTCGCATGAGGTATGGCAACATCATGCAGCGGTGCGCCTGGGGTAAGATCAATGGATTGATTGACTTGACAGTGTAGAGGAGCCTCTGTGGGTGAGGAGAAAATGTCTTCGTATTCCTCCATGACTTTGTCCATCTTTTGCTAATGTGTAGGAGAGCCATGTTTTGAGGCTGTGGCCACAATATTCTTCTTTCCCTGTGGGCAAATTGTAATTAAAAAAAATTCCTGGTTTCAGAAACAATCTTATTGTGTTGTTTTGCAGTAGTCAAAGAGATGACATGAGACGGTACTACCTCCGGTATCCTATACAATTTATTTCCCAAAGTAATAAAAACAGAATGAGGCCTATATTCATACACAACATGTCACTTCCAGAAGTATGGTTGGACCAATAATACATCAGACACATCAAGAGGAGCAACATCACACAGTACCTCATCTGTGAATAGTTTGATGTTGTATAGAAGGCGACACTGCTGGCAGACACAAAGATCTCTTCCTTGGTGAAGCCACTCAATGGTATACGATTGCGGGTGTGCTATGGTCAGTAGGCCAAGCCACTTCACAACCTTTTTTGAAATGACATTATTTTGGCTTTGGCTATTGACAAGGAATTGCAGTGGAGAGACCTTCACCCACATCCGCTAATGGAAGAAACACCCCCCCTCCTCTGGATCCTTGGGATCCTCCCCATAGAGCTTGGTGGTGGCAACAAGGGCACTAGGATCTGCATCAATGATCGACTTCCCTTTTTCATTACCCTTTCCTGGTTCTAACTCAAGATGAGAACATGCATATGATTCAGGTGCCTTCAGTTCGGCGACCAGCGACTATTTGGCCGACACTCATTTTTGCTGTGAGTGGGGTTGTTACTGTTATTCATTAGTAATTTTTACCTGTTTATATGACTAAATTTTTATCTTAGATTTCTAGAAACAAAATTCATGGATCTTGTGAGTTCTAGAAATCTCACTACCTTCATTATCTTTAGGCTAAATTTGTCACTCTTCTACTACTCCACCATGCCTTGGCCAGTCTACCACTCCTGAAGATTCCCTCATAAAGCCTAAGTCACTCATCCCCATCCCATTTTTTACACCTATGGTTTGGACACTCCATTTTTCCTCTACCTACTTTTCACCATGCTGACCTAATGCCTCAAAGCCTTCAAAAACCCAAATTTGCCTCTAAAAACTCCTTAAGCAGATCAATTTTAGTGGTTTTTGAATCTTCAAAATAATCTAGCTTGTGAAAAAGAACTCATTTCCCTCCTCTTTCCTAAAAAATCCCCAAGTCAAAACTTCAGTCCATAAAAGAGTTAAAAACCCCCTCCACTAGGTCACTAGAGTTTATAGGTGCTAGGGTTGGCCTTTATGTTCAAGAAACATTGTTTTTAGGTAATGAGAAAGCTGGAATCAGGTCAAAGGAACAAACATGTAACTAGTCTAAAACAAAGAAAAGAAGCCTCCAACAAGGGTTTCCTTATCAAAATTATATTCTACAAAAGATAGTTAGCCATGGGTGACACTTCTGCAGGACTGTCAAATATGGCTACCTGCAAGAAGATTGATAAGGTCAAACAAACTTGATGTATCTCATGATGATGGCACATATAAAGACTAAAGGAGTTGTTGATACCAACTACTAGGGTTTTCACACCAAGAGTTTTTCACTGCTTCAAAGTGAAAACATGACAGGATGTCAGTTGAAAGAAGGTTAAAGTTTTTTCTCTTCAGTCTCATCCACCAAGCAATCAAAGGCATAAAATATGCAGGACTGAAAATTCCAAGATTTTCGGGCATGAACCTGCGCTACGCGCCTATTGAATCATGATGCACTCCTGTAAACTCTCCACATGCAAATTTCTATTGGGTTCTGCGCTCTTGAAGTAGTGCGCTACGTTTCTATGCGTTTAGCAGTTGCCCAGGAGGACCCGACACTGCACGACAGCCTGCCCAACACATTGTGCTACGCGCCTGACTGTTTAAGCTTGCTCGGAAATGTGTGCAGGGTATGTCGTGCTATGCTCCTGGGCATGCAGAGGCACCCGACATGTCATGCAGAGGTGACCTGTTGTGCTCCTGCGCATTCAGTGCTTGCCCAGGAGGCACCCGACAGGCCCATGCAGAAACCCCCGGCAACGTGAAAGGTGTGCTACGCTCTTGTGTCCGTTCAGGAGCTGCCTGACAGGGTGTGCAAAGGGACCTGATTGGCCTGTGTAGAAACCCCCGACAATGTGTAAGGTGTGCTGAAATCTTGTGGATTCAGGAGCTGCCCAACAGGGCATGCAAAGCGACCTGAATGGCCCATGCTACCCCCCTGTGACCCTTTGCTCTAGCTAAGAATATTTGAGAGGTATTTAAAGTTTTTACCTATTTTTTAAATACTATTTAAAGGTGAAATATAGAGAAGTGTGGAGGGAAAGCTTAAAGGGAATTTGACAAAACCCAAGAAAGAAAGTAAGGTCCCCTTGTTTGCAGACATAGATAATTGAAAAACACTTATCCATCTACACACTGCCATCACATTGAGGAAAAATATGTCTAGATAAGAAAATGTTGACAGTAGCGAGAGGGGCCAAAGGCCTAGAGAACAACAGAGGAAGGGTGGGAAAGAAAATAGGTTTGAGCCTATAAATACTAAAGAATTGAAAACCTCTCTTACTATAGTTTCATATTTCCAAGAATTAGGGTTCTATGAGTTCTGTGAGAAAGTGCAGAGAGTACAAAGTCACCCTCAATTAACCAATCTTTTTATCCTTAACCTCCATAACCACCAAGTACATTTAGCTGGAGTGAATTTTGAGTTGACCACCAATGCAATATTTATGGCCACTGGAATACCTTGCATGGGGGAAAAATGTTTCATATGGGTGTATCTAGACCTAAGAAATTATGATCCCTTCTTGAAACCAAGTTTCCAAGCTGATTGCAAAACTATTTTCCCCTTTTCTCATTTGCTGGACAAATATGCTCCTTTAATGAATATCATTATGGAATACTTCACCTATGAGGGTAGGTTTTCCAAGGTCTATTCCTACCACATAAGACTACTCATGCATTTTACTAAGGCCAAACTACTCCATTTTCCCTACTACCTTTGTAAAAGTATTGATAAAATGTCATCCATTGTGCAAAAGAGGCCTCCCTCACAAAAAATGTTAAGCCTTTTCCATCATTCCCTTATCAAGATGATTGTCTTACACCAATTAGCGCAACAAGGTATCCCATGGGAATTTTTCATCGCCCATTATGTTTTCACAACTTCACAGCCTCTCCTTCTGCAAAGCTTACCATCATCATCACATCCACCTTCCTCCACTCATCCATCAAACCCCATTGACCATGATTCATCCTCAAATGAATCTTATCCCCAAACAAACATCCCTATTTCACCTTCTCCTAAAAACTCAGAAGAGGAAAATAATAGTGACAAGGAGGAACATGATAGTCAAAAAGAAAATGACAGTAAAGGAGAAGAAACAAGTGATGAAGAGGGAGAAAATGAAAGTGAAGAAAGTGAAGATGACACTAAAGATAAAAAAGACAGTGAAGAGGAGGCAGATGAAAGCAGTAATGATAAGGGTAATGAAAAGGAATAAAGCAGTGACCCAAAGGGTGAACAAGAAGACCAAAATAGTGAGCCAAATGGAGATGAAGAAACAGATGACAGCCAAGAAATAGAAGGAGATTTTGAGGAAAAAAAAAATCAATATGAAGGAGAAAACAATGAGCCTAATGACAGTGATAAAATGGGCAGTGACAAAGATGGAGATAGAAGCCAAGAGACAAAGGTAGATTTAGAAGAAGAAGACAATATACATGATAGTAAGGAACATTCAAACAGTGAAGAAGGTACAAATGCAAGCAGTGATACAAGGGACTTTTTTTGTTGCCTCCAAAGGGAAAGGGACCATGCCATCTTCCTCAACTCAAAAGATTGAAAAAGGTAAGCAAAAAATGAAAGAGGAAGAGGAAAATCATGAATAAGAGAGGGAATTTGAAATTATTCACATAGACAGTGATGATGAGAATGAAACAAGAATTGCAAAATCCCTTCCTCAAGACTAGAATGCACAAATCAGGGACTTAGAATCTGAATTAGAAAGAGCAAAGGATGTCATTCACTTTTATCAGATGCAAAACAAGCAAATGAATGCCCAACAAGCCATCTATGAAAAAAGAACACTCATGTACCAGAAAGAGGCTCAGAGGGCACAAGTAAAGTTGGAGGAGTTCATGGGCACCTATGAAGAAAGTAGTGATGAGGAGGGTCAAACTAGAAGGAGACCTAGAACTATGGGTCTTAGGAAAGCATTGGCAATGCAGAGAGAAGAAGAATCAACCCAAGCAGAAAAACTCTCTCCAAGAACTCCTTGCACTAGAAATTGAACATGATAGGGAATCAAGGCTTGAGAGGGCTAACATACAACTTGAAACCAAGCTGGAGAAGGCCAATAGAGACTTGGATCTACAAAGAAGGATGGCGAAGCATTATGCTCAAAGAGAACAATTTGCAAGGAAAGAACTCAAAAAGGCCAAAATTGAGATCCAAGCACTAAAGGAGGAAAAGGACCAAGCTAGCCTTGGTATTTTGGCTCAAGCTTCTCTACAGGTCTCCCAAGACCCATGAGGCACTCATCCACCAATTTTTGGAGAAAATGAACAAATTTTTCTTTTTTGCAAATTTTGAGGCTAGGAGCGCAGCACACCTGGTGCTGCGCTATTTTTCAGGGAATCTTCAACAAGAAAGTTTTACATTTTCGGATTCCTCATCATGAGAGTAGCATTCTCACCAATTTTCAGATCAATTGGAGTGGTTTTGGTCCCCCAAAAGGGTAAAAAAAACTCAAATTTTCACCATTCTAACTGCTTTTCAGGGCATGTGCTGCGCTCCTAGAAGTCTTGTAATTTTCACTTTTTGGATAGGTTTTAGAGGTCATATTTGAGAACCAAAGGTAGATCTAGAAAGCAGACTTCCAGGGCTTTCCAACAAGCCATCACAGAGTCTTTTCTGACATCGGGAAGACTTTCAAAACACTGTTGTTAGAAGACCTATTTTTTATGTTCCTATGCTACATTCCCGGCATGCAAATTCAAATTTGACACACAGTGCTATGCTCTTGTGGTTGGCAAGTTAGAATGTGCGTTTAGCAAGTTTTTGTGGGCTTTTCAGGACCTAAAGGTCAATTTAATTGCTATAAATGGCTGAAAAGATATTTATTTTAGATATTTTTGTGCGTTGGGCCTTGCAAGGCCTCAAGAACAATATAGATACTTCTGATTAGCCAATAGATTTCTAGATGCTATGTTAGGCTTTCCTCCTCCTTCCTTGTTATATAAGGCATGAGGTTTCATTTTAATATGGGGCTTTTGATGTATTTAAGAGCAATACATGGTTTTTGGAAGTTGAAGAACAGTTTATTGTTGTGGAGCTTGTGGATGATTTGCCTTGATTGATGGTGATGAAGGCTTGCTTGCAGGATCCCTGAGTTTAGTTAATGGTGATGTACCTCTAATTTTTTCATGTTTTTCTTGTTTTCCATATGTCCATATTTCTATATTTCAATATCTCAGAAGAGTATAGGATGAGAAATGTTTTTTGACGCACCTCAATCCTCCTGTTTTCTATTGTCTTCATGTTTTCTTCTGCTGGGTTAGATTAAGGAATTCTTAGCTGCTCCTTAGGCCCACCTAAGATTTTCTATTTCATTATTGGATTAATATTCTAGTTTAAAAACATGATTCATGGTAAGCCCTGATTTTTTGATGCTATCTAAACTATGTCTTGAAATCTCTCTTTGATGTATTGATTGTTAGGTTAAGCCAAAGAGGTCTTGTTTCAATGTTGCCCTTTGTATATGCTTATCAGTTTTCTTCAAAGTTCTTTATAGTTTAATGAATGATTTTAAGGATTTCCCTCTTCATTTATTAATGCTGTTTTTCTCTTATATGTTTTCAAATCTTGAAAGAAGTTAGATAAGTTTTCCTACTTCCTTGTTCCACTGGATTGTTTATCTTGAATGTTTATTCGTTTAAAGTATTGTCATTGAGTAAATGGTGTGCCCTATCTCATGATTAGTATATTTTGCTTATCAGTATTTAAGACCTCTCTGTTCATAGGTATTTGACAAAGGATTCTTAACTACCATTTTCCCTACCTTGGTTCCCAAACTTAATGTTCATCTCACTTCATGCATTAAATTTAAAGATCCATTAACTACACTAGATTTGCCCTATGATGTACCCTGATTCATTATTGAGATCTCAATGACTTCATAGAATCCATATCCCAATTGATTTGATGACCTCTTACTCCACCTATCCTACTTGATCATCTTACCCCAACCAAAACAAATAACAAACCTACACTTAACAACTAGCCTAAAATCAACCTTCCAAAGTGAACAAGTTCACATTCTTCACGCATAATAGAGAGAGCCCTCTCTGAGTCCAGGAAAGGCTAGGTCCTATGACTCCAAAGACTGGTCTGATGTTACCCTATCCATTTGGTCTACCAATCTGCTAAATCACAGGACACTAACATAATAGCAATCACAGTGGGACCTTCTAAGTAAGTCACAAGCTCAAATATTCCCAATCCATTGATTCATTGTCACCTCATCACCATTACTAACATAATGGGGATCACGATGGGACCTTCTAAGTTAGTGAAAATCTAAGAACCCCTTAGGACTCCAGAATCCCTTGATTAAACAATATCCTACGATTTATAGCTACCTCATCACTATCACTAACACAATGGTGATCATAACGCAAACTCTTATGTCAGTGAAAATCTAAGTATCTCTTAGGACTTCAGAAACCTTCATCAAATCATAGAAAACTCAAGTTACTTTGTTTCTCGAGGTCCTCCTTGAGCAATAATTTTATAGTATATCCTACTCCCTCGTCTTTCTTTTCTTCTGGTATGGGAGGTCATTGGGGTTTTCAAGGCTTCTCTTGAAAGGGTTCAACCAGATCAAGCCCTACCTCCTTATACCCTGACCTCGTTGGGGACATGCAAAGAAAAACAGATAAAGAGAAGATCGCTCTAATACCACTGATCTGTATTTATGCAAGAATGTAGTAATATACATAAATAAACATAAACATAGAGATTCAGCGGAAATAAAACTTCATTTCATTAATATCATATAACATAAATATGCTTATAGACATGACAGAAATAAACTAGCTAGGGCATTGATATGCTTATCTTTGAGAAGAGATGTGGCAACTACAAGCCTATTAACTATGTTACAATGAGGCTAGAAGGCATATTTATTGTTGAGAAATAATGGAAAACCCTAAACATCCAAAAACCTAACCCTAGAAGATGAAGCACCAAAACTATGGACCATGTTTGGGTAAATTGGTACATCAACTTCATGGGGATGTAACTTTGGCATATGATCTCTGTTTTACACGCTCAATACCTCGTTAGAAATATCTATCCAAGTACTACAAATTTTTATGTGAGAAACATCAAAGGAGCTTCCGTATTACTCCCGGTTTTCCCAAAAAACATCGTTTAGGGCTTCAAAACGGCTCTAAAAGTTCAGGACCCAAAAAACTGCTAAAAATAGTAAGTTGTGTTGAAACTGAAAAATTGAAAGAACCGATGGTGGGGGTCCAAATGGAACAGGCGGGTGGCCACCAATATACACCTGGATCAAGGGATGTTAATTTTTATTGAATCCTCATCATTATCTTTAGCAGTCACATTGTAACATTCAATTGCAACCTTCATCTGCGCATTCCATTCTAGTAGGGCCTGTACTATTGGTTCCTTTGGCACATCAAAAATAGTGTATCGAATATCCTACACTACCTCATCAATGCACTGGAATCCACTTTCAAATTTGAAAGTAAAAATGAAGCTTTCTTTCAGCACAACCCATTCAGTAGTACCATGTCGTAGCTTGGTCTCAGGATACAAATTCAGGGGTACCCTGTCCAATGTATGAATGAATATGTGAACCCATTCCATCTGCGGCTCCTCTCCCCAAACTGCAGTCGAATTGGATAAATGATTTTACATTTCATCGATTCCTGAATATGGTTCTTTCATCCGGGTGTTGGAGCTTCCAAATCATAGTCGTAGCATTCAATGGCATCCCTCCAATCAGCGAGATTTTCTTTGTGGGTTCCCCAACAGTGCACTGGGGTTGAGCGCAAAGCTAGATAAAGTCCGTGGAATGGTTGTTCCTCCAGAACATCCCTTTCAAATTTATCTAAAAACATATTTACATCTCCTATAGCATCATAGTGGGGAAATTCATGTACCTCAGAGGATATACAGTGCAAAGATCTCGCTACCCAATTACAGTGCAGTTTGTGTACTTCATGTAAGCGGTTTTTCTAGTGCTCCAATTATTCATCTGAGTCTGATAAGCACGAATTATATTTTTCCCAACTAAGCTGACCATATGTCGTGGGGTTGATCCAATCCTCACCCTTCATGGTTAATTTGTAGACATGGTCAATATCTTCATCTGCATACTCGTCACGCACCGGTTTTGTATATCTTATGCCTTCTGCAGGGTCCAGGGGGACCACAACCCTTGTCCTATTATTTTCAAACACCATGCTCCTGCACTTGATGTTAATAATAGAGTCCGTGTCAAAATTCTAATATAGACCTAGCATCATAGGATATGGATTTGCATCATCAACAATTTCAATGACTTTAAAGTCAACAAACACCTTGACTCCTTCAATGTCAACTACTACCCAAGAGATTCTTCCCATTGGGATAATTTTTTGCTGGTTAGCCATATGCAGTTGAATCGAGGACCAATCCAGCTTGGGTTCTCCCATTTTCTGCCATGTCTATTTAGGTAATAATTTTTCATCGAATACCATACCCTTAATAACTTGATCAATGTCAAAGTCTCTTATCTAAGTGGTTAAGCACATCTCTCGCCCAGTTTTTCTTTTGTTCTTGTAGATTTTGTTGATAGCTCTTTGTTCCATATGTGGTTGGTCTCTCTCAATGAAGTTATCAATTAATGTTTGAAGGTTTTCAACTGCCTTCTTATTGCAGAAAATCTTGATACAAGCATGCATAAACAATTTCAGTTCAGCTGAATCAATCGCATCTATGAAATTCACAATAGGCCTTGTCGGTAATTTTGATCATGTCGACACACCAGGGTCCATAAAATTCTTCTTTGCTTTAGTAAAAGTATCCTTCTCCCATTTCAAGTTAAATCCTTCCTTCTTCTAAGGAGCTTTTCGAACCCAGACATCTGCAACAGGTTGTTTTCCTTCTGCTTTATCTGTGCTAGTATTTTCACCACTTCTGGTCACAATATTGATCTGAATGTGATCAAATAAAGTGCTTAAGCAGTTTGATTAGTTTCTCCTTTAGATTGACTGTTAACTGAAGTATCCTTTAACGAAAAAAATGAAATAAACCAACAGCATAAATGAATTAAATAACAACAATAATCAGAGAGAAGAAGAGGCAAACAATTTGATGACGGAGTTCATCCCTCCTGGACTACATCTCCGGGTCCACTTCTAAGTGGGCATCCATTTTTATTAGGATTTCCCTTGAAGAATATTTACACTGAAATGGAATAGAAAGACTGTGCTCACAGACACTTCTGAACCCTATAAACAGATAGTAATCTTCCTCGCCTTTCCAACGCCTGTCTCCATGCTCAATTCCGACCACCAACGACTGAGCAACGCTGCAAAAAAATTCGCCTCTAACCTGCTGAAACTGATCTCCAAAAACTCAATGTTCCCCTTGAAAGAATTTGACATAGATTTATAATACTGTATTCGAACCTCTGATAGCCAAAATTAGCTTTTGGTTGAGCAAAATTGGTGATAAAGCTCTCAAATCCCTTATGAAACTGACACTTAGAAAATTGGATAAGGTATTGGTTTCAATATTAATGCAATAATAAATTTTAAAATCCAAAAATGGACCTTAGGATAAAATATATCCCGACGGTTTGGCTAACTATGTGGAGTTGATTAACTGCTGGCATGTGAACAGGAAAAAATCTGGCTGTTGGCTCCAGTGGTTACGGTGGCTTCGGCGGTCTCGATCTTATCTTCTCCATTCACATGTGCTGGCGATTTACAGTTCCGACGTGGTTCAACCCAAAAATTAACAACTGTACTCCACTGCGGTTTTAACTAAGACTTGTTACATGTGACAAGGTTTGCAACACGCAGTATATACACCCGGTTTACAACAGCTGTCAACCACTGTCATTTCCGTGTGCTCAGAACCATTCACAAATTTACAAACTCCAACTTGGCGGTTAGCATTGTTTAACACTTAGTGCTGTGGGTTTTTTATTATAAATTTTTATTTGTAATGTTTTTAAAACCAACACCCGAACCCTTTTTTTTTAAAGGTTTATGTAATGTTTTTTTTTTTTTTTTTTTAAACTTTGCGCTTAGGATTTAGACTTAGGGTTTTAATACTTTTCTTTAGCTCTAGGTTTAATAATTTATCCTTTGGACTTAGGTTTTAGCATGAGGTTTTAACATAGGTCTAGGATTACATTATAAGGTATTTCACCAAGAATTTAACCCCTTTTACACCTTTTCATCTTAAATTCGAATCATATGATGACCATAATAACTGAAGGACCTTTTCACTGGCGAATTGAAAATACTAAAGACTGAACTGGACATTGGACTTCTCGAGCTGTCTGGACCTCTCTGCCGAACTGTATTGAACAATATCCTCCTGGATCAAATATTAACACTAGGCTCTTCATTGCACAGTTCTACCCTCATCATCTGAATGTTCTGTGTAGGCACGTCTTCATTTCCTACATTTTCACAAAAAATAAAGGGAAATATTCAATTATGTGGTAAAACTTCCGACAATACCTACAAGATGGGTGCGTCGGGTTTTGGCCATCGTGCGTGAAGTGGCCAACTTCTCCACAATTATAACATATAATATGGCCTCTTCCACGACCAGCTCCTCCCCCTCTTCCATGGCCTCGGCCCTAAAATCCCCCTCACCTAGAGGGAAATGCAGGCAAATCCGGCCCTCTAATTTCTAACTACATCTATAGGAATCAGCTTGTTCAATCATTAGGTAAAAACTGCAACAATTCTTATCATCATGGCCTATAGACTGAAAAAATATGCAATATAACTGTTTGGGAGTCTAAATATATTTCTCAAACCTAGGACAATAGTCTGTAGGGTGTTGTGTGGTTACTTGACATAATTCTCACCATAGTGCAGGGATCGCACTTGACCCAACCCCTCGATTATGCTTGATCGGAGTTGGTCCTCCAACCGCCGTATATTCGCCATATACTGGGCATTGTTCCTTGTATTGTCCTCCATATTTGCATCGCACGCACCATACTACTGCACGCACATCCTTTCCGTTCTCCTTCTGCAATTTCTGAAGTTCCAAGTGCAAGTTATCCAACTGGCTCTGAATCTGTTGAACCCTGATCTATGTTTCCTGAACTGGTGAGGGTTCCAGTTTCATCGCGATTTCCAAAGCTTCGACCTGTGATGCAATATTCTGCTGAGATAGAGGCAAGAGAAGATGAAGCAACAATATTTCAATGAACCATTCTTTATGCTAATCATCACTAATGGTGAAGCCTTTGTCCTCGATTATATGTTTTAACCATTGATCTACTTCCCATGCAGTTTCCTTTACTTCCTGGTGGATATATTTCAATTCGATAACACATTGAGCTTATGACATTGTCTTCTGGAACTTCTCATTAAATTCTTTCTTGATATCATCTATTGCCATATTTGGTTTAGCCATGACATACCTCATATACCATTCCATCTCACGTTCCTAGAATGCAGTAGCGAGTTGTGATTTTTTGACATCATCATCAGTAATATGTTGTGCACATTAAACAAATTTTGAGGTCTAAAATGGGCCTCCTAAGAAAAATGTACAACAAAAATAAACTTTATAAGAACCAATAGGATTTGAGATGATGATGTCAACCATGGGGGGTGATTCACCATTTTTGGGGTAAAAAAGTAAAAATAATAAAACTACATTTTCAACTTATCTCCTTAAGGTTTTACTCAAATTTCGAGTGGGAGTACTCGTGGGATACAAAATTTTATTCCTCGTCCAAGGAATACCCATGTTGCATACTTTCGATGGACCCTACTACACGAAAGTATGAAACATGGGTACTCATTGGATGATGAATCAAATTTTTCATCCAATGAGTGTTCTCGCTTGAAATTTGAGTAAATCCATATGGAGATAAGTTGAAAATACGAGTTGAAAAATTAGTTTTTTCTTTTTTCCCTCTAAAATTTGATAATGTAATTTATTATTATGTTATTATTTCCACTATTATTTTATAAATCCTTAGGAGGCCCATTTTAGACCTCAAAATTCCACTAATGCTTCCACACAGCCTCTGTGATGAACCAAAATTGCTCGGTGTCTTCATTCCCAACACCCTTAAAGTTTTGCATCTTAATAGAATTAGCCATATCAAATATAGGTGGTGGGGGTGGAGGTGGAGTTGGATTGGAGTGCAAGTTGGATGGGATGACAATGTGAGGTGGATTTAAAAGTGGGGTGGATGGGATCTAAAATGGAGTTGTGTTACTATCTTCTGATTGTGCCGAATCACCTGAAATGCTCACCTCAGATTCTTCATTGTTGTCAGATCTACCTTTGAGGGGATTGTACAAAAAATATTTTTCCGGGTCTTCTCTATAAATTTTCCCACTATGCGTAGAGCTAGGTTGACCTATGATGAACATTCATTCAGTGTGGCTGCACAAAGTAGCTTTTTCACATAAAAGAATTTTAATCCATAGCTTCAAAGAGTGCAGAAACTTACCTCGCTGACCTTTGAAAAAAATTGTTTCATATTTAGTGTATGAAAAAAAGGTATCAATAGAAAACACAGTGACAACTCTGCCCAGAATGTTGTCGATCCAATAGTCTACTGTGTGAGTAATATCAATTTTGGCTCTTTCCAATTGTTGAATCAACTCAAGATTCCACCTGGTAATTATGTCATCCTTCCAACAAGTTTGCTTCTCAGCGTACCGAGATAACGACTCATGTAGTTTTGTTACAAAGGAATCAAAGAAATTTTTTTATTGCTCTATATAAATGTATCTTTGTTCCCAATCTTCAATAGATAATCGCAGGTTCTGGTTTTCTTAGATCAAGAACTCACACACCTTTTGATCCAACCAATCCTGCAATTCATTCTTAGTTGGATGCCACATCAAATCTCCCATAAACAGATCCTGGTCCCGGCAACAAAATCATTTGTTTGCTCGAGGGGTCCAGACACAGGTTCAGGGTGTACTTGCACAATCAACAAAACCCTCCAACTACTAGCCCTTTCGACAATGATCCACTTACATAGATCAAAGTCTCACCTGAAGTAACATGGGCAGGTGTTGGAACCAGGTTTCTGCACCTAAAGGGGAATTATAATGTGGATCTAACCCTTGCTAGTCTGATCTAATTACTATTGTGCTGCATTATTTCTTTTAACCCAATTCAGATCTAAACTTAATAGAAACCCTTATAATCGATATAGTTATTGCGAAAACACAAAGATCTATTAAATGTGCATCAAATAAAAAAAATTAAGCAACATATCTATAAGAAAATCATTAACTCATAAGAATAAAAATCTTGCAACTAAACCAGAGACTTTGCCAAAAATTCTCTTTATTAATTAGATCTTTAATGAATACAGTTTCTTCCTTCCGCGCACACAACCAAAAAGTCCTTTCACACAACCTAGGACTTAGGTATGCACGCACATAGCCTCGGGAGCTTGTCTCTTACTCAGACTAATCACTGATTACTTGCCTAAATCAGCTTACATAAGCATATGATCTATTATATCATGGATCATGTCTTGAATTGACTCATACGTGCCTATTTATAAGACTTAAACGCACAAAAACCATGGTCCCAAATCATGGTTTGAGACCCTTGTTTTACCCCTTTACTCATTACAAAATGAAGAAGATTTGACCCACCACAAAGCCCCTTAACCTTCTGCGCAGTCCGCTTTTCTATAAAAGTTAACAAAAATTACTAAGACTCGACCTAAGCGAGCCTAGCCCAAAATAAAGTCTCATCAAATTCTGGGCAGGGGTTTGGAGACTAGCCCTGAAAAAGTGACTTAAATATCATAGACTCTGGCATAAAAATGGTTGAAAAAGACTGCAGTCTCTCCCTTGTAGGAATTGTGGGAGTGACTATAGGGTTTCAGTCGCATGCATGCCTTGTCATGGGAGCAATCGGGGGTTTTATTAATCAAAAGACCTGGTTAACTCAGAGGGTGGGAACCTGGAGTGGTGGATTAGCTCCTGGGGTCCTGTAGCACCCGAGGGAGGTCTGTGAAGTGTTTATTCGTCGGTTCCACTTCCTTAACTGCACTTAGGCAGTTGAATCATTTCATAGTAACTATTTATCACATGTTTACCTCAGTGGAACAATTATCTTTGGAAAATGTGGGAGGAGGGTGGTACAATCGAATTTCCCTCTGAAGCTTACTACATAGTCTTTTGCATTACCTCACTGGGAATAACTCGGCCTCTTGTTGTTTCCTATCTGGATCTAAAAAAATTCCTTCAGATTATTGTCCCTTCTTGTCTCTATCTTTGCTTCCTTACTGAAGCTCAAACTCTTCCATCACTTTTGGCTGTCTGGAAAATTGAACCCTTTAACGAAATCAAACGCTATGTGTTTTTGACGAGCGTCTCTAGTGTTTTCTCCATCTACCCATCGACTTATTCTTATAATTCTATGTTTTACCTCCAACAACCAAGATTAAAAATTAATCAAAGGCCCAAATTATTTCCCAGTTGATCCATGTGAGTTTGTTGATGATTTGAATCTTATCTCAATTAATTTTGATTAAATAACCAGATTCCCTAAGTTTAGACTTAGGAAATATTAAAAAAATAGGCTGATAATATAATTGAAACACTTCTAGGTGGAATTTCTGGAAACTATTTTTGGGTTATGGAGATATCATGTGGTTTATTCTCTCCAAAAAGTTTCGAGACTAGAACACCTATTATTCTATAAAAACTAACACTCCCTCTTAGCAAGAAAGTTTTTCTCTCTAGTGCTACACAATGTCACAACACTCTTTCTTTGTACCACCCTCTATCACGTTTTTTATGTCTGGTTGTTGTGACTACCTACCACTTTGCACCAATTATTGTGAAAATATAATGTTGCATCTGCGTTGCTACTGACACTTCCATAGTACTGCCAACCCTGCATCTGTAATGCAACTCTCTCTCATATGTTGTTGCTACAACTACAACAAATGTAATTGAGAACCATCCTAAATAATGAATCAATTGTGTTAAGTGTGATTCATTGTCTCCCAAGTCCTAAATTCTATTATCTATTGCACTGTCAACTAGAGAATCTGCATTGCTACTGACTCTTCACCGTGCCACTACGCATTAATTTCAACACTGCAATGTTCTCCTTATCACATGACTGCTACTATTCTATAACTATCACTCTAGAATCTGACTACATCAACTCACACTGATCCATCCTACTACTGAATATTGTAGGCCCCTATAGCAAGGTAATGATCCATGAGAAGAACATCTCAATGGAAGCTACCCATCCCTCTACAGTTCTAGACTACAACTCCATGTCACCCCACCTCACTCCTTGAGGTATGAATACCATCATAATGAAATATTCCTCTAGCCTAAAGGAAAACTTGTCTATCTCGGGTGACTCTGCCACCTGGTATTTCTTATTCTACTTGTCCTTATTTTTTAGAGGAAATTGCATACCGTAGTGACCAAGATCACCACATCTGAATCACTTGACCTTTGACAATTCCTTCTTCTTCTTCTTTTCCCCTTGTCCCTGGATGGGACCCTTCAATGCTAAGGCTAAATTTTACTCTTCCTTATCACTCTTCAAGATCTTGTTGTTGCTTCCATTGATGGTGCTCTTTACTAGGACCTGACTAACCTCCTCCTATTATAGATCGTACCACATCATGTCTCGTCCAGGAAAAGTGTCTCTTCCCAAAACACTTTGGAAAAACACTTGCCAATCCTATGAGACATTTTTCAGTGCCAATCGTACAAGCTCTATGGGTTAGGGTTCCTCCCCAATGACTACAAGCTGATATTTGACCTCCTAAATCCAAGTGAAGAAGGGATCTATGCATTCACCCTTCTACATCCTGACGCTTCTCTGCTTCTCCTAGAGAAATATATTCTGTTGCTCGGAAGAACTATGATATAGCTGGGAAAGTGTAACTACCCTGAGTTAAAACTTCATGTAATAAAGTTAATAAAGGAAAAATAATAACCATGGTCATGGTACATGTATTCCATGTTTAATGTTGGGCAAAAAATTGTAGTGTGGGTGTTCATTTGGTTTATTATGGCTATGGAATTTGGAAAATGCAATGGCAAAGGCTTTGGAAAGGCAAAGAGGAATTTATTTATGAAAATAATGGAAATTAGGAGAAAATTAAGGTGAAAGGTCACAGGTTGCATGTGAGGTGAAAAGTAATGCAAAATAATGCAAAATTGAAGAAAATAGAGGCCTCATTAATAAAAAGGATTATAAGGATTAGTTCATGGATTTTCGTTCAGTTTAGTTTTGTAGCTCTCATTTTCTCTCTATCTCTCTCTCATACTATTGGATACTTAGATTTTTGTTGGAGCACTCTTGGATGGGTATGGCATACTTGGGATGTTGAGTAAGAAGGAAAAGGAAAAGTAGGAAAATCAAAGAGGACATCGGGATCAACAACTACATCGGGTTTTCTTGCAGGTACCAAGTTGCATGTATGATTTCCTTATTAGATTTGGCATGCATGGCATATACATGTGGTTATTTGGTTATGAACTATCATTGGCATGGAGGATTTCCTGGATTGATAGTTTTTTGGCCTAGCCTTGCCACTTCTTGGATAGCAATGGTGTTGTGGGGTTTTATTTTTGGTCGGTTTTCTTGTGCCTTTGGCTATGGTTTGAGTCATTAGTTCTTTGAAGCTTGGGTTGGCCAAACACTATGGAAGCCCTGTAACAGAATAGGTTGAGTCACTAGTCCTAAAACCCTTGTTTGGAAAAATGTTGTGGAAGCCCTTGGTGGGTTGAGCTACTAGTCCTAGAAGCCTCATTTTGACAAATGCTCTAGAAGCCTGAGAGAAACTCTGGGTTGAGTTACTAGTCGTGGATCCCTGGTTGGAATAAACGCTCTAGAGACCTAAACAACTTGGGTAGAGATTGATCTAGTGATGGTTAGTGATTTATGACTGTGAGGTGGAATCACTAGTTGATGGTGGAGGTGGTTCGGACTCTAGAAACCCTCATTTGGTTTTGATGAATTTGTTCTATGAGATCCAACATTCATGCTTCGAATTTGGCATGGGGGTGATTAGCTGAAGATAGATTTGGTTTATCCAATCTATGGTTGGGTGGAACGTGTAAGTCCCTAAACTGGTTGGAATTTACATATTATTAAGAGCTTCTTACACTTGGTATTATATGCGTAAATATATTTTTTTATATGTTGTTTATATGGTTGGTATATCCTTGATATTTTTGTTGGTTATATGTTGGTTAAGATTGAGTTTTATGGCAGTGATAATGTACGGATCTCATCATTTTTTGGTTAACCACTAAATGCTCAATGAATGTATGGCTTAATATATGGAAATGTAGTTATGGTGATGAGGTATTCTCAGATATGTTTTTTAAACCTGTAGATTGCATATTTGTGACATGTTTGAAAAAACGCCTATCATGGCTAGTAGGGGTCTAGTCAAGTCCTTTTTCAACTATTTACATTCGTTTAATTTTTTTATTTTATTTTTCATTTCTAGAAGTTTTATGGAGTTCTGGGCAGTGGCATGAGTCCTAACCCTAAAAAGCTGGCATAAAATTCGGAGTCCCTGGCACAGAACTACCTGTAAAATTTTCCAGACACATGCATGCCTTATTGTGGGAGCGAGTAGAGGGTTCCAGTCACATGAATTCCCATTTCAAGGGAGAGACTAAGGCTTTAATACAGCAAAATATAAGTTTGTCTCGGGGGCTAGTCACCTAGATGGGTTGGATGGCTCCTAGGGCTTATGTTGGATGTGTAGAAGGTTAGTTTGGTTGTGTTATGTTGGTTCCACTCCCTTAACTGATACATAGGAATTTGAATCATATCATAGTAACTCTTCATCACTTGTTTACCCCGTCTGGATGGTTACTTGGGTAGATGTGGGAAGAGGGTCTTATAGAGTGGTATCAGAGCATCTTTTTGTTCTCCTTGGGTGATTCCTAGTTTATATATCCCTTGGATGAATGTGCTTTCATAGGTACATGTTAGTGGAATATAGGTCCTTGTGCTTGTGGTCTATGTGCTTGTTGTGTATGCATGGTGTTGGTCATGATTGCAGTGGTGTCACCATATCAAAGCTAACAGTGTCATTGTTGAATGTGTTTTTTGTGAGTGTATTTTGGGCATGCATTAGTTATTTGTGTCAGTGTTTATATGTTTTTATGCATGTGTTTACTAGATTATGGTCGTTGTGCATGAATTCATGGTATGTGTTCAGCATGGTCATGCATGGATAACTGGATAATGGCTGAAATGATGCGTATATGTTGATCTGATTATGTTTATATATGTATTGTGCTAATCTGTTCAGTCTTGCAGTCAGGACATCCTCCCCGAACTATAGTAAGGTACATTGGTTTGTTTATGATTTGGTTTAGCTAACATAATATATCTTGCAAGAGAAGAGATCAAAGATGACTAGTAAGATGGTAGACTACAAAGATTCTCCCTATGAATAAGATGAGCAGCATGGTGTTGGGAACTCTTCTAACTTGTCAAACACATTAAGGAGTTTGAAGGAAGAAATAAGGAGTTTCAAAGAAGACAATGACATAATCATGTAGGCACATGAGAAACAAGAAGAAGCCAATGCAATAACTATTCAGAGTTTGTTGGAATTGTAGAGTCACAGACCAATCTGAATCAACTATGGACAGGAGGATGGGACTAATGGGGCATATGGAAGTAGGTATCATGGTGGTCACAGGTCATATAGGGATGACACGATCAGGGATGAAAATTTATTGGATATACTGGACAAGAGAGGTGATGGACACGGGTACTATCTTATTTCTGGTTCAGACAAGCATCATGATCATTATCGTTATCACACTTACAAGTGGAGTGATAGTGGATATCCATTGGATTAGTTCAAGAAACCAAATCCACCTACATTCGATGGAGAGGTGAAGAAATCACAGGATGCAGAATCATGGTTTCTTGGAATGAATAAGCTCTTCAGGTTACATGATTACTCAAAAAACGTGAAGGTTAGAATAGTTATGTTCAACCTTAAAGGTAAAGTAGATATCTGGTGGGAATATGTAAAGAACGACAAAGATATTTATGAGGATGATTTGACTTGGAGTGAATTCGAGAGACTATTGAGGAATAAGTATATATCGTAGAGATAATATTAAGACAAGGAAAAAGAGTTTATGAGCTAAAGATTGGATCTATGACTGATGATGAGTACACTAGCATATTTCTGAAGTTGTTGAGATATATTCCTTACCTCAAGGAAGAGAAAGAAAAGATTCAGAGATTCATAAGTGGGTTGTTGATAAAATTTAAATACATGATTTATTTTAATGAGCCTATATCATTGGAGGAGGCCATCCAGAAGCTAAAGCATTGTTATGAGAAATAAAAGCATAAATTTGAGACTAAAACAGACTGGAAAGGTAATAATAAGAGTAAAGGGAAATGGAACAAGAAACAAGAAAGGCCTCAGGACACAAGTAACAAAGAGAATGCAGCACTGCACAAGAAGTTCAATGCATATAATAGAGGATATGAATTTCAGTCTGAGCGTAACAAGAGTGATGATAGGAATATTGTACGTTGTTGGACTTGTGGAAAAGATAATCGTCATAGAGATTGTCCACAACATCATTTTTGTAGACCACAAATTACATTTCTCAGAAGGCACAAACCGTCGAGGATGTTGCACAAAGTGTTCCTCAGATCTATGCAGCATTGGATAACAGGCAAGCATATCATCGTGCGTCTATTATCGAGATGGATGATAATATTTCTGATCAAGTTGTTTATATTTTGATTGAAACTGGATCTAATTATAGTTATGTTAATCCTGACTTGGTGGATAAGTGTGGTTTGAATAAATAAGTGCATGCAGAGTATTGGTTAGTGGAGTTGGCTACAGGTACAAAGAAGTGAGCTCATCATTGGCTAAGAGCTTATACATTTGAGTTGAATGGTATGCCTACATTAGCACATTTGAATGTATTTTCATTGGTTTCATATAGCATGATTTTGGGTATGGATTAGTTGTATATTCATATGACCAAAGTGGACTGTTAGGACATATTTATTGAGTGTTTGGATGGTAATGGAGAACAAATATTCTTGCAGGGTAAGAATAAAGAAACATCAGTTAGAATGGTAACAACTATGAAAGAAAAATGTAGCTGCAGAAAAGGGTGTGTGTTATTTGCAGTGCAAATTTCTAGTGATAAAGGTAAGGAGGATGAGTATGTGTAGGTATTGAGCAGGTACCCAGTTTTACAACAGTTTTAGGATGTGTTTCCAGCATATATTTTAGGATTTTCACTTCATAAGGAAGTATGATTTTCTATTTAGTTGGTACTAGGGGAAACACCAACATCAAAGGCATCATACATGATGAGCACTCCAGAGTTGGTAGAGTTGAAGTTGCAGTTAAAGGAAATGCTTGAAAAAGGATGCTTGATGCTTTCTTGATGAGGTAATGTCCTTTATGGGGTTAGAAGGTTATTACAGGAGGTTCATCAAAAAATTCTCATATATTGCATATCCCATCACATCATTGTAAAGGAAAGGTAAGAAGTTTGAATGGAGAGAGGAATGTGCAACAAGTTTTGAACAGCTGAAACGGTTTTTAACAAATGCTCCAGTTCTAAAGATTATATATCTATACAAAGATTTTGTGATGTGTACAAATGATTGCAAGAGAGGACTTGCTGGAGTTCTTATGTAGGAAGGACATGTAGTATTCCATGAGTCACGGAAACCGAATAAGAATGAGCAGAACTATCCTACATATGATCTGGAATTGGAAGCAATCATCCATGCATTGAAGATGTGGAGGCACTATCTTCTTGGAAGGAGGTTTTTACTTATGAGTGATCACAGTGGCTTCATATATTTGTTTGACCAACCAAATTTGAATGCCAGACAAACTAGATGGTTGGACATGATTAGCAATTTTGAATTTGAGATCAGGTACATCAAGGGTAAAGAGAACTAGGTTACAAATTCTCCTAGTAGGTGAATACAAGTGAATCACATAGCAGCTATGAGTTCTTATGGGAAAAACTTACATGATTGTATCTTACAGGCAGGACAACAGGATAACAGATACATGGAGCTTAGGCACATGTTACAGCATAGTGTAGGTACAGGTGCACAAGATGTGGACTATTGTCTCACAACATATGGCTTGATCATATTTATGGAAAGGGTATATGTGCCAGACAATAGTGAGTGAAAGAATATTATCTTGAGATAGTTTCATACGAAACCATATTCAGGTCACCCAGGATACTAGAAGACACTGACAACAGTGCATAAATTCTACTTTTGGATGAATCTCAAGAAGTACGTGGCAGATTTTGTGGCTAGATGCTTGGACTGTCAACAAGTGAAAGTAAAGTGTAAACATCCATGTGGAATACTACAGCTGATCGTAATTCCAGAGTGGAAATGGGAGGTCATTTCCATGTTCTTCATCACATTTTTGTCGAGGACATCTAGACAACATGAATTGATTATGGTTGTGGTTGATAGGTTGATAAAGGTAGCACACTTCATTCTAGTGAAGTCCACTTATTCAACCAAATATGTAGAATAGGTTTTGATCATAGATGTAGTGAGGTTTCATGGTGTCATGAAGAATATTGTGTCAGATAAGGATGCTAAGTTCACGTTGATATTTTGGAAATATTTGTTCGCATTTTTGGGTATAGAGTTATCCTTCAGCACAACTTATCATCCGCAGTCTGATGGATAGACAAAGAGGGTCAACAAGATATCGGAGGAAATGTTGAGGATGTATATGATGAATAAAAAATGAAACTGGCAAGAGTATCTTCCATTGGTAGTGTTTGTTTACAACAATGGGTATTCGGAATCGCCGAGGAATATTATTTTTGAGGCATTATATGACAAGAGTTATAATACTCCTATTAGTTTGAGTGATCCAGTTAACACGATATTGTTAGGACTAGATATGTTGGCATAGATGGAACAATAAATGTAGGTAATCAAGAAGAATCTAAAGGAAGCACAAGATAGGCATACAATTTATGCAAATTCGAATAGGTTGTTTAAGGAGTTTAAGGTTGGAGAACAGGTGTACTTTCACATCAAGGCCAAGAAAATATCCTTGAGGATTGGATCATGTGCCAATGTAATATTCCCAAATGGGGAAGCAACAATATATGAACACAATAATGGAAAGAACAGTGAATAAATCAACACACCATGATATGAGACAAATTTATAGACAAATTTACAACCATCTTATTAAAAATATCAGCAAATAATAGGCACAAGATCTTGAGGATCTAGTCACTCAAGCAATACAAGACAAGCCTCCTCTAAGAAAATATGTCAATACATGTAAAAATACTTCCATACAAGTGTCATGAGCCATGAAAGTGTAGTTTTAGGGCATAATTGATGCAGAAATGATATATTAATATAGATATACTATTATATAGCTCAAATAATGCTAAGAGTGAAGATCTAGCCTCTTAGACACCTTTCCAAGAGAACCAGGGAAGGGTTTCCGGAAATACACCCAAATACAAATGGTGATCTACAGCTTAGGACTGAAGAGTCACTGCAATTGAAGCTCGTGAAATAGAAGGCTGAAATGATATGGATATGATGTAGATCTCCTCCAAAGGTAACCTTAAATGAAAGGCTGAACCCTTCACCTCCAAGAAAACACTCTAAAAGAGCCAATAGATCCTCCTATGAAGTTGCCCTCTAAAATAACGCAATTCCAGGTTGAAACTGCGTTGTAAATGATGGGAATAGGTTTTCCTGGTGAAAAATATCTGAAATGTGCTCAGAATCCCTCCTTGATGATCTCCCCAGAGAAGGAATCCTTCCTCCCTTGAAAAACTAGCTCAGAAAATGGGTTTCTCAACCCTCCACTGCAACACCCTGCAACACAACACAAATTTGAATAGAAATTGTGCTATAGTTGAAGACTAAAGCTTGGCCAGAATGTCGAATGTGTGGAAATTATAGATCAATACTCTCCTAAGAGGAATATCAAGGAAAGAGGTGAGATTCCCGCTCAAGAACACCCGGTGCTAAACAACACAGCAATCTCAACTAAACAGCGGAAGAATGCATGAAGTCTAAACAAACATATCAAAATAGTAATCATAACCTCCTATGGCTGCCATCCTCTTCCTTATAAAAAATGTGAGCCTTCTTACCTTGGGTCCCACTCATTAGGGTTCCCACCATCATGCAATTAATCTCCCTCCAAAACTACGATGTCCCACCATTAATGCCACTCCTCCATAACAATGTTGTTTGATTTGGTCAAAGTTGACCTATTCAACATGCTCCAGCCCCTTTTCACACCTAAGGGTATTAAATAGAGCTTTTATATGACCTCCATTCACACTAGGAGTGTATTTTATTCCTAATAAGGATATTTATGGGTCTCCATACCCTCTTATTCCTCTATCTAAGAGAAAAATCAAAAATTAATATTCCAATTAGATGTTTGCTAATTTAGGAATATTACAGCCAAGCTGGCACCTTAGTTTTGTGGACCTTTCAAGATTCTTGAAAGGATTGGACCAGTAGCCTATCGACTTGAATTGTATATGATAGTGAAATTCCATGATGTTTTCCATGTGTCATTGCTTAATAAGTGTGTTAATGATGTTGATCATGTGATTGAATGGCATGTATTGAATTCAGAGCCATAAGGTGAATTCGAGCAGAAGCCTCAGTGCATTTTGTATAGAATATTATCATGCTCTAGAACTGAGAAATCGAGTAGGTTAAAGTTTAGTGGAAGCAATTTGGGCCCAATGAATCCACATGGGATATGGTGTATCATATGCGGGCTATGTACCCTTCTCTCTTCGCTGCTTGAGTGAATGTTTTAGTATATTTCTTTGGTATATGTTTTTGGTACATTCTTTGTTATGATGTTTTGGTGTATGTACATATGTATATGGATGTAAATACTACCACGAGCTATGTTATAAAGCTCCAGTAAGCGCTATAATGCCATGTTATGGTTGTCCTGTTGTTATGTTTTGATGTTGGTTTTATTATCAACAGGTTGATCATTGTAAATATTGCAACGAACTAATTTATAAATCTCCATGGGTAGTACATCTTTATATTAATAGTATTGTTGGTTATAGGTGTCATTGAACACTGAGGATGGTGTACCCCTAAGGGGGAAAGGTCTGTAATAGCCCCGGGTTAAAAATTAATGTCATAAAGTTAATAAAGAAAAAATAATAACCATTGTCATGGGACACATATTCCAAGCTGAATTTTGGGCAAAATATCCTACTATGGGTGTTTTCAATTGGTTTATTATGGATATGTAAATTGGAAAAGGAAATGGAAAAGGCTTTGGAAAGGAAAAATGGCATTTATTGGAATTTATCTATGAAAAAAAGGGAAATTAGGAGAAAAGGAAGGTGAAAGGTCACAGGTTTCATGTGAGGAGAAAAATGAAGGAAAATAATGGAAAATTGAAGAAAATAGAGGCCTCATTAATAAAAAATCTTCTGAGGATCAGTTCATGGCTTTTTGATCAGTTCATTTTTGGGACGCTCATTTTCTCTCTCTCTCTCTCATACTCTTGGATACTTACATTTTTCTTGGAGCACTCTTGGAGGGGTGTGGCATTCTTAGGAATTGGAGCAAGAATGAAAAGGAAAAGGAAAAGGAAAAGCAAGAAATCCCAAAAAGACATTAGTATCAGTGGCTACAACGGGTTTTCTTGCAGGTGCTAAGTTTCATGTATAATTTCCTTGCTAGATTCGGCATGCATTGCATATGCATGTGGTTATTTCATTATGATATTTCATTGGCATGGAGGATTGCCTGGATTGGTTGTGGTTTTTCTTAGCCTTTCCATTTCCTGGATAGCCATGGTGTTGTGGGTTTTACTTTTTTTTTCTAGTTGGTTTTCTCGTGTCCTAGAAGCCCTAGCTAGATAAATGCTGTGGAAGCCTGACAACAATTGTGGGTTGAGTTACTAGTCTTGGAGCCCTGGTTTGAAAAAACGCTCTAGAACCCTAGATAGCTTAGGTAGAGACAGATCTAGTGATTGTTAGTGATGTATGACCATGAGGTGGAATCACTAGTTGAGGGTTGAGGTGGTTTGGCCTATGGAAGCCCTAGTTTGGTTTTGCTGGAATTGTACAATGAGATCCCACACTCATGCTTGGAATATGGCATGGGGGTGATTGGCTGAAGAGATATTTGGTTTAGCCAATCTATTTTTGGGTGGAAGGTGGAAGTCCCGAACCTAGTTGGCCTTTGCACTCATTATTAAGAGCTTCTTCCACTTGGTATTCTATGGGTAAATATACTTGTCTATATGTGGTTTATATGGTTGTTATATCCTTGATATTTCTGTTGGTTATGTGATGGTTATGAATGAGTTTTATGACAATGATAATGTATGGCTCTCATCATTTTTTGGTTAACCACTGAATGTATAATGAATGTATGGATTAATAGACAATAATGCAGTTATTGTGATTAAGTATCAATGTATCTTAGTGATTCTCAGATAAGTGTGAGACAACTATACTCATATCTGTTGTTTAAACCTTTAGATTTCATATTTGTGACATGTTTGACAAAATGGTTGTCATGGCTAGTAAGGATCCAGTTAATTCCTTATTCAATTATTTGCATTTGTATCATTTTTTCGATGTTATTTTTCATTTTTGTAAGTTTCATGGAGTTCTGGGAAGTGGCCTGAGTCCTAGACCTAAAAAAGTGGCACAGAATCTGGAGTCACTTGCACAGAACTACCTAGAAAAGTCCCCAATCGCATGCATGCCTTGTTGTGGGAGTGACTAGAGGGTCCCATTCATATGCATTCCCATGTCAAGGGACTGATTTAGGCTTTAATGTAGCAAAATGTCAATTTATTTTTTGGGTTGGTCACCTGGATGGGTTGGATGGCTCCTGGGGGTTATGTTGCATGTGTAGAAGGTTAGTTTGGTTGTGTTCCGTTGGTTCCACTTCCTTAACTGATACATAGGGAGTTAAATCATAACATAGTAACTATTTGTCACATTTTTACCTCGGTTGGCTGGTTACTTGGGTAGTTTTGGGAGGATATTTTACAGAAATACCATCCCACATCTCCTTGGTTGTGTTATTTCTAGATATATGTGAGATGATATGATCTTGGACTCCATATAATATCATCCGCTTTTCCTTTCCCATTTATTTTATGTACTCCTTCAGCTAATTTACATCCTCGAGAGTTGCTACCACATTATCTATATAGGCTTTCAGGACATATTCATCTAGAAGAAAGGGCATCCTAGCCTTCCAGATGACATAGTTGGAAGCTCCTTCCAACCTATCCTAATCTCTGATCCCAGTTGTGGCCATCTGAAAAAAAAAACTATCGAAAACTCCATCTTTCTTATTTATTGGCTGTTGCATCTTATATACACACTCCCTATTAGAGTGAGATTCTTTGCTCATAGTGTTTGCCAATATACAACTAGAAAACCATACCTTTGAAAATCGAAGTCCCCTTAGAGAAATTTTCCCACTTTGTGTGGTTTTCTCTTTCCACCCGATGTTTATTCTGCTACTGCAACTACTGCAAAACCCTTTCTGTCGAACTAAGGAATCTGCTCAGTGAAAATATGAGTCATTGTTTCTCCTTTAGTCTGCTATAATTACTCAATCTTGAAAGTCAAATTTTTATGCCACTCTACACTGAAAAAAATTGAACTTCCCCTAAGAAAATTGACCAACCTGGATATACATTGCGCAACACCATAAATTTTTTTCCTCTTTCTCCCTATGAAAAATGAAATTTTCTTATTTTTCCTTTGATCTTCCCATTTGATCAATCACCCTCTAATACCATGTGAAAATTTCAAGTCTTGAAATCATATTGCAGTAACTGGAAATTATTCTTCTAAATGTTAATTAATTTAACAATTTATTTGCTACGATAAATACTAAATAAATCACACTGTAACCTTCACAAATAAAAATGTAGAAAATAATACCACTAGACTCTGATAAATATGATAGCATATACACATCAAAATTAACACGGTTATTTTTGGACAACTGTCCCCGAAAAAATCCAACTTTATAAACCGGTGCAACAACTAAGCGTTCTTATTATTATGTAGCAATGAAATTTTGAGTAAAATCTATGGATTCCCATCTATAAATCCAAACAACAAGAAAATATGGCCAAATTTATCTAAGGGAATTTACCTTCCTCCACAAGCAACCCTGACACAAATTTTCCTTAGAAAACTCGTCCTCCTGGACCCTCTTCGCAGTGGTTTCACAGACCCTTTAATTTCTAGCCTATAACTAGTTATGATCAAGTCGTGATTATTTTATTTGCTGAGGAAAATGATTCTCCAACCTTCTGGAATAATTTTCAAGCCTATGGAAGATGAATTTATTTTTCCTCCAGCCAAATTTAATTTCCCTTTGAAGTTGATTATGCAGTTCTTTGTGCTAAATCACTGGGAATAACTCGACCTATTGTTGTTGCCTCTCCAGATCTGGAAAAATTCCTCCATATCACTATACCCTAACCTCTTTGTCTTTGCTTCCTTACGGAAGCTTGAACTCTTCTAGCACTATTCTCTCTCTATAAAATCGAACCCTCCAAGGAAATCGAACTCTCTGTGGTTCTCACAAGTGTTTCCAATGGTTTCTCCATCTACCCATCGACTTCTTATAATCCTTTTTTGGACCTCCAACAACCAAGATTAAAACTTAATCAAGATCCCAAATTATTTCCTAGTAGATTCGTGTGATTTTCTAGGTGATTCACAACTTATCTCAATTTATTATGATTAATTAACTAGATTCCCTAAGTTTATACTTAGGAAATATAAAAACAATAGGCTAATAATCTAATTGAGACACGTATAGGTGGAATTTCCATTAATGATTTTTTTTTAATGGAGAGCTCATGTGTCTTAGCCTCTCCACAAAGTTTCGAGACTAGAACACCTTCGATGCTACAGAAACTGACATTTATTACAGTGTTGGTTGGGTTCGTTGTGGATTGGAACATCGATTGGTAATGATGCCAGAATATGGTGATTTATGATTGGTTTAATGAGTAGTTTAGTGTTATAGTGAGCTAACTGGTTTAGTGTTAAATGATCTAAGATCTGTATGCATGTTTTATATATAAGAAGCACATATATATGCAGGTTCTATTAAGAACAGTCATGTGTATATTTTAAAGTTCATTTGTTCAAGATGGGTTCTAGATTCAGTGACTTGATGCTTTAGAGATTCAGTTGATGTACAGAGATTCAATGGTTCATATTTTTGTTTCAATATTTCAGTTGGGATATTTTTTTGGGCTTATTGTTTGTGTGGGTCCAATATGAAAAATTGATGAAAAGTGGCTTACAAGTTGTTTGATGATTGTTTTACAGGTGGATCTAGTCTGAAACATTCTGAAAATTAGTCCACAAGGTGTCAAGGGTTGTAGCCTTCTATGTGGGGGTACGAGCTCCCTTTTGATAAGATCCGGTAAATGAGATCAGAGGGTTGTAGCTCCCTTCTAGTGGGTGTTAGAGAATGAGTGGAGTTTGTAGCCTCTTGCAAGTGGGTTCCTTCATACTAGAAAAGTTTTCACCAATACATAATGTAGTGAAAATTTTCTTTATATAATAATAAGTAAGAAAGGGACAGTGGAAACGATGGTTTTTGTTAGGTCCCTATATTACTAGTATAGTCCCTTATTGTTCTTAGTGTAACCCCCTTATTGTTATTATTTTACTCCTGTAACCCCCATATTGTTATGATTGTGCCCTTAAATTATTATTGTTAGGTCGGCTAGGATTACATTGTGGCCCCACTAGGATTACATTGCGGCCCCATGGACTCCTATATATAGAAAGGAGGTTTTTTAATTTGAATCATCCAAGAATTGTAATTTCATGTAATGTATTGGAGGAGGTTTCCCCCTCGAAGTGGCTTATTTCTAAGGCATTGATATCTATTTTCTTCTATTTTTGGAGCTAGTTTCACAACATTTGGTATCAGAGCTTTGGATTCTAGGATTTTGCTACCCCAAACAGGTCGTTGTGGCATTTTTATTATAAATTTTTTTTCTACGAAGGTTCAGAAGCTAAAATTTTTAGGGTACGAAGCCGAAATCCTGAGGAACAGTGTCGCAAAATTTTAGAGCTTTGTTCACAATATTTTCGAAGATATGATCTGTGGAAGTTAGGGATTTTTGCAGGCTCCTGAATTTCACTTACAAAGGTCATCACGGAATTTTTGCTATAACTTTTTGTCTACGAAAGTTCAGAATCTGAAATTTTTAAAGCCCGAAGCCGAGATCCTGAGGAACGTCGTCACAAAATTTCAGAGCTTGGTTCGCAATATTTTCGGAGATATGATCTGTGGAAGTTAGGTCTTTTTCAAGCTCCCTAATTTCATCTCAAACAGGTGATCATGGGAAAATCTTCATAAATATATCTCTAAGCATCGGATTGGAATTCTGTAAGAAGACTGGAATTACACAGACTGTAGTTTCCTGTCTATAAATTTCACAGCCAAAGGAGCAAACAGTGACATGTGGCAAGTCATACAAGTTCGATCTACTGAACTAGTCCATAATTAAGTCATTGTGGGACATTGGACATAACTTTTTCTTGAAGAATCCAAATCAAGTCAGGCCTATGGAATTTGAAAGAAGCTTCAGAGGACTACTACAGGGCCAAAATTCAGATATTGAGGATCTGCAATTATAGAGATAATTCAGTTTCAATATAGAGCCCTACAAAAGCAAGTGCAACAAATTTCGCTCTCACAAAGAGCAACAAAAAATGACATGGAAGTTTTGAAGAAAGATGTGGAATCTAAGATGGATGAAATGGAAGCTAAGATCGATGAAAAAATGGAAAACATGAAGAATGATCTAAAAGCAGACATGGAAGGTTTGACAAAGTTGATACAAGAAATGTTTCCTAATGGTGAAAATATAGTAGAGGAAACTCATGATGAGAACAAAATAAATGTTAATCATGATTTCCTAAACTCTAATTTTGGCATGAAGAACCACCATATTCCAAAAATGGATATGAGGAATTTTGATAGAAAGGATCCTGTAACATGGATACTACAGATGGAGCAATATTTCGATCTCCATAATGTGCAAAACACACAAAAGGTACGCATTACAACTTTACATGAGCTGGTTTCACAACAGTTTTCTCCCACATTGGGTTTCCAACTAAAATATTGGTGTTCTATGCATGCTTCTTATGTGTTGTGATTTATCTATTCTTTACTGCATTATGAATGGTGAATGAATTAATAATGCATTGGTTAAGTTAACTCACTGCCGAGATATATGTCAAATTAAGTTAACTGGATATGAGTTTTCTATGTTCACAAGAGTCATGTACATATGCTGGTTACATTAATAATATTAGCAAACAAAATTTTGAATAAGAAATGAAAAGTTAAAAATATTGATTCAACACCCCCCCTTGTATTTTTCCTAACAATTTTCACTTGAGAAGGTCTCTTTGAATAATATTCATCGCATAAAGGGAGATCCACCGATATGAGCAGTCAAGAGGGAGCATCTTCTATTAAGCTACCTATTTTTAATGGAACTAACTTTGTATTTTGGAAAGTCAAAATGAGAGAATATTTGCAAGCACTAGGAGATGATGTCCAGGAAAATTTTCAAGGTGGATATCAATACCCAACCTGCATTCCCACAAATGACACAGGAAAGAAACAATATGAGATCAATGCAAAGGTCAGCAATGCTATCTTGGGAATTTTGATTGAATATGAGTTTGTGAAAGTCATGCAATTGAATACTGCAAAGGAAATATGGGATAAGGGTTTTCAAAGCTATGAAGGTGACACTAAGGTAAAAAGTGTTAAACTTAAAACCTTGGTGATGAAATAAAGGATTCTACTATTGTTGAAAACATTTTAAGATCTCTAACCTCAAAGTTCGATTCCAAAGTCTCTGCCATTGAAGAAATGCAAGATTTGAATAAGGTAGTTGTTGAACAAATCCATGGGATCTTGCAAGCTTATGAGATGAGAAAAGGGGGTTCATCAGATATTAGAGAAGAAACATTCAAAGCGAAAAACAAAAGGAAACAAAAATAAGAGCTTGAGGAAACAAGTTATGTTTTAGACGAAGAATAAGCGAAAGTTGTGAAGAAACTTTAAGTAGGAACTGGCAGGTTCAAAGGTAAGCTTCATTTTAAATGTTTTTCCTGTGGAAGAGTAGGTCACTATGTCGCTAAATGTCCTCATAAAGAAAAAAATGAAAAAGGGAAGAATGTTCCAAAGAATAATGTTAAAAGAAATTTTGATAACAATAAAAGTTTTTATACTCATGAATATAGTGAATATTCTTCCAATAATGAGGATGATGAATCAAATTGGGATTATCAGTTACTTATGGAATTTGAAGAACAACATATAGATGAATCTGATGATGTACTTATGGATTCTCTAGAATCAATTGATAGATTCTCTAGAATAAATTAGTATGTATAAGGAAAGCACTCTTGTTGAAGAAATAACTCAGCTAAAGATCTGTCTAGAAGAATCCAAAATAGTTGAAGAAGCCTTGAAGAAAAAAGTCCAAGAAAAGGAAAGGCAATGTGAAAACATAGAACTTGAAATTGTGAGTCTAAGAAAGGAACTTGAGAAAACAAAGGCTCTAAATCTGATATTTTCGAAAGGATATGAAACTTTAGAAGAAATCATTAAAGTGAAATTTTCCCCACTAATCAAGACAAGTCTTGGATATAATCCAAATCAAAATGGTGAAACATCAAAACCTTTGAAATCTTCTGAAACAGGTACAAATAATGAAGGATATTCTTCCTCAATGTAGTATGAGGAAGCAATCAAAGGAATTAGAAAAATAATGAAGGATCAAATGTGGCCAAGAGGGCCTAGCCAATTGAAGCTAGGTCCATGGAGATGTAGCCCAGGAGGGGTGAACTCCAATATTAGCTATTGTGTAATGTGTATGCTATGTGTTATTTCTCTGCATTTTATTTTTTGTACATGATTTTTTGACATCTAATTAACTCATAAATTTCTCATAAAAAAAAACACAAAACTTGACTCATAAACCACTTCACAAATGGCTAATTTGAGACGATCCTAAACACACTATCTTTATACATATGAGGGAGCTAGCACATCAAAACTAGTTTGCCCATATTCAAATCAAGTTGGTATCATAGCACAGTTTAGCTCATTTTATCCAAGGTTAGCTATAATAAGTATCTATTGGTTTTGAATTTTTGCAAGGATAATTTAACTGTGTGCAAGTTTATGTGTGCCAAGAGAAGGTCAATATTGAGGGATTAGTTCTCAAATCACAACAAATAAGCTTTTTATGCATTACAAGTGTGATGGTAGCTTCATCAATCATTGCTTCTAATCAATATTCCTTAGCAAAATTCTTTGATAAAGAGATGTTTCAGAAGCTCTACATCATGAATGTTATGGGGCAAGAGATGTATGAAGATAAGAGGGAGAGCATTATACTTCAAGAGAATTTTATTTCCATGAAGGATGAGAAGCAAGAAATTCTTGAAAATATGCATGAGATGGAGACTCAGCTCCATATTGCAAATGAAAACCTAGCAAGGATGCATGAGATGGAGACTCAACTCCATGATGCCAAGGAAACACTAGCTAAATATGTGCTTGAAAAAGAGCTATGCAAGTCAAGTTTATCTTATATTTCTTCTCAAGATGAATGTGTAGGTGTTTTTGAAAGACACACTAGAGGAATAAGGTCCAAATTATTGATGAAAATGGGCTATGAAGGCAAAGGATTGGGAAAACATGCACAAGGCATAGTTAATCCAATTTTTGTAGAGGAAAGGCCTAAGTATTTTGGTCTTGGTTATGGACAACATGATGGAGAATGATCCAAATCCAAGGAGGAACATGAAGGTGTTCCAAGAAGGACTTTCATTACATGTTCATTACCTCAAGCTTGTGAATTTTATGTTCATGAGTAATGCAAAAGTTTTACACCCACTTTGCAAGAAGATGCTCATAAGCATACAGCTAATGAGAAGGGAAAACAAGAGGATGTCATTGTTGGTAGCCACTACCTCATCAGATTCATCTCCTCAAGAAGGAGACAAAGGTGAATGTTCAAGGTATAAATCTGCCTTTAGTCAAGTTTATTTTGATTATGATAAACATGGTAAATATTCACATAAGATTTGGAAAAATTTTGCATGTTCCTTTTGTGGTTTGAATAACCATAATTTTTCAAGATGTTGGAAGAAGATAGTCATACACAGGTCCATTTGACAAGGAAAACCATGTTTAAAAGAAGATGCAATTGTTTTTCACTCATTGCCATAAGCAAGGTCATATTGTAGACAGGTGTTGTACTTTGTATCCAACAAGTCATCCACAACATTTGAAGAAGGTGGAAAGAGATATTGACAAGAATGGAAAAGAGGATTCCATAATCGATGTGGGTCAGGATGATTTGCATGATGAAGTGCAGCTGAAAGAAGCACCATTGAAATGGTTTGGGAAGAGATGGTTAGATTTCTTATCCAATTAAGGCCTTGCATGTCTTTTGATGATTGATGCAATCTTGCCTATTCGATGCATTTCTTTGCCAATAGAATGCATGTTGCATGTTTACACCAGGAAGGTGTTTGAAAGTGGAGTATGTTGACTCACTTTTTTTATCATGTATGTTTTTCAACTTGAGAGTGTTGATTATTTTCCCATGCATGAGTGTTGACTTGTGGTTGGTCGATGGTTTGTACACCGAGATGTTAGAGTACATGGTGATGTTCACATGATGTGAAATTTGTTGCTTTGAAGGAGAAAAATGATTTGTCATCAAGTTATGTTTCCTACATGATGTTTTTTTCAGATTGATGGTTGTGTTTGTGAATGTCGTAGGATTTTAGGAAGGTCCACTCTTGAGCGAGAGGCTCATGATAGCCTCTGTTCCCAAATCATGGCATGAGAATCATGTCAACATTGGAGGATGATGGACAAGAGGGACAAGATGCCAAAAATTTTGTAGCGATTGTATACCATTTGATGTGTTGACGCCAAGAAGCGGGGGAGATGGTGATTGCATTCTTCCAGATGTAAAATATGGTACCGTGGAGGTAAAATAATGGTCATTTATTTTCTTGTTATTGCTGATGTTGGAACTCATTGTTGTAGTTCACTCAGATGGGCTTAACATGGGAAAGTGGTTTCCAAGGAGAAGCTTGCATTGAATGAATGTTTGTGCAAAAGAGGAACTTGATTCTGAGTGGGAAGGCCATCAATTAGTTTTCCAAGCACTGAGGGATCGCTTTGGTAAAAAAAGGTTTTTTAACAGTCATAAAGCAACCATAAAATGTTGGATTGGGTCAATGGAAAAAAGAGGACATTGGTTGAAGTGCCAAGCCATTTACAAGGCAAGGCATGTAAGAGAACCCAACTGGTTGTCATGGAGATTTTTCCAAGTAGAATCAGGTTGATAGAACTTGGGAAAGAGAGGAGTGTTCAGCTCTCATCATATAACTAACTTTTCTGGGTCCAAAAGTCTATCAGTGGGAATGAGTGATCAGAATGTGGATTGGGAGAAAAAATTTTCCAAAAAATAAAAGTGATCAGAATCACACCAAAGTAGAATTAATGGATCGCACCCATCGCTAGGAATCTGGTGCACTTCGTTTCATTCATAACGGAGTCTGTATGAGGAAGTTAGAGCCCGCTGATCGTTTTGCCAAACAAGGGAATTTTTAAAACAAATGGTCAAACAGGGTCAAAGGTCAAAATTTGGGTTTTCCTCCCGCCCAATGAGAGGATGATGAGTGTCAAATTGTGGTTGGATGTGACATGGTGCAATTTCATTTATTTGTGGAAAGCCAATTGGGTACTGACACATGGCAAGCCCAGAGGCTGCCACGTGCCCCTCCCAAAGGCCAAATTTTTGGGTTAATGTCAAAGTCTGAATTCTAAATTTTATAGTTCAAAGGTTTAATTTTTATTAACCATTGTTGGATTTTCATATACAATGGTCAAAATAATTTTATTATGGGAGCATTTTTTTATTATATAGTTGGAGGATTATATACATATGCCAAAGTGCGGATTGAAGTTTCAAAGTTCGATTTTTTATTAAATTCGAAGGTTCATAATGTATTGTGGTGTAAAAATTATATACACAAGAAGGACGGAGGTCGAGGCTCGACCCCGCGAGCTTCCCCGCACTAGCACACCCACATACCATTACACCCACACATTGTGACTTAAGATACAACGAGCGCATAATGTATTTTTTGTTACAAATGAATTTTGGTGGAGGTCTAAAGGGCCAGCTCCGAGGGGCCAGGCCTTGGTCCACGGGACCAAGGCCCATAACTGTGGCAGAGACCAAGTCTAATGGCATGTATTAAATTTAAACATGGATTATTAGCCCATAATCCCAGATTAGTGCTAATTCGACTTTGAAAATGAATTTTTTATTAATTGTGCTTAATGTGCTAACCACCTTTTAACCCACACTTATTATTTAATTAAACCAGCACTAATAACGAATTAAGTTTGGTAGAAAAACTGGTGGTTATGCTAATTTTGGAGCCACTTCCACATTTGGCGGACTTAACTGGAGATGTTCCAGATTTGGAAGAGATTTCTAGGGAGAAATTGAATGAATGATAATTTTTTTAAATTTCAACCAATTTTGGCTCAAGAAGAGTCATTCCTAGATGATTTTGATGCTTTAAGCATGATGGTGTAGGTTACAGAGGCATTGGAGCACTTATGTAAGTGTTTTTTCCACTTTGAATATTACAGATGCCTGGGGCCACTAGGAGAGGAGGGCATGCCTAGATCAGCTGAAGACTACTTTCAGAGCTTGAAGAGTCTATTTTGAGGTTTTTGGGTCTTCTGAAGCCAATGGAACATGTTGAAAATCCATTGAAGCACTGTATGTGCCTGTAATCATAAAATTGACCATTAATCCCAAGAGGACCTAGGCAGTTAAAGCAGGTCCATGGAGATGTAGCCCAGGAGGGGTGAACTCCATTATCAGCTATTGTTTAATGTGTATGTTTTTTGTTATTTCTCTGAAATTTATTTTTTGTACATGAGTTTTTAACATATAATTAAATCATAAATTTCTCATAAAAAAAACACAAAAAATTGACACATAAACCACTTCAAAAATGGCTAATTTGAGACAATCCTAAACACACTATTTTTATACAGATGAGGGAGCTAGCACAACAAAACTAGTTTTCCCATATTCAGATCACTATGCATAAGTGAAAAAGAATGTCCCCCATATTTTTATAAATTGTTAATATTCTCAACAAGCTTTGTCTATGATTAAGACAAAATTTTCCCATCTTTCTTCATCATGGAGCAAGGATTATATTGTGAAATGCATTAGGGAATGGATCTTCGATAGGTTTGTTTTTTCTTTCCCTACGATGCCTATTAACATGATCCACTCCATCTAGTGGGATAGAAACATTGTTATTTATCAAGATAATTTTCTTCCTACATAATTTGTTTATTTTTTAATTGAAGATACAGTCAAAGCACATATGGTGGAGGATAAACAAAATAATATTAGAGTTATAGTGATGTCCCCACTAAAACATGGCAAGCCTTGGGGCTATTTTGATGGCGACATTTAGGAAAATCCTAGGATCTCCAATGTAGGTGTTATTCTCTATCTAAATAATCATTTGGTAAAGCATATATGTTTCTGTCCTAGAGGTGGAACAAAAAATAAGGCCTAGTTCTCAACCTTTTAGGCATTATTATATGTGGCAATGTAAAGACTCCCAATAATCCTTAATTTTTTTTTTAATATAAATGTACATATATGGTAATAAACAACATTACAAACTTCAATTAGGTAAATTTAAACATAGATAGGAAATGAATTTTGAGCTCCAAGCGAAACCCTAGAGCCTTGCAATGGCTTTTCTTGTCGCCGACGCCATCAAGTCCTTCCTAGATTCTGCAGAGCTTGGCGATTAGCGAGCACACTTCCTGCCATTGCCAACGATCGCTACGGAAATCTCTCCCACGAGCTACCTGCATCCAAAAATGGATCTATGGGAGCACTTCAGGGGCCATGCGAAGGGCGCTTCGAACGTAGAACTAGTGGCTCGGACCTCTCCAAGCTGGTAGAACCCCAACCAGCTATAGAATGAAGTAGAGACAGTGCCCTACATCCCGAAATTTCAAAACAATGCTTGGATCTAGTGCACGTCCATGGATCGAAAGCGTCCAAGCTGCCCTCATGCACAGGACAGTGGCCAGCATGTAGAAACGGTGACTGCAAGTAGAGATTGAACATGGCCCATTCTTCCAGGCTATGCAACGCATCTAGGCAACCCGAATCTCCTCGGTCATCCCTCTCCCACCTTCCAAATTCAGATTAGGTTCCTAATAGGAAAATATTTGATGCTTTGGGTCTGCTCAACGGATACCATTCAAAAACTCCTACTCACCCTGGAGAATCGATTGATAATACCCACAGCTCTTCAAAGACTCATTCATGGAGGTAAAAAACTCGAAGCCTCCCTCCCCCTTTCTTTTTATAACATTAAGAGAGATGCTACCTTAAATTTAACCCTTCGTTTGAGAGGGGGAGTTGCTGGGCACTCCTCATCTGCACCAACTTTCTCCTATAAGGATGTTGTACATGCACAACCCAAGAAAGAAGCTCAAACCCCTGCAACCCCCAAGCCATTTTTGGTTGATATACTAGAGGATGTCCCATCCATTGAAATCTCCCATCCAGAACTGGTAGAACAACATCAAAAATACGCAAAAGCTACTATTATCTACAGATTCCATGGACTATGGCCTCAAGCAAAGGGTCTCTACGAATGGATTTATGCCAACTGGACCCACAACTGCACTCTCATATTCTGCTCAAAGAGCTTCTTTATTGCAGTTTTTGATCATGGAAAGGACTACCAGAAGGTTGTAAGAGAAGGATCGTGGTTTTGGGGACGGGCGGGGTTATTCCTCACACCCTGGTTCCCAGATTTCGATCCCTCCACAGCCATCATCACCAAGATTCTAGTGTGGGTCAGACTCCCCAACTTACTGGCTCACTTATGGCACCCTTCCGTCTTTCAAGGTATTGGAAACACCTTGGGTTGCTATTTGACTAACGATCCCCATCTGGAATTCCAGGGGCTCTACACACATGGAAAAATTTGTGTTGAAGTAGATATCAGCAAAGGACTGCCGGAACAAATCAATCTCAATATTGTTGACTTCCTGTGGACATAGATTTTAGATTTTGAGAACACAGCCTTCAGATGCCGTCACTGTTACCAGAGAGGGCACCTTCAACACTCCTGCCCCGTGTTTCTGGAAAAAAAGAAGCAAAACCTCCCCAAACATAAACCCAAGAGATGGATACATAGTTATCTACCTCCAGTAGATGACGATGAATCCTCTAGTTCAGAGGAGGAGGAGCTCGAGGCAGAAACGAAGTAGGCTATGAATTCACAGGACCCTTCCTCTGAAGCTCCTCTAGGTCCCACTGTCACTACAGCTACTCAAAAACGTAACCATGAGTCCTCCTCTTCCGACATAGATAAGGAGACTCCTACTTCAGGCAAAAATTCCCTACAAGTGGTTCTAGCCCAGCCGCACCACTCGGGTTGGGTCAAAGTCATCAAAAAGAAAGGGAAAAAACTCCGCATGGAGAATTCTACCCAATCTAGGTAGAACCATGTTTCTCTCAAAAAAAATTTCTCATATCTTGCATCTTTGTACTTTGTCTGTTCCATGTTCTTCTCTTCAGGACCGAGGTTGATAGTTTATCATTTCTGGTGGACCCGTTTCTTGTCTCACTTGATTGTAAACTCTTTTTGTACCACATGTTCTCTTAATAGATTCAGTCTTACTTAGAAAAAAAAACATTACCAACCTCTAGTAAAGGTGATGTTGATATTTTGAATCATTAAAAGATTTAGGTAACTTTACCACATTTTTCTTCTATTGGTAAATTGACATATTTTATTCTTATGTATTTCAATAGTTAGAATTTGCAGCCCTTAATTCTATCAAATTGCATCATAAATATGGATACCTCCTTAACAACGAGGGTTATTGGTCTAGTTTTATGTCCTAAAGGGTTTTTATGTCGTAGAAGACCATCTTTGATTTCAATAGTTAGAATTTGCATCCCTTAATTCTATAAAATTGCATCATAAATATAAATACCTCTCTAACAACGAGGGTTATTGGTCTATTTTTATGTCCTAAAAGACCATCTCCATCAATTTCAATAGTAAGAACTTGCATCCCTTAATTCTATCAAATTGTTGAAATTAGTTAGAACTTGCATCCCTTAATTCTATCAAATCACATCATAAATTTGAATGAGGGTTATTGGTCTATTATTTATTTTTATTACCTCTATCAATTTCAATGGTTAGAACTTGCATCCCTTAATTCTATCAAATTGTTGAAATTATAGTTAAAACTTGCACCCCTTAATTCTATCAAATTGCTAAAATTAATTAAAACTTGCATCCCTTAATTCTAACAAATTGCATCATAAATATGAATACCTTTAATTCTATCAAATTGCATCATAAATATAAATGGAGGAGTCTTTGGTTAGACGAATCAGGAACTGATGTGACAGCTCCAGATGAGCCCTCTCCGGTGACCTTGCAGCTTTCTCGATAATAGGTGGACCTCGCCCAAGAGACTCCAAATAGTATCTGTTTTCTCCGTTTGAGTAATGAATTGAGTTGATGTGAGTACAGAGAATTGATGGAACTGCACCCTGCACGTTGGCGGCACCATTAGGATGCCGGCCGGCTAGCAGAGGCACAAAGCTCGAAAGAGGCACGAGGTTTGAAATTTGAAATTGAATCTATAGATACCACTCCCTCCAGCAGTTCTTTGCTAAGCTCAAGGCTCGACCATTTATTGATTCCTGCAATGGAAATGTTTATTCCCTCCACGAATATAGATAAGACGAAGGCTGGAACTTTCGAAGGCATGGTCAAAGACATGGTAAGCCTGCTGACAGTCCACGAGAAATGATTTCCTGGTTCCATATATATATATATATATATATATATATATATATATATAAAAGCAAGAGATTGTGTGTGATCGAATCCACCAACTTCCATGTAAACCAATGTCGAGGAAGGCACAAGAAACTGCAGCGATGATTCGATGAAGACACAAGAAACTGCAGCCCCACACATGTAGTGCACGCGAGCTTATCCTTCAAACTATCATGGCCATGTTGGGCAGCAAGAAACTCCCTGTTTCAGGCTTGTAGGGAAGGGTTTCGCGCCATCGGATTAAAGTTATTTTAGATCCAACGAGTGCGCAACAGGGCATAAAGCAGGGTTGGTGATTATTTTTCGGCGGATTCCAACAGATACTGCCACGTTTTTTGGTGCATATATCATCGGAAGTGGGCACATACACATATCCAGACAAATAAAAAAAGCACTGAGCATCCGCTCCTTCCAAACAACTAAATGTGTTCGATAAAGGTTGCATGTCACAGTCAATTGCCAACGTTGCAGATTCCATGTTTGTAATGGTATAAAGAATGAAAAATGGCGTGATCCTCTGCTAGCCCTTTCGCACAAGAGCCTCCATTCCAGCAGACTAGGTTGTAACACCACCAATCCCACTTCCCAACACCACCCCTCTATAGCTCTTGTCTACCTGTGTAGTGTAGCATGCGCTATCTTTGTTAATATTAATTGATTCAAGATTGTGAAACTCAAAAATGAATATCTAACTTCACACAAATCAATTATACATGTAGCAATAAGTTTCAAAGTTCTGCAACCTTGAAATTCAATATAATTAAGAAAAAAATCATGGACAGTTTACATCTGTAATGCTTCATTTTGCATGTTTCATTTTCACTGAAATTAAATGATGCTTTGTGATGAGCATTTTCCACCAGCATAAAGATTGTGAGGATGCATAAATGGTTTATTGCGTTGAGAGATGAGATTTATAAATTGGGTTTAAATTGAAATTAAATGATGCATTGTAATGAGCTTTCTCCACAAGAATAAAGATTATAAGGATCCATAAATGGATTAGTGTTTTGACAAATAGATTTATAATTCATCTATAATATAGGAAAGGATGGATGGTATAAATGTTATATTGATTTAAAATAGGATGGGTTTAAGTTAATTTAGAATATTATAAATTATTTATGTTATATATATATATATATCTATCTATATATATATGTTGATAAATTTGTTTATTTTTAAATGATATTTTTATAAATTTATATTAATTATCAATAATTATTAAGTAGAAGATAAAGATTTGATTTACTATAATAGTGATAAAGAATATAAGATTGAGATTTTATTAATAATAATTATATATTTTTTCTTTTTAATTATATTTGACTTGTTATTAATATTTGTTATTAACTTAGCTTTAACTTATACAAAACATAATGTTAAACTTTAAAAATAAATATCACATTTTTTATTATAATTAAAAAGATTGATTTGAAAGGACAAAAATTTTGATGTCCTTAAAGTCATCTATTCTAACTCTGAAATGTCAGCAAGGCCACCCTATACCATCATGCTTTACCAATAAACTCTTCTAACTAATGTCAACACTATACGATCATGCTTTACCAATAAACTCTTCTAACTCTAAATATCGACTATATTGAAGGACAATGTATACCCTCATACTTTACATTTTGACATGTTAATACTTCTAATTAATAGGTGTCATTAAACAATATTGGTAATCATCCATTAATTTGCTCACCTCTCCAAATTTGTTACTAACTTCGCTATATGATGCATTTCTCTCCATGCAAAGAGAAATTGATTTTTTTCTCACTTTATGTTGGCTATCCCATAACTGACGTAACCCCACTGCATGGAAACAAATTTAAATGAATTTAATTTGATTTAATATTTTGAAAATATTTTGAAATTTGATAGAACTCTAAAGAAACAATTTTCTAATTTTTTTTTTCTTAAATTGAGTTATCAATATATATATTTTTTTTAAATGTTAAATTTGAATGAATTTGATTTGATTTTATATTTTGAAAATATTTTGGAATTTGATAGAAAATTAAAAAAACAATTTTCTAAAATATATTTATTTTCTTAGATTGAGTTGTCAATATCTTCTTATAAATATTGCAGTCCACTTAGACCTTGTGCCAAAAATAATTGGATTTCATTCAATATTGAGCACAAAAATAAAGACAATGAGCTTAAATTAGTAGTACTAATGTAGGTGAGGTGTTCCACATGGTTATTCTATACTGCTTATTTTGTGTACAACATAGAAACATATGACTTGTATGTGTTATGTTTGTAATTATATACATAAAATCTAATTGATGGAAACTCATGCAAATGATGCAAAGGATTTGGGGTTCCAAGTGCACTTTGAACTACATTTTCAACGGTATTGTATTTATTTGTTTGATATCTCTTGCCACAAGAAAAGCGTTGTAAATATGAAAGTTATGCATAAGAATATTGAATATTGGGTTGCAGGGTATATATATATGTGTGTGTGTGTGTGTGTGTGTGTGTGTGTGTGTGTGTGTGTGTGTGTGGACTCCACTGTATCTAGCAACACTTGTTATTTATTGTTTCTTTGTTATATTTTTCTTTTTACATTTTTTTCCTAAATGTATATAATTTTATCTCACGTGATAATTTTTTTTTTTAATAAATAATAGTAATTTTGAGTAAAGTTATAATTTAGTTAATTATTATGATTTGTTTTTTTAATTTTGGCACTGTGAGATGCATCATGAAATCAAATAAGTGTATTGATTCTTACTATGGATTCATTCCTTTCTTTTAATTAAAATACTTATATTACTTCAAAAAAATTGGATTACATCGAAAACAATCGACACCTAGAGGGAGGACAAAACCCAAAGCACGACCTTGGCCACCATGAATATCTACAAATACTATTGAGACTAAAAAACATATACCTTTCTCCCATAACACGCCTAGATGCCACCACATACAAGTTAAAACCAGATATAAGAGACCAGGTTACAAAAGGGTACCTGAAACTAATGCCCGTCGTCATAGTCACTTAGGAACACATAAATAAATGACAAAAACACCACAATAGAAGAGCCACCAAACTATAGCAATAATTCCAAAGACTAGTCGGATGAGACACTGCCATCATTGACCTAATAAGCATTCATTCCACCAAAAAATCATAGCATACGCATTGCATCACACACTTAGAGCCAAAGACAACAAAGAAAACTTCAAATACCAACACTAGAAACCATAAGTAAACCTCAGGAAAACATATCCACAAATCAAAAATATTATCATCATTCATGGAGAAGTATACCACCAAAGGAGACAAAACGAGAAGCTTTATGAGTGACTAAGAACTTGCCACCCACTACCCCTACTCATTGTTCATTATCTAAGGAGGAAATATTGGTTGCAACCCTTGCGCTAGACCCAAGGTGATGAAAATTTTCCCCATAATCCGAGTCACATGTTATCTAACACTCCACATGCATTAGTCAAGCCTCAATTTTATCCACTCCAAACCTCAAGTTCCTTAGCATTCTCTTCACGTCCTCTAAGGAGGAGAACATATAATAATTTTACACCTGCATATGATCCAAGTGGATATTGGTGGCCACCTGCCTATTCCACTTGGACCCTCACCATTGTTTCCTTTAGTTTTTCAATTTCGTTAACTGTAGCACAATTTACTATTTTTGGCAGTTTTTTTGGGTCCTAAACTTCCGGAGCCATTTTGAGGCCCTAAATGACGCTTTTTTGAAAAATCATTGTAAAAAATTGAGGGTTTTCAACTCAACATCCGTTGTCAACAATTTTAGCCCTTAGATATATTCTTCTAAAGAGGTACCTTGTGCATCAAACATAGATCATATGCCAAATTTATGACCCCGAGAAATTGATGCACCAATTTACCCCAATGGGGCCCATAGTTTGGTGTTTCATCTCCTAGGGTTATGTTTTTGGATGTTTATAGCTTTCCATTGTTTCTCAATAATAAATAGGCCTTCGAGCCTCATTGTAACACAGTTTAGAGGCATGTAGTGGTCACATCTCTTCTCAAAGATAAGATAACATCACCCTAGCTAGTTTATGTCCATTTTTTCTATAAGCATATTTCAGTTATTTGATATTATTGAAATGAATTTTTATTTATGCTGAATCTCTATGTTTATTTTTAGTACTCTATTCTATTGTGTTCCTGCATAATTCAAGATCATCATATCTCTAAAAACTAAACTTAGTAATGTCTTTAGTTTCCAATGGAGGACTAATGAATTTAAATATTATTTATGCCTTCCCCTCCTGTGCCCAGGGTCTGGTATCGAAATAGACATCTCTTCCAACAGTTATGAGTCTTATAGGGACTATCTCTCTTCCCTAACTTTTATTGCAAGTTCATGAATCTCCTGATGAGTCTCAGGTGGAATAGCATTAAAATATCTCATCATGGGGTCATGGTAAAATATATTTTCCCCATGATACCTGGGCTGTGATCTGTCGCCTCCTCCCCTCCTACTCTTCCCACTCTACCTTGAAGGCATTGTAGAGTGATGGGAGGGTTCCTCAATTTCTCTACAGGTGAGGTGTCTTCCTACAAAAGAAGAAAAATACTGACTCTTCCCTTCAATAGAAAAAATAGGATACTAACATATAACCTCATTGTAGAAGCACTAGATAAATGATCTAATTTTGAAAAAGAACTACCAGAGAGGGTTGAGGACAGTAATTCCTCTACCAGACACTCTATCCCCTTAACCATTAAGCACACACGACATAACCCCTACCCCCAAAATATTCTATCTTCTAGAGCTTGCAGATAATTAACCAAACCCAACCCATTGTACTTGATTATCCACATAATAGAACTACCGAAGCCACACTTCGCAAAAAAACAAGCTACCCACTCCCAAGAGAAGAGACAGACACAATGGTTGATGCCAAACCACTTTTGCAGACATAAAAATTTCTCCAACCCCAAGAACACAACCCACACCTAGGGACTAAGACACTAAAGCCAAGAAATAAACACTCTCAAAACGACTAGAAAATAAATTTGAATGTAGCCAAGACAAGACTAGTAAGTGCTCATAAATTCAATCTAAGGTGAAATTATTAACTCTATAGTAAGCAACACCCTGAAATTATCAATCAAACGAGCCAACGCCAACAATTTCTCAGGATTGGTCAACCGCCTTCAATTATGGGACAAAAAAATTTATTTATAAATCCTAAATGTAATATACCTAGTAACTTAAATAATTAATTTTTAATTAACATCATTACATAAAATTCATAGGCAAATAGATATATAATATTGTAATTAAAATTGTCCATTCAATTACCCATGAAATTGAAACCTAGTTTTTAATTATATATGAACTTTTATAGTTGATACATGGATAATTACATCAACATACTAGAAAGCTTAGCTTATTGTATTAATTGTAAATATTTAAAGATTAATTTACAAAATCAAGGCATAACTATTCTCTATAAATTATATATATGGTTGTAACAAACTCTCCTATCAATATATAAATAACTACCAAATAACCCAATTCCTAAGCCAATATTAATTTCTTTCCTTTTAATTTTAAGAAATACGAGTATATAACTCATTCGCAATGGCACTCACAAGAATTAGCTATAACTACCAAATAACCCAATTCCTGAGCCAATATTAATTTCTTTCCTTGTAATTTTAACAAATACGAGTATATAACTCATTCGCAATGGCACTCACAAGAATTAGCTATAGAATTATAATTAATAATATGAAAAAATTATTTGTTATGAGTTTCATTTGGGTAAATAATTTTAGGGAAGTATTTTTCTATTGGATGTGAAGTCTGATTATTTTCCTGATTTAAAGGTCTTGTTTTAGCAGCGTTTGGATCTCATTCCCTGACAGGAGGTGTGGGGGGATCTGCCCCCCATTATTACTACCAAGGGTTCCACGGGGAGGGGTAGGGGTGTGGGCACAAAAGTATCCTTTTATCCCCCCTAGTCGGGGTTTGGGGGCAACACTCCCGAAAGAAAAATTTAGAGAAAATGTTCCTTATAAAATATTGTAGTTTTGAAGCCAATTTGGGCCATTCATTAGGCGGAATATCTTATAGTAGAAGTTATGTTAATTTAGGGTTTTATTCCTAGAAAGATTTTTTTTTATATGAGGGAATTTTATTAGGACTGTGTATCATTATGTGTGAGAAAAAGAGGGGAGATTGTGTGAGAGCGAAGAGAAAGTTATAGTGGATTTGCTATAGGTTGTATCCCTTTATATTTTTGGATAGTATAAAAGGAATGACTGGCTCTTTCTCCATGGATGTATCCCAAGCTAGGTAAACCATGTATAATTTTGTCTCTCTTGTTTTATGCTTTTTGTGTTTCCAATATATTTTTTTTTATTGCTTTTTTATTTAATTTCAAACATTTTCCTCTCAACCAAAGACACCATCTCGAGCAGGTTCCACCCAAACTCCAAGAAATGAAACAAAAAGGGTTAATTTATTGGATGTGGCATAGGATTCTCACTCAACCTCTTATTTAAACATCAAATCCCAAAAATAACATTTTATCCAAATTATTTTACAATTTCCCCACTTTCTAAACTTTTCCTCCCCTCCTCCCCTCTCCCAAACACAAGGAATTCCCTCACATTATCCCACTTCCCTTTCATGATGCAAGTTGCACGAGATAGGAAATATCAATTATTGTAGACAAGGGAATCTCAATCGTAACATTTATCCTTAACTTGAGCATGGCCTGTTATGAAACCAACTCAAAAAATAGAAGAAAAGAGAGATCAATGCCTTAGAAATAAGCCACTTCGAGGGGGGAACCTCCTTTACAATACATAAATGAACAATTCTTGGATGATTCAAATGAAAAAACCTCCTTTCTATATATAGGAGTCCATGGGGTCACAATGTAATCCTAGTCGACCTAACAATAATAATGTAAGGGCACAAAAATAAAAATAGTGGGTGATATTGCCTAAATCTACCTCAGGCTGAAAGAAGGTAGAGTTTAGGGTAACATCAAACCACGCTCAGTCTGGTAGCTAGCCCTACCAGATCAGGAGAGGGCTCTCTCCGGGTCAATCTCAGCAAAGATAATCGATAAGGCTTGAGATGACTTGAAATAAAAGCTAATTTTAGGCTAGGTATAAAATTAAAGGAGTTTGGTTTTGATTTTGGGGTTTTTGTTGGAAATAAAGGGAAAGGCAGTTTTGGGTTTGGGGATGAGGCCTAGTTTTTGCAGAGTTCTGATTGGGGCAAGGAAGGAAATTTTTTTGATGCTTTGGGTTGAATGAATGGATAGTTTAGACCAGTGAGGAGCTGAAGAGGGCAAGAGGCTTTCAAAAATCCTATTCAAATAGATGAAAACATGGAAAATTAAACAAAACTGAAGGCAGAGTAAAGCAATCTAATGAATTCCACCTTTATCACTAATTTGTTTAATTTAAGAAGAAATGAGAAGGGAAATGATACACTTAAAACATCAGTGAACTTACAATTACATAGAGAAACACACCATCAAAACACAGAGCCACATGGATCCCAAAAAGTGCTGCAAACCTTGGTCTATTCCTTTGCCAAAATTGCATAGATGAAATGTACAATGAAGTGCCAAGCAATCCCAAGTGTCCAACCTCTGAAAATGACTTAGAAAATACAAGATATAGACAAGCCTAAATCATTACCATGCCTCTAGGGGTCGAGCTCACTAGTTTAGGAGCTGTTTCAACAAGATCTAAACTAAGAACTGGAAAATAGGCAATGAAACAGCTTGCCTTTATAAGATAGGAAACTGATTCATTCACTTATATTTCAGTTTTTGGTGAATGAATCTACTAAGATGAGTAAAAAAGTGCCAAAATTACATCATGGTCATGAAATTACATCAAGTTACATCAAGAGTTACATAAAAAAGTCAAACTAGTCAAAACTAGGCGAAAATCTGAGCTGTTGAGTGAAAAATAGGCCAAATTTCCCAATGCGGCGTGCCTGAAATCTCTATGCGTAGCACAAGTTTGAGGCTAATTTTGAGGGCCTTCCTGAAGTCCCAATTGAGTGCAGGATAGCTTGTTGGAAAGCCCTACTTGTCTACTTTCCAACCCAAGTAGAATTTCTAGATTTGGTTTCCATTTGCCCCTCCAAAAATCAAATCTCCCAACACTGATTCCTGTGTGTGCAAAAAGTGGCAGAAAGGCCATTTTTAGGGTGTCTTTGACCCTTTAGGCAACCCAAAACTTGTAAAAATTCTTAGATAATCCATAGGCATGCATAAATTTTGATGAAAAATCCATAAATGCAAAGTTTTACTCCAGAAGAGCTGCCAATTATAAGCGCGCGCCAAGTGGCGATATACGTCGGGCAGGAAAATCTGTTTTTAGGCCCAAAAATTCAAAATTGACAAAAATTTTTCCAAAATTTCTTGAAATTTGGGCTGAATGTCCACCATCAAGCACTATGCTAGGGCAGAGAAGCTTTGGCCAAAATTTGGAGTCTATCATGCCTTTTGCGACGCCTTAGTGCCTCCTTGGTGCATGCAATTCAGTTGTAGAGTCACTATCTCGGTCATAGGATGTATCAGTATCTGTCTCCATGATTTCCAAGGTCTATGCAAGGTCTATGTTGTCTTGTATGAGAATTTTGGTGTTTTTGATTGGATTGCGAAATATGTGTCAAATGGGAGGGAATATGGAGGAATAGGGTAATGAAAATGATGGGCTATAATCAAGTGAAATTGTGAGTTTGCCACTTGAAATCTATGTGTTGGGACAGCCACTTAGCTATTTGGGATAACTTGGGAAATTTAAAAATGGTATGGGGAGGGAATGGAATAGGAATTATTGACTAGAGATATAAGATGAACAATGAAATGAACTATTGTGTGGATATAAACAATGAGGAGGGGAAAAAAACAAGGTGATGGGAAAATTTGGCACAAAACAAGTTTCAAAACCCTAAAGGAGACAACCCTCAAACAAGAGAATAGGGTTTGAGTTTTTTTTTTGGTTCAATTCCTCAAAAACAACACCAAATACATTTTCATGGCAATGGAATGATTGCATGGACCTACTTGGATAAATATTGACCGATTTAGTTTGACGAGTTGGAAAAAATAGCAAAAAATTTGCTTTCTGCCACATCATGCGCCTAACCCAACATGCCGTGCACCTCCCATGCGCCGTGGCAGTGTATTTTTTACACTGCGGAGGCCGGCCCTATGCGCCGCGCCTGCCCAGTGCGTCGCGCCGGCTGCCCAATGTGTAGCACCTTTTTACAGGAGGATTTTGGAGGCCTTCCCATTGTCCAAATTGAGCTCATGATAGCTCATTGGAAATATAGTTGTGTATAGTTATCATTTGACTCATCAAGCAAGTCATTTGGCCAAAAAAACTAGGATAAATCTTGATTTTCCCAAGGTCACTTCAGAGGTGCATCAATTCTCCTGAGGCGACTGTATTTTTGACATTTCTCTAAAACCATGACACCTGTGTAAAAAGAGAAGGAGGTTTTTCTTCCTTGGCCTAGTTTGGACAAAAAAATCTCTCATTTTTCCCAAATTCATCTTTTATTGCTCAGGAACATCATTGGAGTAAAACCTATCCCGATGTGTGAAACAAGGGATTTGTCGAAATGAAGCGAAATGAAGGGGATAAGGGGCTTCCAAATTAGTGAGAAAATTTTTGGAAGTAGGGAGGGATTTTAGGAAGTAGGGGAAAGTGGAATTTTAGAGATTGAGTGAGGGGAAGAGGTCCAAAAGGGCAAAACACAGGCCTAGCCTAGAAAATTGCCAAGTTGTAGCAAGAAACTAGGGTTTGTGCGAAAATGAGGAATTTGGGGGATCTCAGTGATGGGAAGTGTTTAATAAGGTACATTAAGGATAGGGGAAGGTTTATGAACATCAAGATACAATTTTTGCTGATGATTTGACCATCCAAGAGAAATTACCTCCAAAACCCTAGAAGAGGGAAATGAACCTTACCTAGGCACAACTGAAGCATGAAAAAGGTGTAAAATGACCCTTTGGAATTGGACATGATGATGACAACCCTCTGAATGATGGTACACTCAGCTGAATGGTGACATGGACCAACACTTGGACAACTTTGAAAGGAGTGAAAGAAAACCCTAGACCTAATACCTAGTGACCAAATTTTACTTGAAGACTCACTGAAATGACAAAATTTGACCTTGACACCTTAAAATCACTTTGTAAGAGCAATTTTGATCACTGGAGGAAGGCTGCAAAGGCTGAAACTAACATTGGCTCCAATGGGGATGGTAGCTCCTTGGAGGTGCCAAGAACTACAGATCTTTGGAAAGCAGACAGTGCCTTCATCCATTGGGCAATGGAGTCAAAAAATCAAGCTGAAATCCATGACTGAAAACTGATGACTTGACGACCCAAATTGACTCTTACTCAACTAAAAACTGACTTGATACTTAAACATAACCGACAAACTGGAAATATGCTCAAAGTAGAGCTTATTCATTCAAAACCTACTCTAACAGTTTCATTCATCACCTGATCAAGTGAAATGAAACAACCAATGCAACCATGTAAGCATCCTGGCTGTTGTTTGGATTCTCTGCAAGTGCTCGCTTATGAACAACAAGAGAGAACTACTGAAAGGCAACTCCCATGAAAACTTGTGAATAGATCCGTTGAATATTATGGATTCTCTATCCGCCTCCAAAAACACTACATAAGAGTCTTGAAATTCATGCACACTAGGACTTAGCTCATCTAATGGATTACTTTTCTTCTCCTCATACCATGAATGCAAACTTTGATCTGAGCTTTGTGACGAGGCTCCTGCTGAAATTGAAAAAGAGACCGGCTGCCAGATCAAGTTTGTATCAGTACACGTTTCAATCTTACATATAGTCAATGGAGAAAAAATTTGACTGCAGACATCATCCAACACATCAGCTATTAGATCGTGAAAAACTTGAAAAGACTTCTGCAACTCATTTTCTATTGTTTCTGATGAGATTACATGATTTTCTACAGGCTGCTCATTTGAATATTTACGATGCAATTTACCCTTCAAAAACTAAAATGATTCAAAACAAAATGGTAAGGATTCATCTTGTATCATTTGATCATATGTGCCAGCTTCCAAGTCCTCATCTGCAACTTGAAAATCAATGGCATTCGGGGGCTGAAAATATGGATATGAGAAGTCTTGAACAAGGTTTTTATTGCCCTCAAGATGATCTAGATCAAGACTTGTTGACAGCTGATTTCTGATTGCATGGAAGTTATCTCTGATGAACTGAAACGAGTCAAAACAAAAAGGCAAAGATCCTTCACTTACTTCAAAATTTGTTGCACTTTCCTCATCATTGTCATAGCTGATATGCATCGGTTGATCACTGTACTCAAGCTGCTAAAAGTGAACTTCCTCCTTCCACAAACTAGCTGTTGATTTGTCAGCAAGATTAGCTTTTGTTTGGAGAACACAATCATCATCATACTGATAAAACTGAGGCAAATCATTAGTATAAAACACATCATCAAGAATACATGTCATATCAACAGATCTCTCTTCTACAAGATGATCTACAAAACAATCATTATAAGATCTATGACAACTGGGATAAGAAACAAAATGTTTTGGATCAACAACTTGTTCTTCTTCAATCAGTGAGCCATGGGCTTGAACATTATACTCATTCCTTGTGGTGATCTTCTACATCATCTCTTCCACTGCACTTTCCAAAATGTCAAGCTTTACCTCTAGAGATGTCGATTCCTCTAGATCTATGTTTTTCATCTCTTCTTCCTTCAACCTTGTGCTTCGGTTCCACAAATGAGCCTCCACATTTATTGCACTGTTCTACATCTCCTCAAGTTTTGCAAGATTTCTTTCTCTCAGCTGAAACTCCATTTCCGGATCAAAGGCACCTGGGTAGTGCAAGAGAGAAGATCGAGGAGGTGGCCTTATATCTACTGGCATCGAAAAATATACTTTGTTAAATCTAGCAGAAAATTGTTGTACTGTCTCCCCTAGCAGTCTTTTCAGCTAGTTATACTCTTCTATAATCAAGAAAGGGTTATTTCTGATCACCCACCTATCGAGGAAAACTTTGACGAACTGTTGGGAATCTGAGATGCTCACATCAGGCAGGGTTTTGAACCAACTCTTTACTTGGCCTTGAAAAGAAAGAGAAAAAAGCCTAATACTAACATCCTCTTCCTCAACTTCAAAAAGGTCAAGAAAAGACTCAAAATTCAGAACATGTCTCTCAGCAGTGACGTTGTCACATTCACCATCAAATCTTGGTAGATATAGGTCATGATTTTTAGGGAAAGCATGGGATATAGGAGGTAAAATCTGAGGCTTGTATCGATCTGGAATTTTACAAGGTACAGGGGTATGTACAAAAGGTATAGAATCAGTCTTGGTCTTTTGAGGTTCATCAGTTTGAAGATGGTCATCACAAGATTCAAAAGAGAGGACTTGATTAAGCTCAAAAGCATGCAAATCTTTGGTATTTACAATATTCAAAGGGAAAGAGTCAACTGCGGGCCGAGGATATTTTCTCAAATACAATATACTTTGCAAAGCCTTCTTGACATTCTCGGGAAAAGAGAAGAAATAATTTATGACAAAGAACAAAATGTCTTGGATGAAATTCCAACTTGAATACCTGATCTTTCCATATTGTCCTTTCATGTTTTTGCTAATCAGGTTCATCCTCCAGTGGAGTCCTTGGATCTGATCTCGAAACTGATTTAGAGTCACCAACTGAATGATTTCAACCTTACGGTGTCTGATCGTTGACCACCATCAACAATCAGATCTGAACTTGATTAGATCTTACTGAGGAAACTAGATGTTCAATTCATAAACCAAACCGAAGATTGACTGAAGTAGCATTCATCTACTTTTGCTAATGAAAAGCAAGAGTGTTTCGAAGGCTACCTGGCTAACTTCAGGCTCCGTCTATAGTTTATAAAGCAAACAACAAACTTTCTATTTCCCCAGTGTGGTCGCCACTATGTTATTTCCTAAATCTACCTCAGGCTAAAAGAAGGCAAAGTTCAAGGTACATCAAACCACGCTCAGTTTGGTAGCTAGCCCTACCAGATCAGGAGAGGGCTCTCTCCGAGTCAATCTCAGCAAATATAATTGATAAGGCTTGAGATGACCTGAAATAAAAGCTAATTTTAAGCTAGGTATAAAAGTAAAGGAGTTTGGTTTTGATTTTGGGGTTTTTGTTGGAAATAAAGGGAAAGGCAGTTTTGGGTTCGGGGATGAGGCCTAGTTTTTGCAGAGTTCTGATTGGGGCAAGGAAGGAAATTGTTTTGATGCTTTAGGTTGAATTAATGGATAGTTTAGACTGGTGAGGAGCTAAATAGGGCAAGAGGCTTTCAAGAATCCTCTTCAAACAGATGAAAACATGGAAAATTAAACAAAACTGAAGGCAGAGCAAAGCAATCTAATGAATTCCACCTTTATCACTCATTTGTTTAATTTAAGAAGAAAGGAGAAGGGAAATGATACACTTAAAACATCAGTGAACTTACAATTACATAGAGAAACACACCATAAAAACACAGAGCCACATGGATCCCAAAGAGTGCTGCAAACCTTGGTCCACTCCTTTGCCAAAATTGTAGAGATGAAATGTACAATGAAGTGCCAAGCAATCCCAAGTGTCCAACCTCTGAAAATAACTGAGAAAATACAAGATATAGAAAAGCTTAACTCATTCCCATGCCTCTAGGGGTATAGCTCACTATTTTAGGAGCTATTTCAACAAGATCTAAACTAAGAACTAGAAAATAGGCAATGAAACAACTTGCCTTTATAAGATAGGAAACGGATTCATTCACTTATATTTCACTTTTTGGTGAATGAATCTACTAAGATGAGTAAAAATGTGCCAAAATTACATCATGGTCATGAAATTACATCAAGCTACATCAAGAGTTACATGAACAAGTCAAACTAGTCAAAACTAGGCGAAAATCTGAGCTGCTGAGTGAAAAATAGGCCAAATTTCCCAATGTGTCGTGCCTGAAATCTCTATGTGTATCACAAGTTTGAGGCTAATTTTGAGGGCCTTCCCGAAGTCCAAATTGAGTGCAGGATAGCTCGTTGGAAAGCCCTACCTATCTACTTTCCAACCCAAGTGAAATTTCTAGATTTGGTTTCCATTTGCCCCTCCAAAAATCAAATCTCCCAACACTGCTTCCTGTGTGTGAAAAAAGTGGCAGAAAGGCCATTTTTAGGGTGTCTTTGACCCTTTAGGCAACCCAAAACTTGTCAAAATCCTTAGGTAGTCCATAGGCATGCATAAATTTTGATGAAAAATCTAGAAATTCAAATTTTTCCTCCAGAAGAGCTACCAATTATAAGCGCGCGCCAAGTGGCGCTACGTGTCGGGCAGGAAAATCTATTTTTAGGCCCAAAAATTCAAAATTGACAAATTTTTTTCCCAAATTTCTTAAAATTTGGGCTGAATGTCCACCATCAAGCACTATGCTGGGCCAAAGAAGCTTCGGCCAAAATTTGGAGTCTATCATGCCTTTTGTGACGCCTTAGTGCCTCCTTGGTGCATGTAATTCAGTTGTAGAGTCACTGTCTCGGTCATAGGATGTATCAGTATCTGTCTCCATGATTTCCAAGGTCTATGCAAGCTCTATATTTTCTTGTATGATAATTTTGGTGTTTTTGATTGGATTGCCAAATATGTGTCAAATGGGAGGGAATATGGAGGAATAGGGTAATGAAAATGATGGGCTATAATCAAGTGAAATTGTGAGTTTGCCACTTGAAATGTATGTGTTGGGACAGCCACTTAGCTATTTGGGATAACTTGGGAAATTTACAAATGGTATGGGGAGGGAATGGAATAGGAATGATTGACTAGAGATATAAGGTGAACAATGAAATGAACTATTGTGTGGATATAAACAATGAGGAGGGGAAAAAAAACAAGGTGATGGGAAAATTTGGCACAAAACAAGTTTTAAAACCCTAAAGGAGACAATCCTCAAACAAGAGAATAGGGTTTGAGTTTTTTTTTGTGTTCAATTCCTCACAAACAACACCAAATACATTTTCATGGCAATGGAATGATTGCATGGACCTACTTGGATAAAGATTGACTGATTTAGTTTGACGAGTTGGAAAAGATTGATTTTCTTTCTGCCATGTGCATCGCGCACCTAACCCAACACTCCGCGCACCTACAATGCACCACGCCAGTGTGTTTTTTACACTGCGGAGGCCGGCCCAATGTGCCGCGCCTGCCCAGTGCGTCGTGCCGGTTGCCCAATGCGTAGCACCATTTTGCAGGAGGCTTTTGGAGGCCTTCCCATTGTCCAAATTGAGCTCATGATAGCTCATTCGAAAGCTAGTTTTGTCTAGTTATCATTTGAGTCATCAAGTAAGTCATTTGGCCAAAAAAACTAGGAGAAATATTGATTTTCCCAAGGTCACTCCAGAGGTGCATCAATTCTCCTGAGGTGACTGTATTTTTGACATTTTTCTAAAACCATGACACCTGTGTAAAAATTGAAGGAGGTTTTTCTTCCTTGGCCTATTTTGGACAAAAACCTCTCTCAGTTTTCCCAAGTTCATATTTTATTTCTCAGGAACATCATTTGAGTAAAACCTATCCCGATGTGTGAAACAAGGTATTTGTCGAAATGAAGCGAAGTGAAGGTGATAAGGGGCTTCTAAATTCTTGAGAAAATTTTGGGAAGTAGGGAGGGATGTTAGGAAGTAGGAGAAAGTGGAATTTCAGAGATTGAGTGAGGGGAAGAGGTCCAAAAGGGCAAAACACGGGCCTAGCCTAGAAAATTGCCAAGCTGTAGCAAGAAACTAGGGTTTGTGTGAAAATGAGGAATTTGGGGGATATCAGTGATGCGAAGTGTTTACTAAGGTACATTAAGGATAGGGGAAGGTTTATGAACATCAGGATACAATTTTTGCTGATGATTTGACCATCCAAGAGAAATTACCTCCAAAACCCTAGGAGAGGGAAATGAACCTTACCTAGGCACAACTGAAGCATGAAAAATGTGTAAAATGACCCTTTGGAACTTGACATGATGATGAAAACCCTCTGAATGATGGTATACTCAGCTGAATGGTGACATGGACCGACATTCGGACAACTTTGAAAGGAGTGAAAACAAACCCTAGACCTGAAGTGACCAAATTTTACTTGAAGACTCACTGAAATGACAAAATTTTACCTTGACACCTTAAAATCACTTTCTAAGAGCAATTTTGATCACTGGAGGAAGGTTTCAAAGGCTGAAACTAACAGTGGGGTTTATGGGGCCCAATAATAACAATATGGGGGCTACAGGGGCACAACAATAATAATAAGGGGGCTACACTACCAACAATAAGGGGCTACACTAGTAATATAGGGACCTAACATGCCCCTCTCCTTCAAAGAATTGTTGTCCTCAACGCTTGAGTAGCTTTGGATGCTTCTGTATACAATACTCATCCTCCCATGTTGAATCTTCAATGGGTAAGTTCTTCCACTTGATGAGCTACTCTGAAATTGATCGATTTCGTAGCTGTCAAGTTCTTGTTTCTGTGACTACTTCAGGTTCTAATATGATTTTTCCTTCCTCATTAAGTTTTGTAAATATTGTTTGAACTATAATTTTTTCATCTATAACCTTATTTGAGCATGAAACATGGAAAACTAGGTGCACTCAAGAAGAAGCAGGAAGCTCCAATTTGTATTCCATAGTCCCAATCTTTTGCAACACCTTGTAAGGACCATAGTACTTTGACGATAATTTATTATCCTTCTTACCATAAACCAAAACCACACAAGTGGTGATGGTATTCTTGGACATAATCAAATGGATGACACATCGCTCAATACTATGGGCTAAAACCATGGTAAGGACCCTTGGTATCATAAACTGAGTGTGTAAGTACATATGCGACTTGGCTTCTTCGTACTCACATGTATACACAACTTCTCTTCATCAAAACTGTGTATACAACAATTCTGGATGTATACGTGGGTTGCCTTCATCAAACTTGCAGGTATACTCGGGTTTCCTTCATCAAACCTGCGGGTATACTCGGGTTTCCTTCATCAAACCTGTGTATACATTGTGAAACATTACCTTTATCATTTCTCTGTCATTGACCTGTAGATTCATCATTTTTACATCTTTAACAAATAGGTCGCTATCAAAAGGCAACTCATTGAGTAGGTTTCCATCAAGGAAAACATAAAAAAATATTACATCATAATGCCAAAAAATACATCTCCCCTTTTAAAATGAGCTCGAATTTCCCAACAAATTTAATTCCATCACCTCCACACTTTACAAATCCCCCAATAAGATATCCTTTTTTATTTATCTATTTGAAAATATCTTAATTGTTCATGAAAATTCCAAATTATTGAAACCCCAATAAACTACAACCTCATGGTAAAATAAAAACCATTGATCTCATCTATCAAAAGAAAAATCCACCATTTACACCTCACTTGATCTCAGTATTTTTCTCCTTTTGTAGGAAGACACCTCACTTGTAGAGAAATTGAGGTACCCTCCCATGACTCTACAATGCCTTCAAGTAGAGTGGGAAGAGTAGGAGGGGAGGAGGCGGTAGATCTCAGCCCAGGTATCATGGGGAAAATATCTTTTACCATGACCCCATGGTGAGATATTTTAATGCTATTCCACCTGAGACTCATCAGGAGATTCATGAACTTGCAATAAAAGTTGGGGAAGAGAGATAGTCCCTATAAGACTCATAACTGTTGGAAGAGATGTCTAGCTGGATACCAAACACTAGGCACACTAGGGGAAGGCATAAATAATATCTAAATTCATTAGTCCATTTGAAAATGAAGACATTACTAATTTTAGTTTTTAGAGATATGGTGATCTTGACTTATGCAGGAACACAATAAAATAAAGTACTAAAAATAAACGCAGAGATGCTACAGAAATAAACATTCATTTCATTAATATCAAATAAATGAAATATGCTTACAGGAAAAATGGACATAAACTAGCTAGGGCGATGGTATCTTATCTCTGAGAAGAGATGTGATTGCTACATGCCTCTAAAATATGTTACAATGAGGCTCGAAGGCCTATTTATTATTGAGAAACAACGGAAAACCCTAAACATCCAAAAAAATAACCCTAGGAGATGAAACACCAAACTATGGGCCCCATTGGGTTAAATTGGTACATCAATTTCCTGGGGTCATAAATTTGGCATATGATCTATGTTTGATGCACATGGTACCTCTTTAGAAAGATATATCCGAGGACTACAATTGTTGACAACAGATGTCGAGTTGAAAACCCTCATTTTTCATCGGTGATTTTTCAAAAAAGCATCATTTAAGGCGTCAAAATGGCTCCAAAAGTTCAGGACCCAAAAAAACTACCAAAAATAGTAAATTGTGCTACAATTAAGGAAACTGAAAAACTAAAGGAAACAATGGTGAGGGTCCAAGTGGAATAGGTAGGTGGCCACCAATATCCACCTAGATCATATGCAGGTGTAAAATTATAATATGTTCTTCTCCTTAGAGGACTTGAAGAGAATGCTAAGGAACTTGAGGTTTGGAGTGGATAAAATTTAGGTGACTAATGCATGTGGAGAGTCAGATAACATGTGACTTAGATTATGGGCAGAATTTGGATCGCCTTGGCTCTAGCGCAAGGGTTGCAACCAATATTTCCTCCTTAGATAATGAACAATGAGCAGGGGTAGTGGGTGGCAAGTTCGTAGTCACTCCTATAGCTTCTCATTTTGTCTCCTTTGGTGGTATACTTCTCTATGAATGATGATAATATTGTTGATTCGTGGACATGTGTTCCTGAGGTTTACTTATGGTTTCCAGTGTCGGTATTTGAAGTTTTCTTTGTTGTCTTTGGCTCTAAGTGTATGGTGCAATGAATATGCTATGATTTTTTGGTGGAATGAATGCTTATTAGGTCGACGATGACAGTGTCTCATCCTACTAGTCTTTGGAATTATTGCTATAGTTTGGTGGCTCTTCTATTGTGGTGTTTTCGTCATTTATTTATGTGTTCCTAAGTGACTATGACGACGGGCACTAGTTTCAGGTACCCTTTTGTAACATGGTCTCTTATATTTGGTTTTAACTTGTATGTGGTGGCATATAAGCATGTTATGGGAGAAAGGTATATGTTTTTTAGTCTCAATAGTATTTTTAGATCTTCATGGTGGCCAAGGTCAAGCTTTGGGTTTTGTTTCTCCCTCTAGGCATCGATTGTTTTGGATGTAATCCATTTTTTTTGAAGTAATATTAGTATTTTAATTAAAAAAAAAGGCATGAATCCATAGTAAGCACCAAGACACTTTTTGATTTCATGATGCATCTCACAATGCCAAAATTAAAAAAACAAATCATAATAATTAACTAAATTATAACTTTACTCAAAATTACTATTATTTATTAAAAAAAGAAATTATCACGTGAGTTAAACTTATATACATTTAGGAAAAGAAGGTAAAAAGAAAAATAAAAAAAAATAAAAAAAATAACAAGTGTTGCTAGATACAGTGGAGTCCCTGCATATATATATATATATATATATGCACATATATATATATATATATATATATATATATATATATATATATATATATATATATATATATACCTTGCAACCCAATATTCAATATTATTATGCATAACTTTCATATTTACAACGCTTTTCTTGTGGCAAGAGATATCAAACAAATAAATACAATACCATTGAAAATGTAGTTCAAAGTGCACTTGGAACCCCAAATCCTTTGCATCATTTGCATGAGTTGCCATCAATTAGATTTTATGTATATAATTACAAACATAACACATACAAGTCATATGTTTCTATGTTGTACACAAAATAGAAAAGCAGTATAGAATAACCATGTGGAACACCTCACCTACATTAGTACTACTAATTTAAGCTCATTGTCTTTATTTTTGTGCTCAATATTGAATGAAATCCAATTATTTTTGGCACAAGGTCTAGGTGGACTGCAATATTTATAAGAAGATATTGACAACTCAATCTAAGAAAATAAATATATTTTAGAAAATTGTTTTTTAACTTTCTATCAAATTCCAAAATATTTTCAAAATATAAAATCAAATTAAATTCATTCAAATTTAACATTTAAAAAAAAAAATATTGATAACTCAATTTAAGAAAAAAAAAAAAATAGAAAATTGTTTCTTTAGACTTTTATCAAATTTCAAAATATTAAATCAAATTAAATTTGTTTCCATGCAGTGGGGTTACGTCAGTTATGGGATAGCCAACATAAAGTGAGAAAAAAATCAAATTCTCTTTGCATGGAGAGAAATGCATCATATAGCCAAGTTAACAACAAATTTGGAGAGGTGAGCAAATTAATGGATGATTACCAATATTGTTTAATGACACCTATTAATTACAAGTATTAACATGTCAAAATGTAAAGTATGAGGGTATATGTTGTCCTTCAATATAGTCGATATTTAGAGTTAGAAGAGTTTATTGGTAAAGCATGATCGTATAGTGTTTACATTAGTTAGAAGAGTTTATTGGTAAAGCATGATGGTATAGGGTGGCCTTGCTGACAATTCAAAGTTAGAATAGATGACTTTAAGGACAACAAAATTTTTGTCCTTTCAAATCAATCATTTTAATTATAATAAAAAATGTGATATTTATTTTTAAAGTTTCACATTATGTTTTGTATAAGTTAAAGCTAAGTTAATAACAAGTCAAATATAATTAAAAATAAAAAATAAATAATTACTATTAACAAAATTTCAATCTTATATTGTTTATCACTATTATAGTAAATCAAATCTCTATCTTCTACTTAATAATTATTGATAATTAATATAAATTTATAAAAATATCATATAAAAATAAATAAATTTATCAACATAAATAAATAAATAAATATATATATATATATATATATATATATATATATATATATAATTTATAATATTCTAAATTAACTTAAATCCATCCTATTTTAAATCAATATAACATTTATATCATCCATCCTTTCCTATATTATAGATGAATTATCAATCTATTTGTCAAAACACTAATCCATTTATGGATCCTTATAATCTTTATTCTTGTGGAGAGAGCTCATTACAATGCATCATTTAATTTTAAGTTAAACCCAATTTATAAATCTGATCTCTCAACGCAATAAACCATTTATGCATCCTCACAATCTTTATGCTGGTGGAAAGTGCTCATCACAAAGCATCATTTAATTTCAGTGAAAATGAAACTTGCAAAATGAAGCATTCCAGATGTAAACTGTCCATGATTTTTTTCTTAATTATATTGAATTTCAAGGTTGCAGAACTTTGAAACTTATTGCTACATAGATAATTGATTTGTGTGAAGTTAGATATTCATTTTTGAGTTTCACAATCTTGGATCAGTTACTATTAACAAAGATAGCCCATGCTACGCTGCACAGGTAGACAAGAGCCGCGCAGGGGTGGTGTTGGGAAGTGGGATTGGTGGTGTTACAACCTACTCTGCTGGAATGGAGGCTCTTGTGCGGAAGGGCTAGCAGAGGATCACGCCATTTTTCATTCCTTATACCATTACAAACATGGGATTTGCAATGTTGGCAATTGACTGCGACATATAACCTTTATCAGACACATTTAGTTGTTTGGAAGGAGTGGATGCTCAGTGCTTTGTTTATTTGTCTGGATATGTGTATGTGCCCACTGCCGATGATATATGCACCAAAAAACGCGACAGTATCTGTTGGAACCCGCTTTATGCCCTGTTGCGCACCCGTTGGATCTAAAATAACTTTAATCCGATGGTGCGAAACCCTACCTTACAAGCCTGCAACAGGGAGTTTCTTGATCACAACCCTACCTTCCAAGCCTGCAACAGGGAGTTTCTTGCTGCCCAGCATGGCCGTGATATTTTGAAGGATAAGCTCGCGTGCACTACGTGTGTGGGGCTGCAGTTTCTTGTGGCTTCATCGAATCATCGCTGCAGTTTCTTGTGCCTTCCTCGACATTGGTTTACATGGAAGTCGGTGGATTCAATCACACGCAATCTCTTGGAACCAGGAAATCATTCCGCGCGGACTGTCAGTAGGCTTACCATGTCTTCGACCATGCCTTCGAAAGTTCCAGCCTTCGGCATATCTATATTCGCGGAGAGAATAAACATTTCCGCTGCAGGAATCGATAAATGGTCGACCTTTGAGCTTAGCAAAGCATTGTTGGCGAGAGTGATATCTATGGATTCAATTTCAAATTTCAAATCTCATGCCTCTTTCGAGCTTTGTGCCTCCTGCTAGCTGGCGGGCGTCCTAATGGTGTCGCCGACGTGCAGGGTGCAGTTCCAAGACTCTGTACTCACATCAACTCAAGTCATCACACAAACGGAGAAAACAGAAACGGATGAAACGGATACTGTTTGGAGTCCCTTGGGCGAGGTCCACCTCTTAGGCAAAGCTTATTTTTCAGTCCATCGGCCCATTAATGGGCCGAGGGATGAAATCCCGACCGTCAGATTAAAGCAGTGCATCATCCTATGGTGGCGATTTCATCCTTCGGCGCATTAATGGGCCGATGGACTGAAAAATAAGCTTTGCCCACCTCTTACCGAGAAAGCTGCAGGTCGACGGAGAGCACTGATCGAGAGCTCTCACATCAACTCTCGAGAGCTGTCACATCAACTCTCGATTCGTCGAACCAAAGACTCCAATATAAATACCTCTCTAACAAAAAAAAGTTATTACCTCCCTTGTGATAGCTCCCGATTCGTCGAACCAAAGACTCCAATATAAATACCTCCTTCCAATATAAAGTAAAGTTATGGAAAGTTATTGATCTATTTTTTGTTTCATAAATAAGAATACTTAGCTATTGATCTATTTTTTCTTTCATATTCCAAATATTATACTTAGTACTAAAGTTAGGGATCTATTTATATTATACTTAGTACTAAAGTTAGGGATCTATTTTTTGTTTCATAAATAGGAATACCTCCCTAACAAGGAAAGTTATTGATCTATTTTTTCTTTTTGGACGTCCCTAACAAGGAAAGTTATTGATCTATTTTTTGTTTCATAATATTTAGTACTATAGTTTTTGGGCTCATCGTATAAACATATGGACCATGCCATGAAACCATCGTCATGTATACACCATTGGTATCAATCTGGTAGACCCTTTGGATTTCTTTGCTACGTTGTTGGTTAACTCTTGCACCTTTTTAATAATCTAATTCAATTATATTATAATGAATGTGGTATTATGTTTGAATGAAAATAGAATGTTATTATTAATATAGATCAGAGTTTGATTTACAAAGAGTTTTCTGGAAGTTTCCATTGTATATATGGCTTCCATCATGAGTAGCCACGGAGTTGCATGTTGACCTAGTTGTAGTTTGACTATATAATATTCTAGAGACGGCATAAAATTTTGTGCCTATATCTGGGTTAGAACGCATTATAGGCATGATGCCTCTGTTTTAATCATTTTTACTTGGTTTCTTTTTCATTGGAGAGTATCTTTGCTTAAAAAAAAAAAATTCTCCAATATAGGCATTTGGAATTTTATGTATGAAACTATGACTCAATTTCTACAATAATATAATTATTATTTTTCTTTAAAATTAAATAGTAATATATAGCTTCTTTTTCCACTAATTTTTATTCTAAGTTTTTTTTTCTCTTTTTTCTACTAATCTTTATTCTATTTTTTTTTTCTTTACCCTCTCGGCACCATTTTAAACTCCACATTTTTTTCAATGGTTAGTATAATTTCACTTTTTTTTAGTTCTTTCAAATTTCTTGTATATAGATTATTCATCGATTTTCGACCATTCTTTTTCTTGTAATGATACTATGCTTTCTGTAAACTTCTTTAGAATACATAACTTTTGTTTATAATTATATATAATACATAAAACCTATGTATTTTATTCTTATTTATAAATTTGGTGAATTTCCAAGTATAGGTTTCTCATCATATTATTACTCTGTGGCATTATATATATATATATATATATATATATATATATGTATATATATATATATATTATGTAGTAGTAGCTCTTTTACTCCATATACAAAATCAATCTAAAAATAAATATTAAAAACAATTACATTTTTAAGAATAAATAAACAAAGTACACAACATAAATATCAATCTGAATAAATATTTGGGAAATACATAGCTAAATATTTGGCTTCTCCCAACCTTGACACAACAAGCTACTTGTCCCCCTAAATAATAGACTTGCGATTATTTCTCTATTGTTCTTCTTGATTCTCTTGATTCTCTTCTTTTCAATTTCGCTCTCAGAAATTATGAGACAAAAGAAAGAAAATTTTCAGATCTTATCCGTGTACCACTCTTTTGGTGATTAATAACTACCTCCACCTCACTAGCAGATAGTTATATTCTTATTAATGAGTTGTTGAGGACAACTCCCTATCTTTTAGGAAACATTTAATGGGCCAATATCACAATTTTTGAATTAAATTTAATCACCTAGATTAGATTCCTAGGACTTGCTGATGGATAAAAATAATAACTTTTCATAATTAAATTGTAGTATTTTTCCTCTTTCACCATATGTACTTAGTTATTAATTTCCCAGAATTTTCTTTATTTACATAATAAACAAAATTAAAACTTTACAAACTATAGAAAATCCACATAGATTCAAACTGCTAATTGTAATTTGCTAAAACAATAGACCTGAATCTACTCTACCAATTGCGGAAACAAATATAAACGATCATGAAATCACGAAGCATAAAAGAGAAAAAAATAAATCAACACATTACAAAAAGATTTTGGTGGGGAAAGCCACAGCTAAAATACCCACTATCTGTATATTTCAATAGTCATAAAATATGAGAAGATTACAATGCTTTTCTCCAACCTGAGAAACCTTTGCACTATCTTTATTTGTCTCTCTGCTTCCTAGAAAAGCCTAGGCCAATACTTAACCAATTTTCTTCATGTTAGAATCCCTATTTCCTTCCATCGTTTCCTTGGGTAATTAGCCCCTATTAATTAGGGAATCTTCCATTCACAAATACATAATTAATCATAGGCCTTCGTCTGACTGCATGCACCACCTGGATGATTATAAAATGGCGTAGTCTAACGATGCTACGAATTGGATTTTCCAACTACCATTTTTTTATCCTCAAACACATCGACACCTTCCGCTAACAACTGTTTCTGTTTCCATTCTTTCTCTGTCTCCCTCGCCGTCGTTATCCGTTAATGCATGCCACCTCCACGCACTTTATCTGCAGTCAAACTATAGTTCTCCACATGATTCAAGCCTAATTTAAAATCCATTGGCTGCGTGATTCAAACTCCAATGGCTGCGCAATTCATCAGAGAAATCAAAATGCAGATAGACAGAAAAAGGTAAGATCAAGGACGAGGGGAAGGCATTGAATCCTTTTTCTTGTGTTTGGAATTTTTTTGTAACAGGACCACCATTGTTGAAGTGTTGAAGGCGGCGAAGAAGGAGTGGGTGGGGATGGGGGCTCTTCTTCTGCAGAAAGCATGATATCAACAGAGGATCAACAAAGGAAGATGCTCTCCCTAATATCAATGGCATGATCGAAGACATGATCATAAAATTAAATAGGGATCTTCTTACACCGGACAACAATGCTTCAATCTCTTCCAAGAAACATGTTTTTGAAATAAGCAGAGGTTTCCATCACTTCTATAATTACCGAGATGGCTACTCCGTTTCCAGCAATGAAATTAAGGATTTGGTGATCAAAATCGTTCTGAATCTGTGCCTATGTAACCACATATGAACATATCAGATTTACATTAAGTTGGTACCTGGTCTAGGTTAGGTTATGTGGTTTATTCTTCTACTTTTAAGACTATTTCAATGGTTGAATAGTATTTCGGGACCTTGCTCAGTAAATACAGTCATCAATCATACAAGTTACAAAATGTTATTTAAAAGGTGGTGAAGTTGATTGGTAACATAACACAGGGCACATTTGCCATATTTCTATTGGAATATGGAAATACTCTATAATGTTTTATCTACAGCTTGGATTTATGTTGAAATAAGGTAATTATTAGTACTATTGAATTTTAGAAGATGATTTAGTTTAATTAGATTTCATTAAATTTACATTTTTGTATTTTTGTCTAATTTAAATTTTTAACAATTTAATCTCCTGCAATGTCTATGTTTCTTTGAGAAAAAGTTTTAGCATTGAAGTTTAGCATTTAGCACATTTGTGGATCGATTTTTGAGGATATACAAATATTTGTGATTAATTTTCTCTTTATTATTTTTTCATCAAAGTGATGCGTAAGTTTGGGTTTTAAAAAAACACCGTAGAGTTTACCAAAGAGAGAGGGCACACAATATGAGTTCTGCCCCTGATCTACAGAACACGAAAGCATTAAGAATCCAATAGGAGATCATTTGAGGTTGTGGATCGATGCTTTACAGACCCGTCCCCAGAATAAGAGCCCTCAATAAATAAATACTTCTTTATCTGTTGGATCGAAAAAATAAAAAAAAATCCCACTCCCACCCACTCCTCCTTCGCCTCCTTCAACACTTCAACAATGGTGGTCCTCTTACAAAAAAAATTCCAAACACAACAACAACGATTCAAAGCCTTCACCTCATCCGATCTTTACCTTTTTCTGTCTATCTGCATTTTGATTTCTCCGCTGAATTGCACAGCTAATGGATTTTGAATCACGTAGCCAATGGAGTTTAAATTAGGCACACGCCATATTGAAGTTTGAATCACGCGAAGAACTGTAGTTTAAGTGAAAATAAAGTGCGTATATGTGGCATGCATTAACGGACAAAGACGGCCAGGGAGATAGGGAAAGAATGGAAACAGAAATGATTCTCAGCCGATGGTGTCAATGTGTTGGAGGATCAAAAAACGGTAGCCGAAAAAATCAATTCGTAGCATTGTTAGACTACGCCTTATAAAATTGATAGTACATTTCCCTTAAACTCCAATCTCAACTGGGTAAGTCATCGCACATGCATGAGTTATTTATGGTTCATTTCTCAGTTAACTAGTTGATCACATAGTACACCCTCCTCTACTAGACCTCCCACTAATTCCTCCAACAGTTGGAACTAGTTTAATTGACTTGAGTTATTTATGGTTGATTTCTCAGTTAACTAGTTGATCACATAGTACACCCTCCACTACTAGACCTTCCACTAGTTCCTCCAACAGTTGGAACTAATTTAATTGACTTTAACACAAATTTACTGAAATAATTAAATACAACTCAAAATAAATTCAACCTGGGATCCTAAAAATTAGAAACCACTCTACATTACTCAAGTTATACCCTCAACTCGAATTAACTAAACCAACTAAGTCAAACAAACTTAGTTAACTTGTAAAAGTTGTCATGAGATGTGTAATTTTATTCTAATTTAATTTAAGGGAAAATTAAATTACTTTTCTTGGCGCCATTTTCAACATTTCTTGCTGTCATTTTCAACACTCCCTCTCAAGAAGAAATGGATTCACATCTATCCCAATCTAGTACCTTTGGATTTTTCTGCATGCAACACTTCTCACTGGTGTTGTTTCTACTGCAACATCTGAAATTGAAAAGCATGAAAAAAACAAATTGAATCAATTATGATTAATATAATGCATCTGTTACCCGAATCTTGACTCCTACTAGCTACTGCACTTTCTAATGAAAAATTTGTGTTGGTACTGACTCTACACTGTGCCGCCCAATACCTAACTGCTGCTAATCTCTACATCTATCACTTTGGCATATGATTGTATCAAATTCCATGTATCCATCCTGCCATTGTATACTGTGGGCCCCCGTAGCAAGGAAATGATCCATGAGGTGGACTCCTCAAGTGACCCTTCCCAATTTTTTGTACTCTTGGAACTATTGCTTCACATAACCCAATTTCTCACTTGGAGGTATGGATGCATGTGCTGCCTCTTCCCACTTGGCTCGAAATTCCCCCCTAGTGTAGGTCTCTGCTTGAGTGGATGTCTCCACTTGACCTCCTCTCTGCTTCTCCAATTGTGGCTACTCCACAACTTGTTGAGGCTTCTTCTGAGGTTTCATGTTGAGAGGTAATTCATGATCCCTCTCAACCACCAAGTCTCTAACCTTTTCCTTACTCCTCAAGGCTTTACATGCATATTCTACCTCAAGTGCGCATAGGTTCTTGACTCGCACGCTGATTTGCTTCACCCGTCCTGTGGAAACGTGTCTAAGGAAAACCCTCCCTTTTCATAATATCACATCATAGCCATGTTCTTCCAATACTGCGAAAGAAACAATATTCTTCTTTAGTCCTGGAACAAACAACACATATGTGAGTCTGAGAGGGGAGTCAGAATCCCTCCAAAAAGTAATTGCACTGATATCGGTCATGTTATACCACCCATCATATCCAAATTCAATGTTATGCTTGAGGTATTTCTCCTCCAAGTCACTTAAGAGATCTCTATTCCCCGTCATATGGAACGAGGCACCGTTGTCGAGATACCACATGCTTCCCATTACAGTGCTTGTCGTGCATGCAATGAGAGTGAAATCAAGTTCAAAGTGTGAAGCTAGAGCTTCACCTGTTGCTGCTACTACATGCTCCTTCTTGCTTGCCTTCTTCTGTGGACATTTTGTGGCATAGTGCCTGAACTTTTGACAGTGAAAACATTTGATGTTGTACAATTATTTCTCCTTTCCCTCTTTGCCTTGGGACTTATTTCCCTTGACTTTCTTTCTTTGTTGACTAATGAAAAATCCTCTTCCACTTCTTTGGATGAGGTCCCATCTCTGGTATTACGTCGAATCTCTTCTTGCACCAAGTCGTACCACAAAGGCTCCCACTCTGGTAGCATCTCCCTCCCATTTACTGAATCCCGATAGTTGTGCCAACTCTTGGGAAGGTCTAGAAGTGTTAGCCTCATGAGATAATCTTCAGAAAATGTAACACCAACAATTCCAAGCTCATCTCGACATTTGGTAAACTTGGTCAAGTACTTTGGTATTATGTCACTCTTCTCCATATTGATTTTCCTGAGCTTGTCCTTCAGTGCCAGCTTCATGTGGTCACTGTTGTTCTAAAAAAAACATATGTTAAGGCCTTCCACATTGCATATGGAGTTTCCTTTCCATGGAGGTTTGAGACGATATGATCTTGAACTCCTTCCAATAGAATCTTTCTCGCCTTTGCTACGCATTTCTTCCACTTTGCTAGGACATGTATATCAACTGGCACTGGTTTCGGGATGTCCTTGTCAATGAAATTCATCAATCTGTTGTCCTCCAAGACTGCTTCCATTTGGTCTCTCCAGGAAATGTAATTCAAGATACCCTTAAGGGAATACTTGAGCATCATACCATAGAATGCCATCCTGATCCTGCTGCTAGATCTGGAGAATAGATATGCAAAACTTGTTCCTCCTGCAAGTACAAACTTGTATTATTCTCTTCTATAGTGATTTCAGCTTTGATAACATGTAGAAAATCCATGTATATTCAAATTGCTAATTTTAATTTTCTAAAACAATAGACTTGAATATACTCTACCAATTACGGAAACCAATATAAATGATCGTGAAATCACGAAGCATAAAAGAGAAATAATTCAATCAACACATTACATAATTATTTCATGGGGAAAGCCATAGTTAAAAACCATGTTATCTCTATATTGCATTAGTAAAAAAATATGAGAAGATTACAATGCTTTTCTCTAACATGAGAAATCTTTGCACTATCTTTATCTATCTCACGGCTTCCTAGACAAGCCTAGGCCAATACTTAACCAATTTTATGTCTGCCGCGATCCCTATTTCCTTACACTTTTTCCTCGGGTAATTAGCCCCTATTAATTAGGGAAATTCCCATCCATAAATAAGCAATTCATCATAGGCCTTCCTTTGACTGCATACACCACCTATACAATTTGGATTATTATATAACTGATAATACACTTCCATTGAACTCCAATCTCAACTAGATAACTCTCAGATCACACATGCATGATTTATTTATGGTTGATATATCATTTAATTGGTTGATCACATAGTACACACCCCACTACTATACCTCCCACTAGTTCCTCCAATAGTTGGAACTAGTTTAACTAACTTTAACTTGGAGTTACTGAATTAATTAATTACAACTCAAAATAAACTTGACGAGGGATCCTAAAAAGTAGGAACCACTCTACATTACTCAAGTTAGACCCTAAACTTGAATTAACTAACCAACTAAGTCAAACTAACTTATTTAACTAGTACAAGTTCTCATGAGATTGGAATTACAATTTTATTCTGGTTTAATTCAAGGGAAAATTAAATTAGAATTTTTCTTTGGGCCATTTTCAACATTTCGTGTTGCCATTTTCAACATAAACAACCATCATAACTAATAAATTATTGATAATTAAAATATTTATATGTCTATCAATGTTACATACGTAATCAAAGTAAACATATATACATTTAATTACAATCAAATCATTAAGGTAAGGCATATCACTGGAAAATTATTTTGAGGTGAAGGAACTTCATATTTTTCGTTGATTCTCTGAATAGATGTGCCATAACATAGAAATTGTTACACCCCATCTGTACTAGATCATCCTAGAAAGTAAGGAGGCTCATAAACTAGATTGCTTAGAGATAAGACATATTTTAAGAGATTTGAACTCTATAGAAGATCATATGTCCAAGGAATTGATATAGGTGAGGCCAGGAGTAATGGAGATAGTGGAATTCTTGGATGATTAGATCTTGGACGTTGTGATATTTCAATTCTAATTCCTATTTTATAGTAGCATTTTGATTATGTGTTGAGATTGGAAAAAAATCATGATTTAATGATAGTTGAAAAGTCTAAGGACTAGATGGGAAAGCTTGTTGTTTAATAAAAAAATAAATTGTGGAAAACAATGGTTTTGAATGTCATGGATATAAGTCTGGTCAGGGCAAAGGAATTAATGGTAAATTTATTTTTTGGTCCAAATCAGATAGTGTAGTGTCATGGGTAGATAGTCTAGTTTACCTCCATGTATATTTTCAACATAAAAAAAATTACAAATAAAAGAGAGAGAGAGAGAGAGAGAGAGAGAAGTAAGAAATTTGAGGAAATTTACTTTTAATTTTAGAACAATATCATGTTGGAGAGTACATGCACATTACTTACTATTTAGAAGTGTTTTTTATTCTATTTTCAGCAAGTGTTGCCTTATGTAGGATGATATGTGGTAGCGATTAGGTAGTGACTAGGGAGTGACATGGCTTGACATGGAATCTAGAGTGCTCTTCCTTATCCTTATCCTCCTACACAATTGTGCACTTACCTTCCTATTTATGGAGATAACCTTATCAAGTTACCTTATCCTCTTATCCTTCTTATCTTGGAAACCTTATCTCCTAAGATTTAGACCTAATTTTAGCATTTAGTTGTACTTGTGGAGTTGGGAGTAGCATGCTTGAGTTATTTTTTTAGCTCTCAGTTATTTATGGTTGATCTTATCTCTAGTCAACTTTATTATTAACTCCAACTCAATTTTTCACTAGATAACTCCAATTTTGGGCTAGTTAACTAAAACTATAAGAAATATTTTTTTTAGATTTTATGCATGTAGTAAGTAACCCAACCTAGTACACATTGATCCTTTCTCTAAAAAATGTCATAAATATGTGCTCATAAAATTGGACGTAATAACATAAATTTGAATCGATCTTTTTTCCCTCTATCATCACTTAAAATTAATATTATCTTTATTTTTTCATAACTAAATTCATTCTTATGCACTTAGTAAAAAATATAACATGATAACAAAACTTCATGATATTATAGATTAAAAAATCCAACATATCACCCATTCACATTACAATTTAACAATTTAGCCAACAATACATTATCACTATTCAAAAGTAATTTAAAATGTTATATAAAAAATAAATGACAAGTAAAAACACCTCAATCAAATAAAATAAATCTAATTAAACCAGCCCCACGGGATCACACACATGAAAATCAGTTATTTGATTTTGTCACACTTGATCCATTGTTTCCCGAGATATGTTGGGAGTATTTTCCCAAGGAAAATCACCCATCCTTGGCCAAATTGCACTTGAGAGGAAGGTAGGGTTGTCCAAAGAAAACATGACTTCTCCATGGGAAAATAGTGTGCCATTACTATAAAAGAAGATAAGAAATGTGGCTGTGGCCATAAAAAACCAAACAAATTTTTGAATTTGTAACTGACCATAAGTGTTTATGTTTATTTTTAAGGTTTATTGTATTGTTATTGTTTCAGTATATTTTAATGTTTATTTGTAATTAAGATTTTTCAGTTTTCATGAGCACTTGAGTATATAGAAAGAGTTGTTTTATTTTTTTTAAATAATTAATTATATAAATATAATTATAAAATAGTATAATTAAATAAAAATAAAAATATTTATAAATTTTATTTAACTCTTTGTAATTAATAATTTCAATATCATTAAAACACAATATTTCCAAAAAAAACATATAAAAGAAAATTCTTCAGATTTAGATATCCTCTTAACTTCTAATTCTTCAGACTTTTTTATTATGCAAAAATTTACCATAATCATTACAAATTAACTCATATAAATTGTGAATAATCAATTTAAAATAATTAATTTATAAAAATAAATCTTCAAACTTGTAAATATGTAAAACAAACCTAAAATAAAATAATTTTTTGATGAGTAAATAAATTCAATCACTCAATAAATATATATATATATATATATATTTTGAATAATCACTTGAAAAAAAAAACTTTCAAATTTATAAAACAAATATAAATAAAAATATTTTTGATAAGTAAATATTTAATTAATTAAATTAAAAACAAAAGTGTAAGTTAAATAGATAGTGATTTTATAAACACTGTTTTTTTCAATATAAGATGAAATTTAACAAAACTTTTTGAAATCCAATTTACAATTATCAAGGTTTTAAATTTTAAATACTCCCAAGTTCTTGACAATGGTGAATCTATTTCCACCATTAACAAAATAATTAAAAAACTCTAGATCTCATATATTTTGCCAAAAAAACAAATTACAATTAAAAAAAAAAAATCCTCATCCAACTAAAATTAGCACTACTTAGTCCGATTAAATAAAAATGTCTAATTCAATTAATTACCTCCAAAAAACCTCCATTTCTTTGTAGTATCTTTGTCTTGCAAATGTTGAGGTTTAACTTTCGAAGTAGATAAACGCTCACGTGTTTTTTCCACCTAACATCACCGATTTACATTTTTAATAAGAAATATAAGAAAATATTAATTTATTAAATGAAAAAATATATTAATTACTCACGTGTGTTTTCCAATTTGTTTTGGAAGTGATGACGATTAAAATTATTGTTTGCAAACATGTTCCTCCTAACATCCCAAGCCATATTCCCTGTTATTAAAATGATAAACAAAAAACTCATAAGCATTAAACTAAATTCTATTTTAATATTAAAATAATAATAATAATAATAATAATAATAATTTGATTTTAAAAATTTGTTTAAATTAAATAAACATTGGAAATTTTTTTATTTTTTAAATTAGAAATTTTTATTTTTAACTATAATTATAATTTGAGTGTCAATTTTTGTGATCTATATCTATTTTATACAATTTTTTTGGAAAATTACATTGTCATTTGACAATGATTGTTGCATATCTGCATTGTTTATATCGAATGATCTAGTGATCTAGATCAACACAATCATCATTGCATATTTGTATTATTTATATTGAATGATCTAGATCAGCACAATCATCATTGCATATCTGCATTATTTATATTGAATGATCTTGATCAACACAATCATCATTCCATATTTACATTATTTATATTGAATTATCTGGATCAGCACAATCATCATTCTCAGACATAGTTCGTAGTTCGAAACTAGTTGGCTTCTCAAAGGATAATATGATTTTCTAGAATTTTTTTGATAAAATATAATTATAATTTTTAGGATAAATATAAAAATCATATATATATATATATATTAAATAAACTATTGTATATTTTTTTAATGTAAATTAATTATTTATGTGTATGCGAATTTTGGATTTTAATGAATATTAAAATAATTTAATTTTTTAAATCACAAATCTTGTATTTATTTAAAATAGATTTAAATTAAACATGTATATAATATAAGTGTCTTAAGTTCAATCTTTGAACCTTCTTATCACGCCCTATGGTTTTCTCTTTGCTCAATGGTTACAATTCTGCCTCCTCCACCTCTTCTAAATATTGAAGCTTTTAATAATCTAGTAGCTAATGGGCCAACCTATTGAAAGGAAAATCCTTTTCGCTTTGTCAAGAAGTTAGATGATATCCCCAAAGTCGAGATTTACTCCTCCTAGTTGCAATCTCGGACCTTACAGTTGGTTGAGCGTGGCTTGGTAGGCCAGTTCATAGGGATTTGGCCATACTTGCGCTCTATGAAATTGTGGGTGTAAAAAAATGGAAACCCTTAGGGTTCGATCACATTTTCCTTTTGTGGGAAGGGTTTTTTCCACCTACTTTTTCTAAAGTAATGTAGCTCAAGGAAGCAAACCTTACTTTATGGGAGCCCAAGGGTTGTATTTGGATTTATGGATCCATGATTTCAATCTTGAACGAGATGTGCCTTTTTTTTTCCTAGTGTGGGTAAATCTTCCATTCCTCCCTTTCCACTCCTGGAATGAGGTAATTTTCAAAAGTATTAGAAATTCCCTGGGTAAATACATCAATCGTACCTAGCCACAAGAGGGTTTGTTTTCCTATGCAGGAATGATTTGTTTTTCTATGCAGTAATTTGTCTTTAAGTATTTCTAGATAAGGGGATTCTGATGACCATTAATCTAAATTTGGATAGTTGTTCTCAAATCCAAGAAGTGGAAAATGACCATCTTCCCTTCAAGTGCAAAATTTTCCATGAGTATGGCCACTTTGCTCAAAGTTGTAAGAAGAAATAGGAGGAACAACACAAATAAAAGGAAGAGGGAGATCAATGTCAACAACTAAAGAGAAGAAGACGTCTACCAAGACAAGAAAAAAATATCCTAGAAAAACTAATCCAAATGGGAATAAACGAAAAGGCTCAACTTCCACATAAAAATTAGGACTTGCATAGGGAGAAGTTTCTAGCAAGACCAATGGGAAGAAAGAAATCAATAATAGCTATGAAACTTTGAATCTGATTAATGAAGAAGGAGAAATTTTGTTGAAAAATCCTCTTATTTCCTAAAAAAAAGGAGCCTAATTCCACTTCAGATTTTAGGGCCACCTCGATAACTGAGAATATGCTTCCTTTAGAGGATGTCTCAACCCCTATATAACCAGTTAAATAATATTCCTTGGAGGAGGAAGAATATCACTTTCCTCATAATTAAAATTAGCCATGCTTTTACGAGCTCTACTAATGAGAAATTGGAAGCCTAGAAGGAAAAGGAGCAAGAGTGGCTCCACCGCAAGGTAGGTAGGAAGACTAGTCGGGACGTAAGAACATAAAAGGAAAAAAAATCATAAATAACTGTTAACTCAGTCAACACTGGATGCAAGGTTCATCCAAGGAGGAAGAAATAAAAGAAAAAGAGAAAAATCAACCCCCCATGAAGGGTCAACCAAAACACATAGTAAATGATGAAGATTATCTCCTGGAATCGTAGGGGGTTAGGGTGTTAGAAAAGGATTCCATAAGTAAAATCCCTAGTTAAAAGAGAAAAGCCCCTAATTTTCCTACTCCAAAAGACTAATATGGGGGATAAAGAAATCCTTCAGCATCTTATGGTCCAATGGTACTGGAACTTTATCAATGAAATCAAGAGGAGCATCCAATGGACTTTGTACCCTTTGGGCTTCATCCTCCATCAAACTATTGGACCAATGTGTCCCTCCACATTGGCTGGTAGTGAAATTTTCACATTTACCCTCTCAAAAGGTATGCATTATATATGTGTGTGTGTGTGTGCCTATTCATTTTAATGAAAACATTGAGTGTTGTCCATCCCTTACATATTTGGGAGACTCTAATTTTGGCTAAGACAATGTATTTGGGAGAAAATTTAATATGACGCTATATGCTTGGTAAAAAAAGGAGGAGATAAGCCCACATGGCATAAAATAGACAGTGATGGGGTGTATTGTTAAGGAAATCCATGATGTGAAGGTCACTGGTTTGAAACTCATTAGGAAAAAATCAAATCATGTTAAGGGTTGGTGTGGCCTAGGTTGGGTGTAATCCTTGAGTGAATTTGATGGCTTATATGCCCCTCAGTCCGAGTTTCTCAAGCCAAAGGTTAAGCATGAAGTCATCTCAGGACTCACAAAACTTAGCAAACAAAGAAAAAGGAGATAAATTCAGAGACTCGGTTCCAAGAAAATATGGAAGATCTAATTAGGAAACTAAATATGCTTGATATAAAGACTTCTTTAAAAAAGTTCACTTTGATTAATAGGAAATTGAGCCTTGGTCACAGTGTTTCTCGTCTTGATCATTTTTTATTGTTGATTCTTACTTGGAGAAAAAATTCTTGTTTTCTTCCAAAATTCTCCCATGGTGCAGCTCACCTATCTTGTTAGAAATATAGGAAAAAGGTTATTATGGTCCTCTCTCCAATTTTTTCCCAATTTGGATCAGATTAAATGGATTTTGTGATTTGATCAAACAATTGTGGAGGCAATGGATTACAAGAATCCCAATTCACATTTGTGTGAAAAAAAATTAAAAATCTTAAAGAGGCCATAAAGATCTGGGCTAAAAGACAAAAGGAAATTATCCAAGCTTTGATTACCAAACTATTGATTAATTCGGAAGCTCTTCAAAGATATATGGACCATGGACTAGTTGCTTAGGAGATTCTTTTGAAAGAAAGGAAATAATTTGAATCCTATCACTCTACTTTAAAAGAATATGAGGAATTGTGGAGGCTCAAATATCATAACCTCTAGCTCAGGAAGGGGATAGAAATTACATATTATTTCATAATTAAGCTCAAAATCAAACTTGGAATAACAACATCAAAGACGTCATATTTATATGGACTAAAATAAATGATTTTGGACTAATGCAAGCTGAGGCAATTCAGAATTTTTCTAAGTTCCATACCATTATGGACCCTGCAAGTGCAAACTCAAAGGAGATCATGTTGGAGCATGTTCTAGAATTAATTTCCCACGAAGATAACAATTTCTTATTGAAGGATATTATATAGGAGGATATCAAGAATATGCTTTTTTATTTCAAACCAAATAAAACTTTGAGACTAGATGGTTTCTCAGCCTATTTTTATCAATATTTCTAGGATGTGATTAAATTTGACTTCTGTAAAATGGTGTATTACTCCTTTAAACACAATTGTATACGATTAGGTATGAACTCTTCCTTCCTGGTCTTAGCTCCCAAAGAGACTAATATATTTTCTCTGCATGGTCCATCCGTATTTCACTCAACATTGTATCTTACAAAGTTATTTCCAAGATCTTGGTTGCAAAACTCAAGCTTCTCCTCCCAAAAATCATTTCCCAAAACCAAGGAGAATTTATCCTTTAAAGGAAAATATTTGACAATATAATTTTGGTTCAAGAAGCAATACATTCCAGCCAAGAAAGGGGTGATAAAGGAAATTTATTAAGTTAGATACTATGAATGCCTTTTATCAAGTGTTTCATATCTTTCCCTTTAAGGTAATCTCAAAATTTGGTTTTGATAAAAAAAAGTATTAATTAGATATCTCTATGTTTTTCAGCTCCTTGGATCTTGTCATTGGTTAATGGAATATCTTCCAAGTTTTTCAAACTTTGAATGGGCCTCCACCAATGATGCCCTCTCACCCCTTTTTTATACAGCATAGTTGGAAATTCTCTAAGTCTCAGATTGGATTTTGAGAGAAGAAATAAAATGCTTCCAGGAATTCGATTTGCAAGGGAAATCAAGAGCATAAATCATTCACAATTTTCAAATGAAACTTTATGTATGGGAGAAGCTTCTTCCGTTATGGCCAGAAGGTTTAAGTCAATATTATACCACTTTTTGGAAGCCTCAGGAGGCATGATAAACTCTAGGAAATCACAAATCTATTCTGGGAATATTAGTGCCAAAAAACAAATGGAGATTGTGAGGATTCTAGGATTTCAGCATATGGAAACCTAGAAAGAGTTTAAATATATTGGCATCCCTATATACCCTTAATCATACTATGTGTGGGATTTTTCAAGTATATGTTCAAAATTCAAATCGATTTTTCTTAATGGAGATTCCGCTGGCTAAATTGTGTTGGTCATATAGTCTTGATTAATGTTGTTATTTCAAAACTACCCCTCTATCAGTGTTTTGTGCTCTTGGCCCCTCAAAATATCCTCTCTTTAGTGGATAAATAAATTAGTAAGTTCTTATAGGAATGAGGTAAAACCAACACTAAAATGTTTCATTTAATAAAATGGGTCATTGTTCGACATCCTAAAGCTCACAAGGGGCTTGTTGTTAGAGATCTAGTGCTCATGAATAAAGCAATTGGAGCTAAACTCATCTACACTTTCTCTCCCCAAAATATGAATGGTGGAAGGTGGTGTTGTGCTAAAAATGCCTCCCTTATTCTTACCTGATCGCGCTCCCTCCTCCCTGAGGAGGAGCTATAGTGTGGACATTTTTTGTGAGTTCAAATCCCCTTATAAAATTAGGATTTTTTTCAAAGCCTGGTAATGAAGAAAGTTTTAATATATAGGTAGAAAGGATTATGAACAATCCCCTCCTTTAGAAAAGGATATATACTTGATTCCACTCAAGAATGTATTTATTGAAAACATAAAATTCTCCCTTGTTGATTTCTCTTCTCGGTATGGTATAGGAAATTGGTGTGGCTAGAAATTTGATTTCATATGCCCCAACCTGCTACATCTTTCCCAGAAACTTCATAACTCTGTCACTAGATGTTCCCTTTGTAGTCGTGATGCACCTGATGAACGAGGATGGAATAATTCAGTGTATATAGTTTGGGATGGGTATGCTTTTTTTTTTTTTTTCTGCATGGTTCTCCTCCAAAATCTCATTGTTGAGCAAAAAATTGGCATCCTAATAGCCTTCCTAAGATTAATACCTTATGTTCGTTACTAATGCATAAAAATATTTTGAATACATAAAATATTCAAAAGAGGGGAATCTAAGGCCATTCTGGATGCCAATTATGAAAAAATAGTAAGAAATCTATCCAACATGTTTTTTAGAGTGTCCCTATATAAAAAATGTATGGATCATAACTCTTGCACATTTGACAAAATGAATAATATGGTTGTGTTCTCTTCAATATCTCTTTTATTCTCGGGCATTGCAATACTCATGTTAGTTCATTCAAAAACCTTTTTTAAACAAGTTTTGGAAGCCTTAACCAAGTTAATTTATTGGAAATTCTAATTAGCAAGGAATGAAAGTATTTTTAGCAATACTCAAGTGATTCCCTAATTTAAAAACATGAAATATTTGCATTTTTTCTCCTACTTCTAGGCCCAAAGCCCTTTCAGAGTAGCTTCTCCCCAAGTTTTGGATCCCCTAGAATTTTCTTGGCTTTCAAAGCTCTCCCTTCCAAAGGAAATCAAATTTTCTCCAGGGCTGATACAAAATGTATCGCAAGAAAAATGGAAACTTCCCCTCTTGGGAAGCCTTCAAAAAGGAATACAAGGGTGGCAAGAGGGAAGAGGGACACTCTATGGCCCCGATGGAACTAAAGTATTGACAGTCATGGCGATTATAAAATATGACAAATAATCATGAAGAAGGCTATGGTATTCTGCAAGGTCTCTTTATAGCTAAAGAAAATAATGTTACTTCTCTTCTAATTATTCAGTAGATGGAAAATTTATCCTTTTCAAGGGATAAGATATTGGAAAACCTATTAAAAAACATTATAAAGTTCACAAAAAACCCCTTCAATTAACCGTTTCCATGTCTACCAATGAGGTGTAGACCAATTGGTTTACGTGGAGTTTAGTTCCCACTAGGTCACAATTTTAAACCTCATGGGGAGGGGCTGAGGAGTGGAAGCCTCTTTGGGGAAATTAAACTTCCAAAAGGGTATCTAGGCTCGATAAAGCCTCACAAATTCCTAGTGATAACTATCCATGTGAGAATTTCTAAATTTAAATCCTATTGCAGTGTTTGATATTATTTCTTCTACTTATTATTCTTGAAACAAGTTATTTACATAAATAACTTTAGTAAATATCAAAATAAATTATATTGCAGCCTTCAAAAATAAAATACTCAGCAAAAATATAAAGAAATGCTAACAAAAGAGTAACACAAATATTTTTGGACAATTGTCCCCAGAAAAACCTAGTGTGGGAAAACCGGTGCAACATATGAGGGTTTCGTTATTATTCTTTAGCAAAATTTTCTTGTACAAATAACAATCAGCAGTAATGAAGAGAAATATCTGTGATAACTCTAGAGAAAAAATTTCTCACAAATTTCAGATGAGAATTTGATCTCTGAGGTCCTACTGTCCCTCCCGCGTCACCACTGCATGAGGACTACATAGTTCTGCGTCACTACTCTATGTCATTCCTCTATTGCTTATGCGTTGTCCCTTCTCTACACTACATCACTTTCCCTTGTACTCCTGACTGATGTTGATACCCTCTCTCTCATCTCCACCTGCTACACTCCCTCTAAATCGATTTCTCTTGCCGAACTTCAACCATTTAGAAAATTGATTTTCTTGGGAAACTTAGTATCTGCACTAGTGTGTATTTCCAAATTACCCTCAAGTCTTTCTTATAGTCTTCTCGTTGAGACTTCAATGACCGAGATTAGTTCTCCAATCAATGGCTAAGATTACATTTTGACTTGATCTGATTTTTCTAGAACATTCACACCCATATTCTATTAATTCACTTTAATTATTTTATTATCCTAAGTTTAGACTTAGGGTCACTTTAAAATAATTATTTTTCTTAATAAAATACAATCCGAGTGGAATTTTCCCAAATTATTTTTGGGTTATCTAGAATACATGTTTCTAAGCCTCTCGAAAAATTTTGAGACTTAAGAGCACATCTGATGCTACCCCAATTCAACACTCCCTCTTAGTGAGGAATGTGCTCTAGCAAATATGCCCTACTGCACCCTACTCTAACTTTGAAGCATCTCCCTCTGCATTGTTGATGTTTGACATGTTGTCCACCAAATACTGTGTTATTGTTGCAACTGTACTGTTGCTGACACTGCCACTGCCAGCACTGCATTTTTACTACAACTCCCTCTCAAGTGTTGCATCTATGGTTGATTCATCACCTATTCTTGCTACTGAAACAGATTCTCTACCATACCCATATGCTCCATATGAACAAAATTGATCCTTCCTAGAGCCTTGGTGAGTATGTATGCCACCTGATTTCTTGTGGGGATGTACTACAACTGTACTACCCCACGCCGAACACAGTCTCTAATAAAATGACATCTTATGTCGATGTGCTTCGACTGATCATGAAATATCGAATTCTCAGAGTTTAATACAACTCTGATTATCATAGAAGATACTAGTCATTCCATATTTCTTCTGAATAAATTCACAAGTAGTTTTCTAAGCCATATTGCCTCACACGAAGTTGTGCTAACTACCATATATTCATTGTTTGTTGAGTTTAGGGCTACGAACTTCTGCTTCTTGCTACACTAAGAGGTCATTCCTGATATGATACTGAAGCAATATCCAATGGTAATTTTCTGATCTACTGAGCTTCCTTCCTAATCTGCATCTGTGAATCCACTCAATCTGACATCATATCCTCAGGTGTAATTTAATCCATATCCAACTATTCCTTGCACATATCTAAGAATGTGCTTTTTTGCTACCTAATGCACCCTTTTTGGTTCCACCATGAACTGACTAAGGGTGTTGACAACATAGCAAATATATGGCCTGGTGTTGACCAAATACATGAGGGATCCTATGAGTTTCTTGTACATGGTGGGATCCACTCCTTTGCCTTGAGATGCATTTATTTTCTTCCATTTGATAATCATGTGAATAGCCATGGGTCGACAGTCCTACATTTTGAATCTGTTCAGAATTTATGTAGCATATCTACCTTTCCCAAGGAAGATCTCCCCATCTTGCTGCCAAACTTCAAGTCCTAGAAAATAATGCATCAGCCCCATATCCTTCATGTCGAACTCTGCTACAAGGTTCTTCTTGTAATCCTTTATGAGATTAGATGATCCTGTTAGAAACAAGTCATCTACATACAATACTAAAATTAAAGGCTCATTCTCTACTGCCAGATAATATAGATTGGGATTGACATCGCTCTTGATGAATCCCAAATACTGTAAGTAACCATCAATTTGACCATATCAAGATTTAGGTGCCTACTTAATCCCCTACAAGGATTTCTTCAGCCTGCATACATGAGTCCTCTTCTCATGTGTTTCAAAGCGTTTAGGTTGTTCGATGTACACCTCTTCTTCTATCACCCTATTTAGGAATGTTGTCTTGACATCCATCTGGTGAATTTCTTATCCCATCTACATTGCAAGGGATATAATGGATCTGATAGAGGTATATTGTTCTATCCCCTCCTTCTGAGCATATCCTTTATCCATGAACCTAGCCTTGTACTTTTCTACACTTCCATCTACAACATACTTGAACTTGTAGATCCATCTCGAATCTAAGACTGATCTGTCCTTCGGTCCAGGTAAAAATTACCAGACATCATTTTTCATGATAGAACTATATTCTTCTACCATGGCATCCACCCAAACTTGATGTTTTACGGCCTACTAAAATATAGAGGGTTCTTCTACCTGTGCTACCCCTACGCTGCATTTTCTCGGTTCTAGGAGCTCCATCAAACTCCTCTGCATCCCTTAGCGTATCTCTTACTTCTATGCTAGTTCTTCCACTAGTGGTGGGAAAGTCAATCATTTCCTCTTCCTGTTGTCCCACCTGTTGTGAACTATCTGGACTTCCCTCACTTGAGGAAATAGTAGTGTTGGTCATAGTGCTTGAACCATATGTTTGTCCACCTTCTAGTTCTCCTCCCTGCAACTGTTGTATAAGAGGAAAATCCTCAAACTGTCCTCCAGAAGGCATCTCTTAGGATTTTATGAAATCTCTGTCTTCAATGAAATTTACATCCCTTCTTACTACAATCTTCCTACTTCTTGGAATGTAGATTCTATATGCCTTCGAAGTCTCACTATATCCTATGATATATCCTTTTTCTATAGTATGATCTAATTTACTCTGTTTTTCACCTGGAATGTGACAATATGCCACACTACCGAATATCCTGAAATGACTCACTTTCGACTTCTTTCCTGTGAAGACACTCTCAGGAATTCTCTTGCATAGTGTTATATGAGGAGTCCTATTATGGATATATAATTTTGTGTTGCATGCTTATGCCCATAAGAACTTAGGCAGATCCTAATCATACAACATTGCTTTTGCTGCCCCAATAATAGTTCTATTCTTTCGTTTTAAAAATCCATTCTGCTCTGTATTATATGGAGTCGTCTATTCTCTTTTGATGCCCTCCTTTGCGTAGGATTCTGTGAAGCCCTTATCAATATATTCTCCACCATTATCTGAATGCAACACTTTTTTATTATTCCCTGCCAAGTTTTCAAACAAAACCTTGAATTCTCACACCAATCAAATACCTCATCCTTCGTCTTTAAGAAGTAGATCCAAGTTTTCCTGGAGTGGTCATCAATAAAGGTGACAAAGTATTTTCCACCACTAAGAGCTCTTGTAGACATTGGACCGTAGATATTTGAGCGTATTATCCCTAGTACACTTTTTTCCCTATTGTTGCTTCTAGAATATGTTGTTTGAGCGTACTTCCCTAGTACGCAACCTCTGCATACGTCATTGTTCTTGGTACTCAAGACTGGAACTCCCGTTACAATTTCTCTAAGTATCCTCAGAGCTCCAAGGGGTAAATTCCCCATTCGTCTGTGCCATAGCTCATTCAGGTCCTTTTTTCCATTTAGATTGTTGCCTACCATTGCCATTGGAGACTCGAGCTGCAACCTATATAACATGTTGCTTCGAGTTCCAATCTCAACCTTCTTCCAACTTGAATGATTGACGTATACATTTCTTCCAATGAAGTACACAACATATCCTTTGTCCTGCAACTGGGGCACTGAAAATAAGTTCATTCCCAACCCTGGTACATGCAGCACATTCGTGCCTTAGAGGCTATCTCCTTATTCTTTTTGAAATGTTACGGTACCTCTCCCTACTAGGGTATACTTTTTTTTGTTTCCCATAATAATCTGGAAGTTCATTCATTCTTCTTGATAGCTCATGAAATATTTTTGTACTCCAGGCATATGAGCTGGAGCCCCGCTATCAATATACCAATCATTGGCTAATGTAGAAGTCGACAAACAAAAAAATTCTTCTTCCAATATGGAAGACAACTTAGAAATGTCATGATATTCCATCTTCTCGTGCTATTTATTTTCTCTGACAGCCACTACAGAAAAAATGTGCAATCCCTCTGGGGTTTGATTTGCTGCTAGTGCAGCACCACAACTTCCCTTCAATGTAGATTCTTCTGCACCTTTGCATAATCAAGCTCTAATACCATGTGAAAATTTCTAAATCGAAATCCTACTACAATGTGTGATATTATTTCTTCTATTTATTATTCCAACAACAAGTTATTTACATAAATCACTTCAGTAAATATCAAAATAAATTCTACTACAACCTTCACAAATAAAATACTAAGAAAAATATAAATAAATATTAGCACAAGGGTGACACAATTATTTTTGGACAAGTGTCCTCGGAAAAACCCAATGTGGGAAAATCGGTGCAACAAATGAGGGTTTCTTTATTATTCTTCAGCAAAATTTTGTAGTACAAATAACAATCAGCAGTAATGAAGATAAATATTTGTGATAACACTGGAGAAAAATTTCCTCACAAATGTTTTATGAGAATCTGATCTCTGAGAGGCCATATTGGCCCTCCTGCGTCACCACTACATGAGGATTGTGCCCTTATGTGTCACTTTTATACATTTTCCCTCTGCTGCTTTTGTGTTGACCCTTCTCTGCACTGCGTCACATTCCCTTGCACTCCTGACTGATGTTAATACCTTCTCTCTCCTCTCCACCTGCTACTCTCCCTATGAATTGATTTCTCTTTTCGAACTTTGGCCACTGAGTAAATCGATTTTCTTGGGTAACTGAGCATCTGCACTGGTGTGTCTTTCCAAATGACCCTCAATTCTTTCTTATAGTCTTCTCGTTGAGACTTTAGCGGTTGAGATTAGATATCCAATCAATGACTAAGATTACATTTTGACTTGATCCACGTTTTCTAGAACATTTACACCCATATTATATTAATTCACTTTAATTATTTTATTTTCCTAAATTTAGACTTAGGGTCACTTTAAAATCATTTATTTTCTTAATAAAATAAAATCCATGTGTAATTTTCCCAAACAATTTCTGGGTTATCTAGAATACATGTGTCTAAGCCTCTCCAAAAATATTGTAACTTAGAGCACATCTGATGCTACCCCAAATCAACAATCTCATCATCGATAGATCACTCTTCTTCCAATTAATAAGCAAGATGGCCATGGCCTAGGCTCAACCTATTTACAAAAAAAAATTATTTCCATGTCTTACACGATAAAAATAAAGAAATAGATGAATGTACCAATAAAGTTTGCATCCTAAAGGTTGGAAAATCAAAGTTAGATGGCTAATTAATTCCATCCTTTGTTCCTGAAGTTTCATTTCCAATTAAAACCATGTTAAGATTATTAAAATACAAGGCTGAAATATGTCATTTACATCAATAGGTTGAGGAGTTGAGATCATTGGTCAACAATTTGGTTATGAACATAACTATTCTACTATATCAAGTGGTTTGATCGATGAACCTATGGATTTGGGAAAATACAATGTAATGAAATATTGTATCCTCAAATAAGTTGGATGTTTTGTAAATTTTGTTTTATTTTGGGGTCCTTTTGGAATGTTTTCACATCCAAAGACCCTTACTTTATCTCTCGGTTTACAGTCCCTCAACAAAGGATACCTTTGATACAAGTTATGCTAGGTATACTTGAAATATATGAAAAAATTGAATTGCAACCCTAATGTAAAGTTATGAACCTAGCATAGATTTTGAAATCAATACAAATATTCTCATTATTGTTTAAAAAAAAATTAATATTATTTAGATAAATTTAAATTAATTATAATATTATTTAACTTAATAAAATTCAAAAAATAAAATTTATAAAATTTGCTATTATTATTTTTTCATAAATATAGAAGTAAATTTTTTAGAAAAAAACAAATTTTCGGAAAATAAAAAAATAAATCTAAACTAATTATTCTTAAAAATATGAATAAACAAATCAAGAAATCAAAAGAGAGAAAATTATTTAATTTTTAAAATATTTCTAGGTACAATTTTTTTTGGGTCTAAATGCATAACAACATCCTTATTATATTAAATAATAAACATGTTAAAATAAATAATTTTTTTAAAAGTTAGTATAGCTTCAAAACACTATTGGCCTCATTCCTACTGAACTTATTAGCCAAATGGTAATGGAAAAAATACACTAACAGGAACATAGGGAAACTTAAGGACTAAACACGGATTCCTGAAACATACCAAAACTGTTGTAGGATCAAAATAAAACCCACAATCATTATTAAACAATAATATTACTCGAAGGAGGGTCATATAGGCCATTGCCACGTGGTTGGTGAAAGGCTTCATGGATGTGTGCCTCCATATGCACCATCCTTCCTTCAAATATTTCCACCCGCTCCTAGAGTCACTTCTATGCTTGACGCAAGGACACTAGCATATCCATCATATGCCATTGGTTGTGTTGGAGGTCATTCATGAATGAAATGACCTCGTTCTAATCATCATGACGGTCGTGGGCTAGATTCTCCACCATTGCTAACACCTGACATAGTGGTGCTTCTAGACAGTCAAATGGTGGAGGTAAGTCGATGCATCCAGGCGAAGTGTTGGCAGTTTTTCGACCTCCTCCTCTTCCTCTTGTTGGTCTACTTAGTGCATTATCCCTTGGCCACGTGGATTAGTTTCTTTGTGGGCATGTCCTTGCTAGCATTGCATGCTACCCCAAAAATCCTCATCACTCAACCCACACAAGTTATCCAAACCAACGTCGTGGTGATCTATGCAAATAACCTTCCACAACATCCAACACACTCAAGACTCCTCATCAATTGATCCTTCCACGCCCCACGTGGGCACGTAGTTACCAAGATTTCCTCTTGCACCAATACCCCCACCATTCAACCTCGGGGCAACCTCAATCCACCAACCCCTTTCTTTAGTTCTCATCCATTAACAAAAACTCCACCAATTAACACTACTAAAATCCCATCTTCCCTATGAAATACTCTCAGACCCCTTTCCAAGGAGTGAAATCCTGGAAGCTTCTAGATTGCCTTCACCCCAACCTTCCTCAAACCAATGCCTATAGATATAAAGTGCCCGAGCCACCCTCAATATTCCACTAAGCCCTACAGCCACATTGGCCAAATGCCTGGACCATCCACACACCATTAGTAGAATCCTAGCAAGCAACAACCGGGTTAAAAGGAAAATTGAACATTAAATTGATACTTGGTCCAATGCAAGGTGGGAATACTCCATGTTCAACGTGTTTGTGGTACTGGAAACTATGAAACCCATTTGCTCCATTTCCAGAAGCTCATCTACTGCTAGAATCTCCCAATGTGCACCAGGTTCCCAAATGACTATTCATGGGACCTCCTCCTTGCTAGAATTACCACCATTAAACCTTGAATTCCTTCCCATTTTCTAACTCCTATAGTGGATGATAAGATATGGCTACACCAAGTAGCCACCCTGCACTCTAGAAGTATTAATCTCCTCTGATCATTCAGTGGCCATAACTAGAAAATAACTATGCAATCCCTCACCCAACCAAGCCAAACAAATAAATTGCATAACCTCTTGAAACATTTTAACCTTTTTTCTATTTGTAGCTTCTTTAACACTCTTTTGCATTCAACTTCCATGTGGGAAGGGAGTAATTACCCTCACTTGAATCGTGGTTAATTCATTCATCACCCCTAACAGGGAGAGCTAATCACTCTCAATGAATTTTTCCAAATGTTCGATGTCCCATGAGTCTAGTGAAGGAGGCCACTGGGATTCAAATTCAATAAAGAGTTCCTGGGTACCCCAATTCGCCATGCATTCGGCCACCTAGTTTCTTGATCTCCTAGTGTGTGAGGTAATAGTGTAAGGGAAAGATGGAAGTAACTCTCAAATTCTAGAAGCCTGATGTTCAAGCCTCCAACTTTTGATCACATTTGAAATGGGGGAGTTATTAATCAACTTCTGAACAACATCCACCGCTAGCTGAGAATCCCCTGTAACCTGTAGATTGGTCATTCCCAGTGTTCTTGCCAGTAATAAGCCCTTTTCCAACTTTCATAAAATTTTCCACATTATTTTTTGTATACTCATTGTATCTAGTCTACAAACCTAGAGGTCGTCCTAAGCAATCCCTAAGGATACCCCCAAAACCCACTGACCTAGGGTTCCCTTTGAAAAACCCGTCAAAGTTCGACTTGATGAAACCTTCAAGGGGGAAACAAAAGCAAATGGGGAAGGAGTCAGAGCTTGCCTCGATGTATAGAAGTGATGACCAATCACCACTTGGGAGAGGTCCAATTTACTGAGAATTTAAGCCTCCTCCCCTTCTACTTTCCAATCCTCTTTCTGTCAATTTCTCTGCTAGGATTATTTCCCTCACATTCCCAATGGTAATATTTCATACTAATTCAACCGAAGATCTCTAATTTTTAAATATTATCTTATTTCTCTCTTTCCAAATATTTCAGAGTAGGAATCCCAAGGTCAAAATTCAAGCGTGATTTACAACCATACTTTTGAACAATGTCCTTCTAACATTCCACTATTTCCGAAATATTGTTGAGTGAGTAGTGCAAATGGCCTAACATACTCCCTACCTTCCCACGGATCTTCTGCTACTGCACAAGTATTCAAGAGATGTTTCACACTCTCCTAATGACATTGGAATAAAAGGCATCGAAATAGTCCTACAAAACGTTTTCTCTAAATATGATCCTAAATTAGTTTTTTCTAAAGATAATCCAAAAAATAGTTTATTTTCAACCATAACTTAATTTCAAATGTAATTAAAAACCTTTTTTATATAAAATATTTTTTAATTACAAATAATTATAATAAAATATTTAAATTATATATACAATTATAATTATAATTATATATAATACATAAAATTTATATTTATAATGTTTTATTTTTTTATTTAATATTATAAATATAAATATTAAAATCCATATAATCATAAAACTTACCTTAACATAAAACTTACTTTAACTCCAAATCCAAATTTAAAACCAGCTAAACAACCTGCAGGAATCCCAACAATATAGTAGCAACCAGAACTTGCCATCCGCAACGAACAGCTACACCTGCGTGATAAGCAAAGAAACATATATCATAAACATGATAAGCAAAGAAACATACATCATAAAATTCTTTGATGTAAACAAACTAGGGATATTTTAAGTTGAATTTAATTGGAATGTAAAATTCGAAATTTAATAAACAGTGAGTGAGTGATGTTATTGGTATATTTATTGATTTGTAATTTAAACAAGGCTACAAGGTAGCTATTACCTGCCCCTTAATGTAAATATAGAAATGTTACAATTTGAGTTTGAGTATATTTATGAGTAATTGTTTTCAGTGTCTTGTTAATTTACTTAGTAAGAATATATGGATAACACTTTAAGATTGGAATCTGTCACACCCCCATCCCGTTTGTCCACTTTGGTGGGTCGTGCGGCACCGGCTAAACGACCCTTATTCATTTTTACCATCTTCCGAACTACGCCTCAACTTATTTTTTTAAGTGTTAGTCTTCACTTGTTAATTATGTTTTATAGCGGAAATATAAAACAACACCACAATTCAGAAATGCACCAAACAGATTGAAGAAACACAATTTTATATATTAAATTACATAAAATTGTCTCGCTGGATTATACAGGTCGAGAGCCTGTTTTTACAATACAGTCAAGCCGACTCGGCCCGTCGCACCGTTAGGTCGGGTCGTGAGTCACCCGACTCGACCTGACGCCGTGTAGCGGCTGCCCATTGTTACTCTCGTGCACGCACCAACCGTGACTCTAACTTTCGTTTAGTAAGCGTTGTGCGCCCGTCGTTACAATCGTGCGCGCGCACCCACCGTTACCCCGACTCTTGTATAGTACGCGTAGTGCGCCCGTTGCAAACGCGCCCGTCTTGCTGCTGCTCCGTTCCGCAGCGCCCGTGCTGTCGTGCGCTACCCCGTCGCTCGCCCAAGTCCTCGGCTCGTCTATCTCGTTAGCCCGTCCAGCGAGCGCATCTCTTGGTCGCTTCGCAGATCCTTTGCTGCGGTGACTCGTTGGATGGTTGCTCGCCGTTCGTTTCTTCCTCTTCGCTCTCCAACACGCTCCTTTATATATGCGCATCGCTGTAGAGTTGTGGTCGCTCGGCCGACCCGAGCCGACCCGCTCGCTTTATCGTCCGCCCACGAAACGCCATGTTTGTGGGTTGTGGGGCGCTCGGCCGACCCGAGCCGACCCCCTTGTTTGGTCGCTCGCCCTCCAAGTGTGGCATCGGCCGCGCGCCCAACGCGTCGGCCGACCCACCGACTCGCCCGTCGGTTAACTCGTCCAAGGGCGCGCGTGTGGTATAAACGCACTTCGCCAACGTCATGTTGACTTGACTCAACGTGCCTCTCCTCCAACTCGCCCGTGACTCACCTCGCACACCCGTGCGCCCGTGTCTCTCCAACGGTGCGTCGCGTGCCTGTTACGTCGCACGGCGCCCGAGCTCACCCAAACGTCCGACCGGCGCGCCCGTTCCACCGAACGCGCTCATGAAGTCTTGGGGCGTTACATTCTCCCCCACTTCAAAACGTTGTTGTCCCTTGACAACATCATCCCATCGTCGCACGGTCCATTCACAACTCCATGTGTGAAACATCGTCGCAATTCCGTCGCATAAACCGGCAAGGTTCATGTCCATGAGATATCTCCTCAACCATCGTCAAATCCATGTGAAGCTCTGCATCAAGTACTCCAACCAACTCAACATAACAAAAGTTGCTATGTATCCGGCATAACTCTGCACACTACGCATCCCCACAACTCGAACTAGTTGGGTAGCTAATCCAACCGTAATGTTCTCATCATGAGAATTTCCATCCTCATACCATGCGTTAGTCGTTCCTCCTGCACTCTGTCACATCCATCAACTTGATCAACTCTGAATCTCATCCAAGTGCCACGTTTGGGTCCATGAAGTGTCTCCATCTCCTCCACAACATGCTGTCCATGATGCTAATCCATGTGCTACTTGTATGCAAAGTAGTCTCATCCTCCAAGCATCATCAAAAGTAAGAAATGTGGCTAAGTCAAGTAGACTCAAGCCCATGCCAAGTGTGTACCACCAAGGCATCTCCATCATGAACTCCCATGCCTCATCATATCCAAAGCGTTAGTAAGTCTACTTGTATTGGCCATGAGTGCCATCACAAGTTCTTACTCTGCAAACATATGAATGTCTCATAGGCTGCTCATCCAACCAATGTCCAAGTTGCTCATGGTGAACAACGTCCCATCAATCCATCTATAAAGGGTATCCATGTAGTCCATGTCCATGACTTTGGCTGCCCATGTGTTCATCCAAGTGAACTCAACTCAACTCTCATCATCATCATGTCTCCACATGTCGAAGTGAAGTGCTCTCGGTCACTCCTACCTCTATCATATATACGAGTACTTCCTTCAAGCTGCTCCCCCACTAAAGGTCTGCCAAGAGTTCCTTCTTGGTGAAGCCATGAAGAAGTCTACTCCAACATCAAGGTAAGAGATGTTCTCTCACCAATCCATGCGCCATACTCAGGTCCATGAAGTCTCCCTCCATTCCATCTGCAATATGCGATTCATGCATGTGGGCCTTTGTTCAAATCCCCTTTGTTTTGAGGGTGGTGTGGTCCTCCATGCACTAAGTTACCACACCCCCTTTTCTCCAAAGGTTTATTTCATCGCAAGGGCCAGGAAGCTACCTCCCTGACTTTCATCCACCCATGTATTAGATTGATGTCGAGTCTTAAGGTACTCGTGAACAGCATCAACCTCCTCTTGAGTGCATCCTAGTATCCCAAGCTTGTCCTTTTTCAGTTGAAAGTCGTATATGCCCATAGCATATCTGCAAAATTCAACAATGCCAGCTGGATCTCTACCTGCATAATCTTTCCCCGGTCCCATGTCTGAAGAAGTGTCCTTCTTCCCATCATCCTGGTGAAGATCTTGAGTAGATTTCTCTACTACATGCTCAAGAAATGAAGCTATATCCGCTCCCTTCCTTCCTTCTTTCAAGTCTTTCTCAACAAAATCAAACATGCGTTCTTCCTTTGTTGTTTGAGTCATAGATCCAAGTTCCCTTTGCTCCACACTAGTAGTATGGTCCATATCCGGGTCCTTCTCATATAGGATCAATGAAGCCATCCTTGGTTGATACCCCAAACGGCTCTTCCTTGTCATAGGAACCATCACGGTTTTTTCATCATCAAGAATTAAGAGAATGTCTCGGTCCATCATTAGTATGGCTTGTGCTGCAATCATGAAGTCTCGCCCCAACACCATAGAATGATCATCCATGTCAATGAATCTTAAGTCTATCTTTCCAAACCATGACCCTACTCTCACATGTGTGTCTTTCATGACACCATTCACTGATTTCACACTCGAATTGACTGCCTTGAAAGCACTCAACTCTTTCTCCATGCTAGCCTTCCTTTTTCCAAAAGATGAAGCTGCCTTTCGACTCAGGAAGCTATGGGTAGCCCCTGTGTCTATCAAAGCAGAGAAATTTTTCCCATGTACGGTTGTAGACATGAATCTCAAGTCCAAGGAACTTTCATCATCATTCCTCCTTCTTGTCTTGCGCCTTACTTCCGCAATCTTCTTCAACATTTCTTCTTCCAATTTGTCTTTCGAGCTACTAGCCCTTGGCTTAATAGTCCTTTTCACATATTTCTTCTCATGAAGCTCCATAGAGCAATCTGATCCTGGGTCTGCTTGAATTGGTTCAAGCTCCTTCTTTTTCGAATTCTGCCTAATTGCTCCAATCTGACACATGCTGACTTCTTCCAAACGAAGTGCACCAATCCTCATAGTTCGGTCTTCTTCTTTTCCAAGTGTGCCAACACATGCATTTTCGTTCTTCAAACCAATAGGTTTCGGATTAAGAAATTTCCTCTTGATCTCATCTTCCATGTTCTTGACTCTAGCCTGCAACGTGGTGCTTCTTTCCTTCAAGTGAGCCCTTTCCATAAAGAGTTATTGAAGTCCTTCTTCACCTTGTTGTATCTCCATGTCAAGCTTCTTAATTTCAGCAGTTTGTCTAGATAGTCCATTCAAATATTTCCGCACTTCCATCAACCCATCTCCAATGTGTTCCAAGTGTTGAGACACTTGCACAAGAGCCTTGTGATATTGTTGCTTCGTATCCTTCCAACATCCTGTCATGTTCTCAAGTTCGACTTGAGCCTTCAAACTTGCTTCCTTCATATCAAACTCCAATACTTGCTGCAACCCTGCAAAAGTATCCATGTTTTCTCTAACAAGTTTCAGCTTCAACCTTCGAGTTGTCCCTGCTTGCTTACGATAGCATTTCTTATTGCTGGCTCTGATACCATCTGTCACACCCCCATCCCGTTTGTCCACTTTGGTGGGTCGTGCGGCACCGGCGAAACGACCCTTATTCATTTTTACCATCTTCCGGACTACGCCTCAACTTATTTTTTTAAGTGTTAGTCTTCACTTGTTAATTATGTTTTATAGTGGAAATATAAAACAACACCACAATTCAGAAATGCACCAAACAGATTGAAGAAATGCAATTTTATATATTAAATTACATAAAATTGTCTCGCTGGATTATACAGGTCGAGAGCTTGTTTTTACAATACAGTCGTGCCGACTCGGCCCGTTGCACCGTTCGGTCGGGTCGTGAGTCACCCGACTCGACCCGACGCCGTGTAGCGGCTGCCCGTCGTTACTCTCGTGCACACACCAACCGTGACTTTAACTTTCGTTTAGTCCGCATTGTGCGCCCGTCGTTACAATCATGTGCGCGCACCCACGGTTACCCCGACTCTCGTCTAGTACGCGTAGTGCGCCCATTGCAAACGCGCCCGTCTTGCTGCTGCTCCGTTCCGCAGCGTCCGTGCTGTCATGCGCTACCCCGTCGCTCACCCAAGTCCTCGGCTCATCTATCTCGTTAGCCAGTCCAGCGGGCGCATCTCTTGGTCGCTCCGCAGATCCTTTGCTGCGGTGACTCGTTGGATGGTTACTCGCCGTTCGTTTCTTCCTCTTCGCTCTCCAACACGCTCCTTTATATATGCGCATCGTTGTAGAGTTGTGGTCTCTCGGCCGACCAGAGCCGACCCGCTCGCTTTATCGTCCGCCCACGAAACGCCGCATTTGTGGGTTGTGGGGCGCTCGGCCGACCCGAGCTGACCCCCTCGTTTGGTCGCTTTCCCTCCAAGTGTGGCGTCGGCCGCGCGCCCAACGCGTCGGCCGACCCACCGACTCGCCCGTCGGTTAGCTTGTCCAAGGGCGCACGTGTGGTATAAACGCACTTCACCAACGTCATGTTGACTTGACTCGACGTGCCTCTCCTCCAACTCGCCCATGACTCGCCTCGCACACCCGCGCGCCCGTGTCTCTCCAACGGTGCATCACGTGCCCGTTACATCGCACGGCGCCCGAGCTCACCCAAACGTCCGACCGGCGCGCCCGTTCCACCGAACGCGCTCATGAAGTCTTGGGGCGTTACAGAATCTATCACGTTTAAAATGCTCAATCATAAATTAACTAATTATAAATATATTATAGTTAAAAAAATAAGTTTTTATCTACGTTAATTATAATTTAATACTTAATATTAGATATTTATTTTGTTCAATCTGTCACTTCTCTTTAAATTATTTGTGCTAATAGTTTGTTTATTTATTATTTTATACTATTATGTTTATTTATTATTGTATACTATTAAATATTGAACTGCAATTGCAAAATACTCTTAATTTATATAATTTTTATTAATGTAAATTTAGTAAATTATGATAAATAAATATAATAAATTATTTTTTAAAATAAATTTTCACTTAAATTATTATTATCAATAATTTTTTTATAATATTTAGGTATGATGAAGTTCCTATAAATTTAATTTGCATAATATTTATATATCTTCTATACTATAATAATTTATTTTTATTTTTAAATAAATATTTTATTTTATTTTTAGTTCTTGCTACTTAATTTAATTTAATTACTAATTTATTTTGTATTGTTATTATGTAATTAGTATTGGTTAAATGTAATTAATATTTAACTTATTTATTTATTTCAACTCAGTCATGTTCTAAAAAAATATTTAAAAAAAAAATACATGTATTTATGAATTTAAAATTATGTACAATTAAGTAAAAGTAAGTTAATTATATAGTATATAAATTTTAGTTTCTTTTAAAAATGAGCTAAAATATAATGTAAAATCATTTTAATACAATTCACATTTAAAAATATATTAATTATAAAAATAATTAATATATGCATTAAATAATATTATCAACTATTCTCATATACAGTAACTGTGTTGTTAAATGGAAATTCATTTCCATCAATCCTTAGCAATGGTCGCCTCCGCTATTTTTCAGCGGACATGCAATATCACGTGCCACACTAGATAAATCTAGTCGGCTCTTATTCTTGCTTACAGTCTGGAGAATATTTCAGGCTACAGCAGTTTACGTACGAAGATTTGATCTTGAAATACATTCATGATTTTTGATATACTGATCTCCCGTCACACTGAGTAATAATTGACTGATATAAATTATCAGAGCAAATGCAAATGCGGCTGCGACCGCCCGGTTTAACCCTACAAATACAAGAATAAATTCAATACATAGTGCGATGGCTCACAGCTCGAAAACTGTCCTCCGAAGACTTCATGGCAGTTCATGTCAGCCGGAATATGTAGGGCTGGATGCTGCATATATTGACATTTACATTATGTATGGCACACGGCAAGATATATTCTGTTACCTTATTGTTAGTTACTGTTTTTAGCATATTTGGGTTATTAAATGTTTGTTAATTATGCATTGTACTTTTAGCACATTTTACAAAGCATTTTCCAATAACATGTTGAAAGTATGGACCAATAAGAAATCAGAAAAATAAATTTAAATAATTTAAATAAATAAACAATAAAAAATTTTAATGTTTAACTATGGAAAATTATAAAAAAAAAATTGCAAATAGAGAAATTAATGTCAACATCACAAAAAACCCATTGCATAATACCTGCTGGGAGTAGGTACAATAAAAGAATCAATATTTTATTATGGTATTTATTTTATATAATATGAAAAATTATTATAATTTAGTTATCAAATTAGTGATGAGAAAATTATTATTAGTTATTTTATTCAAGAAAAATTAAGTTTTAGAATTATTTGAAATTAGGTTTTTATTGGTGTTGGATATTTCTAAGTTTTGAACTACTAATTTATTTGCTGCCTCATGAACATGGTGTGACATGCTGGTTTCATCTCCGGTTTCTCCTTCTCAAAATTTGTATGTATCACTCACTCACTGTTCGTGGATGATGTACTCATTTTTGATATGATTAAGAGGAATCACTGGTTTTATATACACTATAGCTTCATTCGTTTCTCTGCTGCTACTGGTTTATGTATTAATAAGGGAAAATCCTTTATTATATATGGGAATGAGATGGGGGATGAAATATCATTTATTGCAAGCTTCCTTGGCGTTCAGAAAACACTGGCAGCCGATGGCTTCACTTATTTGGGTTATAGGATTAAGCCTTCTGCCTATAGACTTAATGAATGGACCTGGCTAGTGGAGAAATTCAAAAACAAGATATGCAAGTGGACAAATGGATGGGTAACCTTAGGAGGAAGATACATTATGGTGCAGGCAATTTTATCACAGATTATGGTATACTAGGGTCATCTCCTTTACATCCCTCAAGGAATTGTGGCGCAGATCGACTCTATCATATCAAAATTCCTATGGGAAGGAACTGGTGCAAAAAATAAATTCCACCTATGTAATCTAAAGGCTTTGAACTGTCCCAAAAAATTGGGTGGGTGGGGGATCCTTAATGTCAGAAGTTTTAACATGGCTTTACTGGTTAAATCATTATGGAGGGTTATCAATGGTAAAGGCATTTGGGCTGAAATCGTGGCTTGTAAATATTTTCCCAAAAGCCCTTTAAGGTTCATATACAACAAACAACTCAGATATCCTAGGAACAGATTGACAATCTAGAGCAGTTTTAAAAAAGTGATGCATATCATGGTTGGAGGATTGGTGTGGTGTTTTGGTGATGGGAGGATGATCCTGCTGAGTGGAGACAAAATTTTTGGTATGGAGGAGATACCCCGTTTATCTCAAGTCATTGATCATTGGGAATTTAGCGCACCAGTGCTCAAGAAGGTTGAGCAACTGGCCTTGGTCGGAAGAGATGCTGCGGAATGGTCTGCGTATAAGGAGATATTCCAACGAACAGGATTATCCCATTGTAGAGATGGGGACAAGATGGTCTGGGCGGGAAATATTAAGGAAAATTACTTGATTGTAAAACAATTATATGATAATATTAATAGTGTGGAGACCATGGACCACATGATGCTCGGGTTTGAAAAGTATTGGAAACGCAAAATTCCAACCAAAATATTGTTGTTTGGATGGTTGGTATGGAGGGGTAAAATCCTCACTTGGGATGGGCTTAGGCGAAGGGGATGGCACAGACCAAGAATATGTGTCCTCTGCCACAATGAACAGGAATCCATCGTACACCTCTTTTTCACATGTCCTTTTGTTGTTCATCTGTGGTCTTTATTCAGTAATAACATTTTCAGCAGCCATTGGATGCCTATTGACTTCATAGAAACAACTAATAGATGGGATCAGTTGTCTGGTAAATTCCGATCCCTTCCTTTTTTTTCCATTTGGGAAATATGGCGCTGTAGGAACAAGATCATTTTTGAGGGGGTCCCTATCTGTATCCAGCAATTACACAATGCTATCATGAAGTGGATTTCAGAAAGGGATCTACACTCTAAATGTATTCAGGATAAATCCAAAAGGATCCAACCCCATCCCATTTCCCTGCCAGCGTTATTTTTTGATGGAGCCTTTCAAGGTGGGATCATGGGATGTGGCGCTTGGATTAAAACATCAAAGGAGGAAAGGATTCAGTTTTTCTGGAATGGAGGCAAAGGCTCTAACAATTTCGCTGAGTTGATGGCTCTTTGGGGAGGATTACTAGTTGCGAACAATTTGAATCTTCAATAGTTATCTATATATGGAGATTCAAAATTGATCATTGATGTATTCATGGGTCTCTCACCTAATGCTTCTCTAACATCACATGGTTGGTACAAAAGGGCAAAAATCTTATGGGAGAGACTAAATGCTCCACCTCTTTTTCATATTTTCAGAGAAAAAAACTTTCGAGCAGATTCCTTATCAAAGATGGGTTTAAAAGAGAATTTTAGATGTCTACAGGTGTCCCAATTTGTTAACAACATCAAGGTCTGGTGGAGTGAAATCCCCATTCCATGAGCCTGAAAAGAGGACTTCAATGGCCCAGCTTTCAAGGGGAATTTTTTGGTTGCATTTTACAACGAGCTGTTTATCTTATCTTACTGCTTAATCCTTAATAAGTTCCTAGTGTTTATGCTAATATAAGAACAGGTCTACATCAAGCGAGCCAGTCATATATAGCAAGCGAGCCGGAATACATTATCAAGTGAGCCTGGTTTATTTGCTAACAAGAGAACAAGAATTCATCAAGAGAGCAAGACCGATATAGCAAGCGAGCCAGATTTATCATCAATTGAGCTTGATTACAAACTCAAACGATCCTGATGCACTTCAATCTGTAAACGAGACTGGCAATTCATATCTGTTCATTTTGGAGGTGGAAAAGGCGAACGGAAAGGGACAAGCGAGCCAGAGCTGATAATTATGTTTTTTCAGTACCCCAGTTGGACATATGCAAGCGAGCCTGAGAATCATATTATGCGGAAAGCAACATATGAGATATCAGTGAATTTTGAAAAATCCTATGTTACAGCAGTTGACTTGGCTTTTTATCCCTTTCTATCTGTAATATGGGAACTAATATGAAGAGACTGATATTGAATATTAGAATTGATGTTAAGATCCATAGGAGACAAACAGTGGTCAATGAATGAAAATTCTGTTAAAATAGCAAGATGAAGATAGGGAGAATCTTCTTATGATCTTAGAAACTCATGAGTTGAATTATGACACATAGATGTTGAAAATGTATTGGTTATACATAATATAATACAGTGGTTTTTTCCTTTCTGAAAAAAAAAAAAAACAACAGGTGGATGAATATTGTGCAGAATGATATGAAGGCACTGGGCATGATGATGCTCTGCTCTGAGCCTGCAGGAACTTTTGGATCGGAAAATTGGCGGCATATGCGTATATCTAAGGAATTAGGCCGTATGCGAATAGAGCGGCTGGAGAGGCTATTTTCTCGGACTGCCCCAAGAGCAATAGTAGGGCCTTGGAGAAGACGTAGATGAATGTGACAAGGATGGCCAATGCCATGAGAAGGACGGTGGATCGTTGCAGGTAAATGCTGAGCATATCATAGTTCCTCGCTTCGTAGGCCTGCCTGCACAGGGTTTCCACCGCGCTTCCTATTCCCAACTGTTCAAAAACGAAGATGAAATTATCAGAATTAACATCGCGGTTGATCACAAATTTCTTGTTTTTAATTGCAATTCCTTTTATGAGTTTGAATTGTAAAATTGGTATCATAAATTTAAAATTGTATTATTAACGACTACAATCATATTTATTAATTTTTTTCTTAAAATTTTTTGAGGTTTATTGATTATATAATGTTAATTTTTTAGTATTTTGAAAATTGATTTGGTAGTTAAAGTAATGTTTTAATTTATACATAACATTAAGCATTATTGATTATACAATGTTAATTTTTCAGCATTTTGAAAATGAATTTAGTGGTTAGAATAATGTTTTAATTTATATAAAAACTATTATTAATTGCATATATATATATATAGATAATTAAATAAATCTTTACAAAATTTGGTTAAAGAAAAGAGAAAAATTTAGAGACAAAAAATAATGATTAAAAAAAAAAATTGAGACATTTAAAATATTAAAATAAATCATTTCTTTATATTAAATTTAATATTCAAATATAATATTATATATTATATTATTTTAACAAAACTATAACTTAATATTATATAAACTATATTAAAATTAAAAAAATAAAATATATAAATTATATTACAATTTAAAATTTAAAATCTAAAATGGCTATTATAACTAAAAACTATTATTTTCTTCTATAAAGTCATCTTAATATTTTGGCACTTTGATAAAACTGCAATCAATGAAAGCCAATGAATAGATGACACCTATTTGGTCCATTAGGATTTTTGAAAGACATAGTTTTAAAAATGTAACACACATTAATACAGTTGGAATATTTAATTCCTACTTGTCTATGGTTGTAATTCTCTATTTGAGGAGTTTGTTCCTACATAATAGGAAGTAACTAGAACTATTTTTTTTCTAGTTTAGTGTGTGGTAGAGAGAATCTCTCAACCAAATTACTGTACGCCTAAGATAGATTTCCTATCTTGAGACTATTTCATGTATATATATATGTGTGTAATATCTTTGTGTGAGAATATAGAATTGATATAGAGTTTGCAGTGTGACATTTTATCTTGGTATCAGAGCATGGGCCTCGGCCCCTCGTGGGCTGAGGGAAATAGGAAATAAGAGAGTTTTGTATTTTAGTTTAGGTTTTGGGTTTTCCATCTGAGATCGAACTCTGTAGTTTGATCATGGATATATTGTTCTTTCCTGCCGCAGGGACAAATGTGTTGAAGGTCTAAGGAACGTCGTGGTTGTCGGTGTTGTGAAGGAATTCATATTCACGCAGCGGAGAAGTGATCTGCAGCGATTACTTGCAGGTTTGGAATGCATTTGAATTATGTAGAACTGAATCTTGCGTGGCGTTAGATGGTGTAGCGAGGATCTGGATCTGGGCCATTTAGCTGAAGATGGTGGCGGAATCTGTTGGCCTTGGTGGATTCTAGGGGCAGTATGATTTTGGCCTTTCACAGTGTATTTCCCTGTGGAAATATACTATTCCATACCACGTACTGATCAAAGTTGATCACAGGTTGAAGGCTTAGTTGAAGGCTTGGTGGGGGCTGGTGTGGACATGGAGAGAATAACAACGACCTTTGGGGTGTCCGTGCCTGTTCTCTGCTTTCTAATATTTTACATGAGGCTGTTGATTTAGACGAAGATGTGCCAAATTCCATGATCACCACTGGCGGGGTCTCGTTTACCGTCATAGCCTCACATGCTTCCTTTTGTGAAGCTTGGATCCGGGCTTCTCGCTTGGATCGGTATGTCTAATGGATCGGTGTGTCCGAGATCCTGCATGGAGGATCGAACTCATTGTTAAAGCAGTAAATCGAGCCATAAGTGGGCTAACAATCTAGATCCCTCTAGCATGGGCGCTCTAGGTGTTCATGCTTCCGCATATCAAGAGCGTAACGCAGGTGCGAATGATGGCCCCGGAATTGGGAGCATGGATACATTCAGAAGGAATGGAAGAGAGTAGTGGCACCCACGAAGTGCTTATCTAAGTTCAAGTCATAAAAAGAGAGAGAAGAAGTTGTTGGCAGTGCGAGTCATGGTCTCATTCGCATTCGAAGCTACGTTACTATGTAATGATCTGTACACAAGGTATTAGTTTTTGCTTGGCCCTGTGTTTTTAAAAAAAAGCCGGTTTTAAGTTGCTTCGATGAGCTGCCATGGCTGTCTCAATGAAAAATGTCGATCCAACATTTCAGGGCATTGGTCAGAAGGTGGGCACAGATATCTGGGATATCGAATATTTCTGCCCAGTTCCTATACCAAAATTTGATTACGGTAAATTTTACTATGGCGATTCTTATATATTTCTGCAGACAACTGCAACAAAAAGTGGGGCTTGTCACTATGATATACATTTTTGGCTTGCGAAAGACACCAGCCAAGATGAAGCTGGGACAACAGCTATAAAGACAATTGAGCTTGTTGCGTCAATTTGCTAGAGATTGTTGACTCAGTGGAGATAAATGTTCGTCAATCATTTGCGTGGCTGATCAGTGGCAGCTACTAGGTCGGGCTGTGGAGGCGGTGTCCAAATCAGAATTTGCTCCAAGGCCAGTGCTGCTTTGCCAAAGATGGAGCTGCGGAGAGCGTAGTGCAAGAGGCCGCGTGTGGTGTTCAGATTCAGAGCATGGACTCATCACTAGATATGTTGCAAGATAGATTCACCACTTCTACATCCATAATGCTTGGTGAATTTGATGGCAATGCTGCCATTTCGAAGAAGGAAGAATGTTTGTTGTTATGGGAAATAGATATTCTTAGGTAGAGATAGAGAAATTAAAATCTAGAGAAATTTCTGCTACTATCTAAATTTTTTCTTTTTCTTTTCTCTGATGATGTTTTAAATTTGCAATGTATTGATTAACTGTCATAACAATGAAACTGGTTGTAATTTAAGTGACATTAGTGTGACCAACTATTGTCACAATTCTGAGTGTGTGTTGGAACTGGTCATCCCAACACTAAACAAATTTGCAGGATATGATGAAGACATGACAGTTACATTAGAGATTGGAGGATGATCGAGTTCAATTGCAAGGATATTATCTTGACAGTGGATCTTCGTTGTTGCAGATTGTTAGTGGGCATGAGGAGGCATGCTTGAAAGCAGTTACCTTGCCTTGATACTGAGCAGGGGAAGTGGCATTATGTTGTGATGCTGGGGGAATTGGATACTGAAATGCGATGGAGGATTGGACCTTGGAGTCCTGGATTACTGTTCTTGAAGGGAAAATTGCGTTCTCTTCGTGTGGTTGTGAGTGCCTATGTCTGGATCATCAGTGTTTGAATGCACTGCATTGAGTCCAGTTGAAAAGTTGTCAATCCAGTTTCCTTATCAGTGGACCCCTCACAGGATAAGCATGGAGTTCCAAGAATTTATTTGACAAAGATGCCCAAGATGTGAGCAACGGAAGAAGAGGTAATGAAGCAGCAACAACAATTATTGTGATGGACAACAAAGTAGATGTTTGTTTGAGTTAGTGTGGTTTGTGGAATAGACCCCCTAGCATGTTATAAGAAAGTCTAGTTGGTTGTTGTAATGGTCATTATATGTACCCAGAAACTCCAAAATGTTGAAGTATGGAATGTAAGCCTTGTAAAGGCATTTGAAAGTTCATGGTGATCTTAAAACCACTTTGTAATGGTTTATGATAAGCCTGAAACCATCTTTTGTCACTGTAAAGTGATGGTTTGTGGTGAGCCAGAAACCACATATATATTTCCTTTGTGGCTGGTTGGTGGTGAGCCAAAAATCACATATATCGCCTTTGTGGCTGGTTGGTGGTGAGCCAGAAACCACATATAGAGCCTTTATGGCTGGATCGCCTTTGTGGCTAAAAGTGCCTTTGTGGCCATGTGTACACGGGAGCTTTGTGCTCATAGGAGCAGGTGGACTGCAGTAACGCCTGGCTCACAGTCTCAGATATTGGTGTGTCTGAGCACAAGAGGGTCAACGCACTTTTCTATCTGACAATTGCGTTGAAAGGCACAATCAGCACAACTGTTAGTGATTGTTATTTGGATATGAATATTTGGCTTAGAAAGGCGCTGATCCCTCTTTGTTTTGGAGGTTCTGCACATGCAATTTGCCCGATGGTGGTGGATTTGTAGGTAGATATATGCAGTGATAATGGTCGATAGAATCATGTATGTGAAGGACATCCTACAGGACTAGCGGTTGGTACCCATGCATTCCGGTGGATGGTTGCTCTTTTATATGGATGTCGACATATTCTTTGTTATGTTTGACCACAGCCAGACTTTGTGAATTAACATCATGACAAGTAGTCATTAAGGGGGGGAGTTGGAATATTTAATTCCTACTTGTCTATGGTTGTAATTCCTTATTTGAGGAGTTTGTTCCTACATAATAGGAAGTAACTAGAACTATATTTTTTCTAGTTTAGTGTGTGGTTGAGAGAATCTCTCAACCACATTACTGTACGTCCAAGATATATTTCCTATCTTGAGACTATTTCATGTATATATATCTTTGTGTAATATCTTTGTGTGAGAATATAGAATTGATATAGAGTTTGCATTGTGACATTTTATCTAATACAACATTTCAATGTATCTAGTTTTAATAATGTAAATTTTTATATTTTTAATTCCATATCTCTAATTTTTATACAGGGTAACAAATAACTTGTACGTTAAAAATTAATAATAATCAATATATATTAATAATCAATTAAAATTAAGTAACTCACCCCTTTGAAATTAGACATGTCAACTTGATAAATATAAAAAAATTATATAATTCTAAATTATATATATATTATAATGTATAACCTCAAAATTAAAAGCAATACACCTTATCCTATTCTTCTTATAGAAGTGGGTTTTTATCGAAAGCCTAGCTATGACTAGGCTCATGTTGTACAAGCACAAAATCAATAACATGGGAGACCAGGGCATGGTTAAACCATTGGGAGATCGACCAAAATGTTGCATTTCAAAATATTAATAACATTAAAAATATTGTTACTTCTAAATTTAAAGAGAAAGTGTCCCGTGAGAAAGATTTAGAGGCTAAAAGAAAATTAAGATAATATGAGGAGGTCATCAACCCTACTCTAGAAGATCAAAAGTCTCTCTTTGTTTTAACTAGCTTAAAGAAAAAGTTAATATAGCCAAGATAATAACAAACTCTCATGAGCTTCATATTGAAACAAGTTGCTGGGTAGTTCCTAAAACACCATGGGTGGAAATAATTTGTCATCTGTGTGAGAATATGAAATGAAAATTACTAAGAGTGCCCTGAGTCAAAATTATAGTGAGCTCGATACGCTTCTCTCCAAACTTTTTGAAAGTAAAAATACAATTTTAAAATAAACTAAATAATTCGTTTCTTTAGGTCTAATAAATTTGATTTGAGTAAACTTTAACACACACTCTATATATATAATTTATTTTTTATATAAACAATTTATTATTTTATTTCATTAGCTATAAATTAGAAAAAATGCAATACCAACTGTATATACACCTCATTTCAGAATACACCGTATTTCACGGTTTTGTATTAATATTTTATCTTGAAAACTTCTTAATAGAAGGTGCTTTTAAATTTATATGTATTAAAACTCTTTAATAGAAAGTTATTTTAAATTTATATGTATTAAAATGGGAATAATATCCATTTGACTTCACTAGAGTATGAACAGTTTGTTCGGAAATAAAATTAATATTTTATCTTGAAAACTCTTTTATAGAATGTGTTTTTAAATTTGTATGTATTAAAACTTTTTAATAGAAGGTTTTTTAAAATCTATATGTATTAAAAGGAAATAATACCCATTTGACTCAGTAGAATATGAACGGTTTGTCCGGAAATAAAATTACAAAATTTATGAATGCAAAAGTATAGTATAATAATAAAAAAGCAAATTATAAAAGTTAATGAGATTTTAATTCAGTATGATGTGATGATTAAACAATGTTAAGATGGTGAAAAATAAATTAAATAATAAAATAATAATTTAATTGATCTAGAATTATAATAAAGAAAATATTTATTTGATTTTGTATAAAAAATTAAATTTAGTTTTATCTTAATTAACTTAATATATTTTATTTAAGAAATATGTTTGAATTAAATTAATTAAATGTGCAAAAATATTTAATATAATTATTAATTTTATCAAAAGGTTAAATATAAAAGACATTTTTACTTGATTTACTTTGTAGTTAATATATTTATATTAAATTTTAATTTCAAAATATGTGTTACAATATTTATTTTCTTAACTTTTTAACTAATTATAATTATGTTAATTTGAATCTAGCTCTTAAATTTTTTTAAATACAAATACAATAAATTTACTTTCTTAATTATTTTTTCTGTATAAATTTACATTATCATCACCAACCATAATAATTTTCCAATTTTGTATTATAAACAATTTATCATAAATTCGTATCATACTTTTACATAAAATATTTTTATAAAAACTAAATATTAAAAAATAATATGTATAATTACTATGTTTCTTAATTTGTTGTTATAATTTTCATATCAAGCTATTTGAAATGAGTTACTTTATTTTTTCCAACTTAATTTATTATATTTACTTGAAGAAATGTATCTTTTGTTTTTGAATAAAATTTATTATATTTTCCATACTTCTCTATTTGATGAGAATTACTTTATGTCTTTCAACTTAATAAATTATATTTTGCATGCTCATTTTAAGTAAATTATTTATTTATAATCTCTCAAGTTACATATATAATCATATATAGTTAGTGATCCCTTAGTTATTAATGCATTAATTTTTTTATAATTTTTTTTTCCCATTAATAATGTAAATAATAAAATTTATTAAAAATATATTAATATATTTTTCAAAATACTATACACCATAATAATGTATATCCCATCTTACATATAAATACTGTGCACAATAATAATGAACATCTCATCAAACATACACCATAATAATCCACATCCCATCCTACATATAAATATAAACGAATGAAGAGACACATTGTTTGTTATTTAAATTTAATAAGATTTCTGCACTAATAATTAACATTATAACCAAGTTAAAAATCAAATTGATGTTTTAAATATTTTTGTTTGCAATGTAATTAAATATTTATTTTTATGTAATAATTTTATTACTAAAATTATAGAGGGACATAATATTTAGATTGAGAATTTTTCTTTTCTGATTCATAAAATGTATATAAATTGTTTTGGTAATTTTGGACGAGTGAGTGTTGTAGTTCATCATTCTAGCCAGCGAGTGTGTGGTTCATTATTGTCACAATCACCCTTAAACAAACGTTGATCAGTAAAAAAAAATTCTTATTATCTACCACATATAAAATAGACCTTCCAAAATTCACCATGATTGAATAATTGATCACGTACAGGTCTTATGGGAAATTTTCCAATCATTAATACAGGGATAATTTCCAATATACCGGATCATGGTTCACTTTGCATACAATGATTTTTGTTTTAAATATGAATTGCCACGTACCATGTACCGTGACAATATGTTATATTATTTCTTGTTATTAGCTATGGTTTAAAGGTCTTTTAAATTTGCGCCATGGTAATATCGCATGTCGATGTTGATGGCATTCACATCGTATTTAAATATAAAGTACTCTCAAATGCTAAATATCCATATGGCTGTCCTTTGGAAATCTGGCGCTCTTTAATTTTGGTTGATTGACATCTGGGTGGTCTACTCGCCGTGGATCTGGTGATGATCGAACTGTGAAAATGAATTAGGTTTTAGCTAATGTCTTTCGGCTGGTAATTGCTTTTGCTCTCATTGTTTCGCATTCACAACCCGCTGGGGTAGCTTCCAGAGCCGACTTGCTGCTCCAGGTTTTCCTACCCCCTTTTCCTTTGGTTTATGGCTTCTGCGCGATAGCAAGTCAGCGTATCTGTGCGTTGCGCGTTTTCCATAGCTGGAGTATGTTATTTCGCTACTGCAATGGGAGAAATAGTAAGATGAGTTGCTACCCTTGTTGAAATGGTTTTTGTTTGCCTGTCGGCGAGTATTTTTAATTCCTCCCCTAAGTTGAGGCTCAGTTACTTACGCATGCGCTAACTTTCATGAATTTCAGTTATTGCATGGCTATCTATGGTGCAGGTCCTGTCCTGCAAACGCTCTCAGATAACCGACAGGTAATGGATCTCGAGTTCTTCCGGTTATTTTTCCCATTCTTTGCTCCAAGCTAATGAACATGGACATTTATAAAGATAGGGTTTAGGTTTCTGTTGCCATTTTCTTGTTTTAACGACCTTATTTTGTTTTGTGCTGCAGGTATTATGTTATTCTCTACTGCGCTTGCTATGTAACACGCTTTGCAGATTTGCAATGACACTTCTCTAGCTTGGAGTTGGCTAAATGGTGCTCATCCTGCCTACAGGTACCCCTGTCGAGTTCCTAGGCTTATACCTTAGCCGCAACGGCTGATGATTAATTACGGATCTTGGGTTGAAAGTGTTCCTCAGATTTTGTTTGATATACTTGTATGGTACTCAAGATTAATAGCCGCGTCTAGGGTTAAGAGGAAAGGGTTTTGTCTTCCTGCTACAGCCACAGGCCTGTCTCATTTGTATTCGTTCATGGATTCTACACTGCTGTTACCTTAATGACAGACAAAACGTGAACTATTCATATGTTATTTAAACTTGGTTTCGATTCTGGAACTTATGGTTAAATGCTAGTCGAGTTATATGCGAAGAGGTTATGTTCTTTATTTAACAGAGTTTCTGTTCCGCGTTGGTACTATTGCGACTATATCAGTGAATGTATCAGTCTGCCTGTTCTAATTTCTAGTTACGCATAACAAGGTTTTCACCTGTGCGTTCATAAACTATTATTTGTTTTTCCCTTGTTCTTTCTTTCTCTTTTCAATATCTATGGATAAGTTTATTTGAACTGCTGGCAAATTAGATTTCTTCGCCAGTTCAATTTATCTTCCTCTATGCAGAATTTTAGTCCTACGCTTCTCATCGTTATTATGTATAAATATATTTCTGGTTATAATGTATATCTATGTCCCTCATCGCTATGGGGTACGCATATGGTTTTGGTTATGTTATATAGTTACCATTTCCGCTAAAGCTTGTTTCCACTTGCTATAACTGGATATGGTAGTTCTATACACTCTGTTAGCATTCTTCTCTTATGTGGCTCAATGAAGAATCTATTTATTATGAGTATGGCAGTCTTGTTTTCAGTTCTTGTTTTCAGTAATTTATCTTAACCCAGTTATGCTATACTTATCTGTGAACCGTGACCGGACCACGACTTGTCCGTGTAATATCATAGGTTCATGAAGGACGACCAGCCCGAAAACTGGTCACGGATACTGGGCTAATAGTCCTTCGGTTGGCTAATTAGAATTTTAGATTACTTTTTCCTAAACAGATTTAATACTTTTATACAGGGTGTGGAAGCAAATTTTGTTCTAGCTTTTCTTTTCTGTCTGTTACCCTGAAACTCCTGAGTTATTTTAGGCCTTATAAACATATCAGTTTTCCTGTCTAAAAGAAAGATTTATAAATATAATTCTTTTATACTTTTTCAAGGATACAGAATCTCCATCTAATAATACTAAGAAAACAATCATTTTCACTACTGTATAAATTGCAGATTCCATCTAAATATTTTTAAGAAGATAATCACTTATTATACTAACAAATTATAGATTCCCACTCATCTGCACTTAAATCTAACTGATGATACTTGATTTCCTCCCTTCCACGAGTTGGGCAATTACGTCCTGCAACTCTCCCCCGTGCAACCAAGTCTGAGTCTTCGTTGAACACAGAAATCTGGAGGAGAACTCGGGACAATCCGGTCCAATTCTCCAACTCCAGTGGAACATTATGTTCTGAAAGTTCCCTTCCAAGGGTTTACTTTCCAGAATGACAGAATTTCCTTTTCTCACATAGAACCCCAAACTCTCCTTAGAATTTCTTATTTATTCCAGAGTTTTTCCTTTGGTAACTGTGGAACTGTTTTTCTGTTCAACTAACTCCAGATATTGAATTACTTTTACCATCAGTTTTTACTCATGAAACTACTTTCACAAGTAATTCTCGTATTCCAATACCAAAATTAATTTTTGTTTATAATATTCTATTTGAAATAAATCAACAGTCATAATTAATCCATTCTTAACATTAATCTAACCATTTGTCAACAACTAAGGTGGTTACAGTTTTCCCCCTCTGGAAGAGAACACTATCCCCGGTGTTCCTATTCTAATTCAGCAAAAAGCTCAGGATAAGCTTCACGGACAAAAATTTCATCCTCCCAGGTGGCTTCCTCTGGTCCAAAGTGCTTCCATTTCACTTTAACCTGGGCGATGGCTCGTTTCCGGAGCATGATTTCCCTCCGATCGATTATACTGTGAGGCTCTACCAGAAATTCTCCATCCAGTTCTACCTGCACACAATAGACTTATGTTAATTATACAAGTCTTCAGCATAATATTTTTTTTAACTATTATGCTCACCCACTACCTGAATGTTCTGCCAATGGATTATGTGTCTTGGATCATGAACATATCATTTTAATAACGACACATGAAAAACATTATGCACCCGAATATGGCTAGGAAGAGCCAAGCGATACACCACTGGTCCTACTCTTTCCAGTATCTGGAAAGGACCACAAAATCTGGGTGCTAACTTTGCACAAGATGCCCATCTTATTGTACTCTTATTTGGCTTAATTCTTACATACACGTGATCTCCCACTTCATATTCACGGTATGACCTCCTTTTATCTTCATACACTTTTTGCCTGTCCTGTGTTGCCTTTAAGTTTTGCCTAATTTTCTTCACTTCTAATTCCATTTCTGCTAGCATTTCTAGTCCTAGCATGAGTTTGGTCTCAGGACTACTCCAGTTAATGGGAGTCCTGCACTGCCGCCCATATAGGGCTTCAAATGGAATCATTTTCAATGATTCTTGATAATCGTTATTATATACAAATTCCACTAAGTGTAGATATTCCTCCCACCTAGTTGGTTGCTGCATGACGTACATTCTCAGCATGTCCTCTAGCACTTGATTTACTCGTTCAGTTTGTCCATCTGTCTGTGGATGATATGCAGTACTAAAATTAACTTGAGTTCCTAAACCCATAAGCAGTGCCTTCCAAAAGGCTGATGTGAATTTTACATCCCTATCTAAGATTACTGTCTTAGGAACACCATGTACCCTAAAGATCTCCCACATAAATAGTTCTGCTATCTGTACTGTCTTATAAGTGGACTGGACAGGTATGAAATGTGCTGATTTACTTAATCAGTCCACAACTACCATTATGGAGTTGTTACCACGTTTTGATCTGGGTAATCCAGTAATGAAATCCAACGAGATCACTTCCCATTTCCATTTCGGAATTGGTATGGGCTGCATCAATCCAGCCGGATGTCGATGTTCTACTTTCACCTGCTGGCATTCTAAACACTTGGTTAGGTAGTTTGCTATGTCCTTCCTCATACTCGGCCAACAATAATCCTTTCTAATTGTTGTCAACATCTTTTGGTACCCAGGATTCCCTGCATAGTTGCTTCTATGATATTCGTCCAGTACAAAAGTTTTTAAGTCCACTCTGTTTGGAATGACTATCCTTTTCTTATAAACTAGCAATCCATCCTGGTTAATCTCATAATCCCCCAGCCTTCCTTGTTCTTCAGATTTCTGTGCTTGCTGCCATAGAAATTTATATTCAGGGTCTTTTCCTGCTTCCATTTTAATTTGGTCTAAAAACCTGCTTTCAACTTGGTTAACATACAACTTGTAAATGTTATGTAGTTTTCTGCTCAATGCATTTGCAACTTTGTTCTCTTTTCCTTTTACATGCTGCAGATCAATGTCAAACTCACTCAAAAAAAGCATTCCACCTTGCTTGTCGGGAGTTTAAGTCAGCTTGTTTGAAGTAGCAGGTTAGACTGCTATGGTCAGTATTCAATACAAATATTTTCCTAAGTAAATAATGTCTCCATACCTGGAGAGCAAGCACGACTGCAGTCAGATCCAAATCATAGGTTGAATAGCGTAGCTCGTGATCTTTTAACTTACGAGATTCGTATGCAATTACTTTTCCTTCTTGGGATAAAACCGCCCCAACACTCTCCTCGCATGCGTCTGTGCAAACCTCGAATTCCTTATTCAGATCAGCCACACTTAACACAGGTGCTATTGTTAATAATTTCTTCAGTTTTTCAAAACTGTCCTGACATTCTTGTGACCATTTAAAAAATTTTCCCTTCCTTTGCAAAGAAGTAATAGGGAAAGCTATCTTTGAAAACCCTTTAATAAATCGCTGGTAATAGCCAGCGAGTCCCATAAATGATCATATATCTGCCACATTTTTTGGCACCTTCCATTCCATAATGGTTCTAATCTTCTCCGGGTCTACCGCTATACCTTTTTCAGATATCACATGTCCCAGATATTGTATTTTTTTCTTGAAGAAGTCGCATTTGCTGAATTTCACATATAGATGATATTTTCTTAACATCTCTAGTACCATTCGCAAATGCTCCTTGTGTTCTTCCGCATTCTTGGAGTAAGCTAATATTTCATCAATGAAGATTAACACAAAATTATCCAAATAAGGGTGGAAGATACTATGCATCAGTCTCATGAAAGTGGCTGGTGCATTAGTCAACCCAAAAGGTAATACCACGAATTCATAGTGACCATATCTTGTGCGGAAGGCAGTTTTATGTATATCTTCATCTTTGATTCTGATTTGATGATAACTGGACCTCAAATTGATTTTTGAGAATACAATAGCTCCTCTTACTTGATCAAACAAATCATCAATGCGTGGTAAAGGATATCGGTTCTTAACAGTCAGTTTGTTTAACTTTCGGTAATCCATGCACATACGCATGGTTCCATCCTTCTTTTTGAAAAACAGTACAGGTGCTCCCTAGGGAGATACACTGGGTCATATATATCCCTTGTCTAGTAATTCCTGAAGCTGCATTTTTAATTCAGTCAATTCTGGCACACTCATACGATAAGGTGCTCGTGAAATCGGTGATGCTCCTTGCAGAAATTCTATTGTAAAGTCTATATCTCTTCTAGGTGGCAATCTGGGTATCTCTTCTGGAAATATATCCTTGAATTCCTGTACTACAGGTATATTTCCCAGTGTGGCAGCTTTTTCTTTAGAATCAGATAATCCTACTTGTATAGCGTACAATTGGCATCCCTTCCTTATACATTTTCCCATTTGGGAAGCTGTAATTGGACGCAGTTGTACAGGATTTTTTATTCCCTGAATCTCTTGGAGATTTCCGTTCTGATCTTTGTAGTAGATAGTCTTCTCTTTGCAATCTATGAGAGTCCAATGCTTCTCCAACCAATCCATACCAAGCAGCACATCATAAGATCCCAAGGGAAAACTATTCAAATCTACCATTAATTGCTATCCACTGATTTGTAATGCACAGTCTGGTATTTTGGTGCTAACTTTCCTTTTGGCTCCAGTAGCCAACTGGAATAACCATGTCTTTCTAAATTTTTGACTTTGCAATTTATAGATTTCTACTAGTTTAGGACTTATATAACTTAAACTTTCTCCCGGATCTACCAAAACGGAAATAGTTTGGGATAATATTTTACCTTCTAGCTCTATCATGGTAGGTTGGAAATCAGCTTGTCTATCTTCCAACGCTGCATTAATTCTAGGCACGCTTCGGGCAACATCTCCCACAGTAGAAGCCTCCTGTATATTGGTTACTGCTTCATCCTTACCCTGCTGTGGGCAGTCTCGATAGTAGTGCGCTGCTCCACAACCCCAACACTGCAGAGGTGGCCTCTGATTTTGAGGTTGCTCAGGTTTACTAGAAGCCTCAACATTTTTATCTCCCACAAGCCACCTTACCCTCTGATGGTTTCTACCGAACTGCCTACTAACTGAATTCCTTGCTGTGTTTTTAAAATTACTGGTTTTGCCTCTTTTAAAACCAGGACTACCTTTGTTTTCTTTCCTTGACTGCCACCATTTTCCTTGGTCTGTTTTGGCTTTAGCTTGCTGATAGCACATTATAGCCTTCCTAATGGCCTCATCCATTGTTTTGGGGTTTACAAACTGGATACGTTCCTTCATATGGATGGGTAAGCTGCTCAAGAATCTCTGTACTTTAGCTTTCTCATCTCTTAGGTAAGGTACGTAACCCAGTAACAATTTGAACTTAGTGATGAACTCGTCCATGGTCAATTGTCCGAGTTTCAAATCATGGAATTCCTGAGCCTTTTCGTCATAAAAGCGCTCTGTCAGGTACTTATCTTTGAAGTACCGTTGGAATTTATCCCATGTCACATCCTAATCCTCTATTCCACGCACGTTCTTCACTTCTTCCCACCATAATGTGGCTTTATCTCGTAGCTGGTAAATAGCTAACCGTGCCTTAAGACCACTGTCATAATCATATACCTGAAAATACCTGTTCATATTAATCAGCCACGCCTCTGCTACTTCCTCTTTCTCTCCATCAAATGTGGGTGGCTTTATCTTCCTAAATTTACCTTGAAGCTCTACCTTTTGCCTTTTATTGGCCTTCTGCTCAGTTTCATTTCCAGATTCAGCCTCATTAAAATTTTTATTTTGATTGCTTCACTGTGACATACTCTTTTCTACTCAGCCTGCATCCTGATCTCCCATTTGCTGTTCATCTCCTTCCTGAAATTCTCTATCAACACTAGGCTTCTCAATTCTTTGGTTTTGCTTATCTGAGAGGCTTTTTCGGATTCTCTCCTGCTCCTGCATCAACCTTACATTATCATTTCGTACTTTCTCCATCTCCTCCTGCAGCTGTTGCACTGTGGTTAACAAGAGGCGAGTTTGGTGCTGCTGTTCTTCAAGTAGCCTGTTAGTCTGTTGATGCTGTTCCATTTCCAACTAAACCCACATTTCGGGATTCCTTTCCTGTTGAGGTTGGATCTCCCCAACATTTTGAGGTGGTGGCTGCAATGGTGTTCTTCTCGTCTGCCCTGTTATTCTTTCCATTTAACACACTTTCTCTCTGTGCATTAATAACACACAATATAACGTTAGTTGACCCAATAGGGTCCCAGCGTTGTAACTTCGCTCTGATACCACTTGTCACAGTCATCCTTAAACAAACTTTGATCAGTAAAAAAAATTTCTTATTATCTATCCACATATAAAATAGACCTTCCAAAATTCACCATGATTGAATAATTGATCACGTACAGGTCTTATGGGAAATTTTCCAATCATTAATACAGGGATAATTTCCAATATACCGGATCATGGTTCACTTTGCATACAATGATTTTTGTTTTAAATATGAATTGCCACGTACCATGTACCGTGACAATATGTTATATTATTTCTTGTTATTAGCTATGGTTTAAAGGTCTTTTAAATTTGCGCCATGGTAATATCGCATGTCGATGTTGATGGCATTCACATCGTATTTAAATATAAAGTACTCTCAAATGCTAAATATCCATATGGCTGTCCTTTGGAAATCTGGCGCTCTTTAATTTTGGTTGATTGACATCTGGGTGGTCTACTCGCCGTGGATCTGGTGATGATCGAACTGTGAAAATGAATTAGGTTTTAGCTAATGTCTTTCGGCTGGTAATTGCTTTTGCTCTCATTGTTTCGCATTCACAACCCGCTGGGGTAGCTTCCAGAGCCGACTTGCTGCTCCAGGTTTTCCTACCCCCTTTTCCTTTGGTTTATGGCTTCTGCGCGATAGCAAGTCAGCGTATCTGTGCGTTGCGCGTTTTCCATAGCTGGAGTATGTTATTTCGCTACTGCAATGGGAGAAATAGTAAGATGAGTTGCTACCCTTGTTGAAATGGTTTTTGTTTGCCTGTCGGCGAGTATTTTTAATTCCTCCCCTAAGTTGAGGCTCAGTTACTTACGCATGCGCTAACTTTCATGAATTTCAGTTATTGCATGGCTATCTATGGTGCAGGTCCTGTCCTGCAAACGCTCTCAGATAACCGACAGGTAATGGATCTCGAGTTCTTCCGGTTATTTTTCCCATTCTTTGCTCCAAGCTAATGAACATGGACATTTATAAAGATAGGGTTTAGGTTTCTGTTGCCATTTTCTTGTTTTAACGACCTTATTTTGTTTTGTGCTGCAGGTATTATGTTATTCTCTACTGCGCTTGCTATGTAACACGCTTTGCAGATTTGCAATGACACTTCTCTAGCTTGGAGTTGGCTAAATGGTGCTCATCCTGCCTACAGGTACCCCTGTCGAGTTCCTAGGCTTATACCTTAGCCGCAACGGCTGATGATTAATTACGGATCTTGGGTTGAAAGTGTTCCTCAGATTTTGTTTGATATACTTGTATGGTACTCAAGATTAATAGCCGCGTCTAGGGTTAAGAGGAAAGGGTTTTGTCTTCCTGCTACAGCCACAGGCCTGTCTCATTTGTATTCGTTCATGGATTCTACACTGCTGTTACCTTAATGACAGACAAAACGTGAACTATTCATATGTTATTTAAACTTGGTTTCGATTCTGGAACTTATGGTTAAATGCTAGTCGAGTTATATGCGAAGAGGTTATGTTCTTTATTTAACAGAGTTTCTGTTCCGCGTTGGTACTATTGCGACTATATCAGTGAATGTATCAGTCTGCCTGTTCTAATTTCTAGTTACGCATAACAAGGTTTTCACCTGTGCGTTCATAAACTATTATTTGTTTTTCCCTTGTTCTTTCTTTCTCTTTTCAATATCTATGGATAAGTTTATTTGAACTGCTGGCAAATTAGATTTCTTCGCCAGTTCAATTTATCTTCCTCTATGCAGAATTTTAGTCCTACGCTTCTCATCGTTATTATGTATAAATATATTTCTGGTTATAATGTATATCTATGTCCCTCATCGCTATGGGGTACGCATATGGTTTTGGTTATGTTATATAGTTACCATTTCCGCTAAAGCTTGTTTCCACTTGCTATAACTGGATATGGTAGTTCTATACACTCTGTTAGCATTCTTCTCTTATGTGGCTCAATGAAGAATCTATTTATTATGAGTATGGCAGTCTTGTTTTCAGTTCTTGTTTTCAGTAATTTATCTTAACCCAGTTATGCTATACTTATCTGTGAACCGTGACCGGACCACGACTTGTCCGTGTAATATCATAGGTTCATGAAGGACGACCAGCCCGAAAACTGGTCACGGATACTGGGCTAATAGTCCTTCGGTTGGCTAATTAGAATTTTAGATTACTTTTTCCTAAACAGATTTAATACTTTTATACAGGGTGTGGAAGCAAATTTTGTTCTAGCTTTTCTTTTCTGTCTGTTACCCTGAAACTCCTGAGTTATTTTAGGCCTTATAAACATATCAGTTTTCCTGTCTAAAAGAAAGATTTATAAATATAATTCTTTTATACTTTTTCAAGGATACAGAATCTCCATCTAATAATACTAAGAAAACAATCATTTTCACTACTGTATAAATTGCAGATTCCATCTAAATATTTTTAAGAAGATAATCACTTATTATACTAACAAATTATAGATTCCCACTCATCTGCACTTAAATCTAACTGATGATACTTGATTTCCTCCCTTCCACGAGTTGGGCAATTACGTCCTGCAACTCTCCCCCGTGCAACCAAGTCTGAGTCTTCGTTGAACACAGAAATCTGGAGGAGAACTCGGGACAATCCGGTCCAATTCTCCAACTCCAGTGGAACATTATGTTCTGAAAGTTCCCTTCCAAGGGTTTACTTTCCAGAATGACAGAATTTCCTTTTCTCACATAGAACCCCAAACTCTCCTTAGAATTTCTTATTTATTCCAGAGTTTTTCCTTTGGTAACTGTGGAACTGTTTTTCTGTTCAACTAACTCCAGATATTGAATTACTTTTACCATCAGTTTTTACTCATGAAACTACTTTCACAAGTAATTCTCGTATTCCAATACCAAAATTAATTTTTGTTTATAATATTCTATTTGAAATAAATCAACAGTCATAATTAATCCATTCTTAACATTAATCTAACCATTACAAGTTACAAAGGCAGGGCTATTAAACTTGAGTTCAATTAGATCACTACTTTTAATAATAGTTGTATTTTTTATTTGTTGTTTATAACAATATTATTATTAATAATTAATAATAAACCTTAAGTTTAATATTATTATTAAATATTGATTTTAATATTAATATGAATATTAATGTTAATATCAATAAATTATTAATATTATTAATGATAGCAAAGTTTTTAATATAAATAGTATTAATATTAATAAATATATTAAATTATGTTTGTTGATTTTATTTATAAAAATTAATGGACATATAAATGATGGAAAATGATACTTTAAACAATATTTTATTAATGTAATTATACTAGTATTTAATATATATATATATATATATAATTTAGATTAAGATAACAATTTGACCATTTAGATAATTTATTCTTTGATTAAGGAAAATGAAAATAAACAATATATATGTTTTGAAATTTAAGTATGAGGGGTTTCTGCATTGCATTATATTAGATATCATTCATCTATCACTATTTCCATGAGAGGTAGTCATAACTAACTAATTTCTCATGTTTTTGAATAGTCCACTTAGCACTCATTATATCTAGTGATGATGATAAAATATCAAAGAAAAATTTAATATGATAATGAAAGTCAAATAATGTCATTCCTCGTCTTTATGTTTAATATTTTTCCCATACATAATTGTTCATTTGTATTTTTCTCCAACAATCATTATTTCTACTATAGTCTTATAATATAACCTTATTAATATAATTGAACAATATATATATCTACTATTTAAATTTAAATTTATTTACATCTAATAATGAACCGTGAACCGTATATGCCCTACCACATTAAAAAAACAAAAGCTATAGCCTAAAAAAATAATGGTATCAGCAACCAACAAAGTTGTTCACGTAAATATTATAAAATATTATATATTAGTCACGAGCTACTCACCGTTCAATTTTATACTCTAGCGAAGTCAAGTCCATGCCAATTTTCCTTTTCATAATCCATGGCTTTTGGAAAGCGACTTGAGCCGTCCCTGTACACTGTACTTCGTCTAGAGTTACTCGCAAAGTTTGGAATCTCAGTTACACATTTTTATTTTTTTTCACCCGTGTATAATAGTCAAAGTCCATGCCGTGTAGGGCAACTGGCAAAGTGGAACTTTCAAAACCATGGACCGTGTAATTGAACAGTGGTTTTTCATTTACCTAATACATGATACTAATAAATACTGACCATATTTGTTCAAATCCCAATCCTGCGTCCGGGTGTTGATGTCGCCTCGTCTCTGGAAGACGGAAATGCTCTAACTTGAAATTTAGGAAGAACATTGACTCTTACATTTGCAGTTTTGGAAAACCATGGAAATTTTTGTATGATTTTGATATAATTTATTAGAAATATTGGGAAATTTAGATTACAATTATTAAATCTTAATATTGTTTCTCAAAATATTTTGATACAATTCATTATAAATTTTGAGAAATTTAGATTAAAATTGTCAAATTTCAAATTTTTGCAATTTATAATACTACATCCATTTCCACAAGATTCAAGCCCTCAGACTATCAAATTTCTTAGGGAAAAAAACCCAAATTTTAGCAACTTTTGCAGGCTTGGTAGACAACGAACATTTGCAAGCCAGGCCCTGCCCTGCCCTGCGATGGCAAGGAAGATAAAAGCTTTAATCAACACCATGTCACTTATCGTACATGTTTGTATCTTTATGCGTCTCTCAGCTGCTGATCCTCACACTACTTTCCTTTGGCATGATTGTGGGAATAGCAAATATGCAAACTGTAGCGCCTTCCAGGGTCATCTGAATCAGGTTATGGACTCACTGGTCACTAACGTCTATCCCAGTGGATACAATGTGTCATCTATTGTCGTGGAGGACAACAGAATTTGTTCAATTTATGGGCTTGTCCAGTGCCGGGGAGATTTAAACCCTTCCGATTGCCAACAGTGCGCATCTACGGCGAAATCAAGGCTGCTTCAGGGATGCAATAATGCTGATCATGGATTTATTCAACTGGACGGCTGCTTCTTACGTTACGACAATTTTCAGTTTTATTCCGATTGGCCGATTGAGACTACAACAGTAAAAGTTATTTGCGATCCTACGAACAGCAGTCGGCCACAGCTATCGCCATTAGATGTAAGGAGCATGCTGTTCAGTATTACCATGAAAGCTGCACAGAATCCGGCACTTTTTGCTGCAGATTCAGTCAATTTGCCTACGAGTTTAAACTTAAAGGAGACTGTGTACAGCATGGCACAGTGTTGGAAAGGTCTGTCTTCAGCAAAGTGCGGATTGTGCCTAACTTATGCCCTGCCAAATATATTTTCATGCCCACCTGGAGCTATGGGAGCAAGATCCGGATTAAGCAGTTGCTTTTTGCGTTATGATGTTAATGATTTTCTTGACATTTCCGTTCACTCGCAGAGTCCTGCAGGATCCGGTATGGTCTTGGCATATTTTACAATGAACTTGAGTTTAATCCGATCGTAAGCTGAAATTAAAATTTGATTTTGGAATGTTTTGAAAATCTGACATTTAGCTTAATTCTATCAGATTCTCAAAATATTTCAAGAAAATAAAAAAGAATTTGCAGGATTTTATATAGTCAATTTGCTGATATTTCTTTTGTAAATTCTATGCAGAAGGCAAAAGATCTAAGGTGTTGAGGATAGCTTTGGGCTTAGTAGCCGCTACGGTTGGATTGATTGCATCCATAGGAATTTGGAAGTGGAATTTTTTCTCTCATTTGAAATGTTGGCAACAGAATTCTGGAAACAGAGGTCTTTAAGTTACTGCTGTCATTTAATGTTAAAGATTTAAGATGCGTCTCATTAACTTGTTTTTTTTTTCAGATCTTTGAAGCACTTTAATTGATGATGACAGAGTATTATGTGAAATATGCATTCAAAATTCAAATAAATGTCATGTGATTGTTTTGTCAGGTGAGAGAGGAGAATTTACCTTATCGCCAATGATAGCGAATCCAGAACTTATTATGAATTATGATATTGTGAGAGAGGCTACGTCAGATTTTAAAATAGAGAATAAGCTTGGCGAAGGAGGTTTTGGATCCGTTTATAAAGTAAGCCATTATTAACGTTAAGTGAAATTACACCTATGGAATTTAAAGCTGCATCTTTATGTCCATTGAAGAATATTTCCTAATCTGATTGCAGAGTATCTAGGAATTTAACCCTCATGAGAGAGGTTAATGAATGTTTAGGAGAGAGGTTGAGAGGTTAATTGTTATACACCTTTCTTGATTATAAAAAAAATCCCTTTTCTGACCATTAAATTCCGAAATATGCTTGGATAATTGTTTTACCCCTTTCTGGATTATCAAAAAACCCTCTTTTCTGACGATTAAATTCCCAAATATTTCTGGAATCTGCAGTATAAATTCAAGATTATCAACTAAGAATGCAAATATTTCTGGAATTTGTAGTATAAATTCAAGATTATCAACTAAGAATACAAATAATATTGGCTGATTTGCAGGGGATTCTACCTGATGGCAAAGAGATAGCAGTGAAACGATTGCGTGTAGGTTCGAAGCAAGGGGACGTTGAATTTCTGAATGAAGCAAATCTCATCAATCGTATTCAGCACAGGAATCTAGTGAAATTGCTTGGTTGCTCCGTTGAAAGCTCAGAGAGGCTGCTAATTTACGAATACCTCCGGAACAACAGTCTCGACCAGATTTTATTTGGTCTCTACTCGCTCTTGATCTATTTAACGAATGCTGGATTGATCCATTCATTTGTGCATATTGATCTTTTTAATGACTCTGGTGCATTAATGGCAGATACAACAAAACGGCATTCGCTTCACTGGGAAAAAAGGTATGAAATCATAGTTGGAATAGCGCGTGGGCTGGCCTATCTTCACGAGGAGTCTGACGTTCGGATCATCCACAGAGACATTAAAGCCAGCAATATTTTACTCGACAGTAAATACAGAGCCAAAATAGCAGATTTTGGCTTAGCCAAATTCTTTGCAGAAGATGAGAGCCACGTCAGCACTAGAGTTGCAGGAACTTTGTAAGAATTTAACTAACTTGACCTAATAATAATTCACAATACATGAACCAGCTCCAGCTCGTAGATATGTATAATTTCAAGAAATCAAGATAGGCTCAAGAAATCAAGATTTCATTGTGCAGAGGTTACATGGCTCCTGAGTACGCCTTACGTGGACAGCTGACAGAGAAAGCAGATGTATTCAGCTTTGGCGTGCTTGTACTTGAGATTATCAGCGGAAGAAAGAATCAGAGTTTGGCTCAAGATATGGAGCTTCTCATTGAAGGGGTAATTGACCGTGGATCCCAATTTTCAAGTTAAATGTTTTTAAAAATGTCCATATCCTTATGCCGAACCTTTGCTAACACAGGTTTTTGTTGATATTGGCCAAGCAGGCATGGAAACTGTATAAATCTGAGAGAGCAATAGAAGTTATGGATCCCACACTGGAGGGAAGTTATTCGTGGGAAGAAGCGACTAGAGTTATCACAGTTGGTCTTCTGTGCACGCAAGCAGCAGCTGCTTTGCGGCCTTCGATGTCCCGCGTGGTGTCGATGCTGACAAGTAAGCAAGAAGAACTTCCTTCCCCTATGAGGCCTGCTTTCATAGACCTGGACGGTGCGGACGCAGGTCCTGAGCAGGTTAGACGTCCTCCTGCTCCTGACACAACATTAAGAGGTAACCAGTCGTCAGACGCTACTACACCATTCGAAATCTTTTCTGCGGCCGCTGATCCTTCATCAGGCATTCTGGAGCCGAGGTGAAAATCGCCCTTATCAGGCATTCTGAAGTCGAAGTAAAAATCAATAGGCTTTTGGACGCAGTGGATTGCAGAGTCTAATTGAAGAAATAGATTCTGAGAATCATATTATGTATCAATTATTTGTTTGACCTTAAGCTTGGCCATGGCCAAATCAAAATAACGCTGAAATTTGGTTATATTGATTGCCTGTAGGTATGTATGTAAAAGCTGAAATAGATTCCGAGAATCAGATTATGTATCAATTATTTGTTTGACCTTAAGCCTGGCCATGGCCAAATCAAAATAACGGTGAAATTTGGTTATATTGATTGCCTGTAGGTATGAAGGTAAAAGATGCTGTAATATTTATTTTTTAAATTATTTAAAAATTTTACTGAGTAATTAACGTAGATTTGAAATAAAAATAAAAAATAATATTGTGTTAATTTATCATAAATTTTTAAGAAGAAAATTTTCGCCAAGATTTATCATAAATGATTAGATATGGATTACAGAATTTAAACTCTCAAATATTATGCTAATATAAAAATTTTATGTTAATTTTTTTATGTTAACTAATTAATTAACTTAAATTTGATTTGGCTAAATTATTATTGATTTTTGAACTAAGAAAATTTATAAATTTTATGTTAATTTTTTATTATTATTTTTTATTAATTAACTTAAATTTGATTTGGTTAAATTATTAGTGATTTTTGAACTCTAAATTTATGAGAACTTATAATATTGCTTATAATATTAATAAAATATAACCTCCTCATTAGGTATTTAAGAAAGGATCACGAGTGGGCGTTGATCACGAGATACTATGGTATGCCAATCTGTTAAATCAAAATCGGTGTTGCAAGCCTTACCAATTTATCAACTGTCTAGAAGAGCATGCCCGAAAGGGATTTGTTCTCAACTAGTATGTGAGTTCAAGAAAATTTTATTGCAGGGCGCCCAAGGCAACAGGAAATGGGCTCTTCTTTCCTGTGACAAGCTACTCAAACCAAAGGCTGCAGGTGGACTAGGCCTACGTGATCCATCAATCTTGAATAATGTGCTGGGAGCGAAACTCTGGCAGCGTTGGATTCAGGGAGGCCCAGACCTGTGGAAGAATATATGGATCACTAAATATGATATGCCACGCAGAGTCTCTGGCAGATTAAAGAAAAACCTGGTCCCAAGAGGCTCATCCATTTGGAATTTGGCAGCAGTGAACCGCTATTCAATTCGGTTCCACATTTTTTGGGAGGTTAGGGAAGGAGGTACAGCTCTTTTTTGGGAAGACTCTTGGCAACAGCGGGAGAAACTATTCAGTCGACTTGACTTGGGCGAAATTTTTTTATATACGAACACACCAAATCATAGGCTCCTACAACACTACTGGTGTCAAAATCACAATGACCTGTGGAGGAAATGGAAAGACAAAACATACTGGCTGGCAGCTCCAGAAACGCAACAATGGGAAAACCTTGCTAAAGAACTCAAAACTAGAAAAATCAGACAAGCTTCTGGACCATACATACTTAGATGGGGATATTTAACAAAAGGGCAATTTACAATTAAAGAAGGATACTATATTCAATCCCAACAAGCTCAATATGATATTCGACCTCTATGGAAAAAAATCTGGGTATTGAAACACTGGCCTAAGGTGGAGTATTTCTTATGGTTGGTAAGCCATAGAAGGATTTTGACCTGGGAAAATCTACAGAAACGTAGGATGTTAGGACCCTCTTGGTGCTCCTTGTGTCAAGTAGAGATTGAAACGACAGAACATCTTCTGAACTCTTGCCCAATGGTGCAACAGCTGTGGAGGAGCCTGGAACAACTGTTTAGGAAAACAGATAAAAGGAATGAAAGCATCACAGAAACCATCCGCAGTTGGCGACAGAGGAGGTTTCACTGTCAAGTGATTAATAGAGCATGGACACTCTCATTCGGATTCCTCCTTTGGCATATTTGGAAGGAAAGGAACCGTGGGGTTTTCCAAGACACTGAACAACCATTGCATCACATTTGGCAGCGATCCATAGATAATATTCGTGAAACTATCCTAGTTGAAAGTTGGGCAGAGGAGGATTGGTAGACGGTGGGTTTTGAATCCCAGATATTAGATTATTTAAATCTTAAACCGCAGATGTTGTATAAAAGTTTGTGGAAGTACAGACCACCTAGCGAAACTATTGAGGAAAACTGGACGCCCCCCCAACCTGGCTTTATCAAACTGAATTATGACAGGGCCTCTAAAGGTAATCTGGGGCAAGCGGGGTCAGGAGGGATTTTTCGCAACTCTCAAGGGGCAGTCTGCCAGTTTTATGCCTTGGACCTGGGCTATGCCACAAATAATGAAGCCGAACTGATAGCGGTCAAACAAGGTATTCTTATTACAATCAGAGAAAATTATCAGAGAATCATAGTTGAAGGAGATTCAGCAATGGTCATAGGAGTTCTCCGAAAGTTGCAGCAAGGCACACCCTGGGAGAAAATCTCACACAGTTGGTGAACAAATGCCCTCATTCAAGAAGTGAGCCAGCTGTTGAAACAGATCCAGTACTTGATCCCAACCCATATTCGGCAAAAAGGTAATGCAGCGGCAGATTATCTGGCTAATTGGGGATGTAAATAGCTTGAGCGTTCCATAGATGCTCGCCCCACAAATGCTATATGGGAGGTGGAACTCCATTCTCTCCAACTAATTGTGAGTAAAGATCTCCAACCCCCCGATCGGGGTGTACACTTGTCCGGCAGTAATCAATGGGTGTTAATAGTTGGAGAATTGTTCGTCCTACAAACAATCACGGTTCATAATGGCGCATTGGTATCCCACCTCACGGCAATATGTGAAAGCCCGTTCTTTAATGATTTTGTAGGATGGACAGCCTGTGCTGTCAGACTACCGATGGAATGTTTTTGATATGGTAATTCGGTTGCCTCCCTCCCTTCATTCGTTTACGCATCGCTCCTTGCATGCAAGTGTTTGGAGGCAGCAGCGGAGGAAGCCGGGCATTGTTCACTCAGTTAGCTACTCGACCTGGTGGGGGTATGTATATAGTTTTTTTCTTGCTCTCACGGTTGCCGTCGTTATGGTTTCGGGTTGCTTGGTGTATAATATGGCGGATTTGTTTTTCTTAATGGTTTTTAGTTTTGTTCCTCCTAATTTGAAGCCGGTTAAACCATGCTTTCGCGACCCCTACAACTCATTAGCCAAACCTAATCTCTGTGTTGTAAATCATGTTAGCTCTGGGACCAGAGTCAGGTCAATCCCGTCTGGCACCTTGCAGGTGGCACGGTGGCATTTTGCGGGTAGGGTAAGGAGCTCTTGGCATCGGGCAGTAGGCATGGTTACCTACAGTGGTAGTTATTGGGTTGGTCAATGTAGTAGATGCAATTTTCATGCCCAATGGGACAATCTGAGGCGTTTATGCTTTTAGTCTTTCTTGTATCTTCTGTGTTGGGGTTTTATTAGGGTGAAGTCCCAAATGAGTCCCGCTCCTTCTATGGGCCCTGCTGTCACCCCTGTAAATGCTCATTCCGCGAGCCTTACCACAATTACCCGTGTGCGGTCAGTTCTGCTACAGTCCCTCCAGGTTAACTTCGCTAAGAGGTTTTGTTTGTGGATTTGGGAAACAACGTCCTCGGTCTTTTGTGCCTTGGGTAGTCATACCGCCCTCACGTACTGCTGTAATATTCGGTTCCTGTGGTTAGTAGTTCTCTGCTTGTTGCGTAGAAGCACCATCGATGCTTATGGGGTGAAAACCAGGTGGTCCTCTGATGTTGTTCACTCCCTTATCGTGTTTTGCTGCTTGTCTGTGTTGATGTTTAGGCTTCTGTTCACTATGGGGAAGCGTCGGTCCAATTCTCAACCTGCAAAAGGGAAACAGCAGGTTCAGTTTGAGCCAATCCCAAAGAAGCGAGGTCGAAAATCCAATTTAGAGATTCTAGAGAACCTAGCTACAAATTATGTCATGGGAAATTCATCTACGGTTCGCCAAGAAATTCGTGGCTGGGAACAAGACATTCAGACAGATCCTGAAGATAATGAAGTGGAAGCTGAAATCTTGGACTTCATAACCGACCCTGGAAACACTCGAGGTCGTCTCACATTATTCCAACAGACTATCCATACATACTGGATAGTTAAGTGCCTTCTTGCAAAGGCTATACAGAGTTTTCCCCCTGGCCAAGCTCAGAAAGACTCAACAAAGATAGAACTCCGCCTTCTGGACATGCTACAAGATATGCAGAACCAGCTACAACATATTAAGATCACCCAGTATCAGGCAACTGACCGCATTAGCATACTTGATGATCGAGTAGGCCGTATGGAAAAGCAGCCCCAACAGCTATAGCAAGTGGATATGCCAGGGTCTACAGTGAAAGACCCAGCTCCAGTCTCTTCTTCAGATGGCTAGTGGTTCTTTTTATAATGTTGTTTTATGAAATTTGCAGTTTTGAATGAACTTATTTTCTATTATCAGTATGTAGATAAGTATGCACTAGAACAGATAGCTCATGAAGGTTATAGACAGATGAAATTATTTCAATTTTGGTTTGCTTTTCATGCACTCAGATGGCCAACATACCTGGTTTCCTACGGGCAGGTTGAGGCCACAAACTGAATTTATAATTTTGTAACCTGCTTTGCGAATATACATAGAAAATAGTGAGGCCCTACTATATTTACAAAAAAAAAAAAAAATAAGAAAAATATAACCTATTTAAAAAAAATTAAATAAGTCTATCTAACTATAGCCACACCCATTATTTTTTAAGATTTGTCTTTTCTATATTAAGATACATAGTAATATTAAGAGTTTATTAGTAACATAGCTACATTAAAAAAATTCAAATATTAGTCAATTAGTTCGATTCGGCCGAATTATCCTTGAAAATTCGATTCGTTTTACCATACATTGATGATATAGGGGGAGACATCGAAACTGATGATGATAAGTTGATTAAAAACTGGTTTCTTTGGCTTGCCAACATTACAAAAATATTAATGGCTCATGGTTTATATTTCTCAAATCTCAAAAGCTGGTTTCTTTGGCTTGCCAACATTACAAAAATATTAATGGCTCATGGTTTATATTTCTCAAATCTCAAAAGCTGGTTTCTCTTCGGTGCAAAAATTAATGGCTTGTCGTTTATATTCCTCAAAGCTCATAGAGAGGGGGCCAGTCTAATTGGTAAGCCATAACAATAGGCATTTTTACTAAGATTACAAGTTTTGGTAGCAGTGTAATTGGTGCACCACAACAATAGGTATTTTTATTGAGATTATAAGTAGTTTTGGTAAATTTTGAAATATATAAGTAGATTTTTTGAAAAATATTGAATTGAATTATTTCTTTATCTTATCTTATTGTATTTGAATTTGAATTTGGACTTAGTAATTATAGTTAGTATTACAAACACAAAAGAAATCTGCATTTCAAATCAGGAATCTTACGGACATCTTGGAGGAAAAAGTTTTTTTCCCATTACTTTCGGTATTGATTGGTGATGTTGAGTCTGTACTTACAAAACGTTTAAAGGAATTGTTGGTCCGGGTTGAGTTTGTATTTGTTGAAAATATTAAAGTCACATGCAAACCCCGTGCAGGTAGAAACATAGTACAACAGGGGTAGCAACAGAGGTTGAGTGCACACCTCTGTGCATTTAACAGGGTTTAATGGAGTTGTAAGGAGGAATTTAAATTTTTATGGACGCATCTGCTTTTTGCAAAGGAGCATTGAAGAATCGTGGTTCAACCACGCAACATAGTTTTATTAAAAGGGAAGTCTTTTCGGGCATAAATCCCTCACCAACCAACAAACAGAGTTTTTTGTTAAAAGCGCCAAGTTTCAAGTTTTTTGAATGGGCCAAGTGATTGTGGTCCCCATAACTTTTTTCGTTCCATCGCAGAACTTGCGATGCGATGTGGTCCCCAGCACCATCGCTCATCGCAATAGCCAAATGCTAAATTTTTTGTGTCTTGTTGATGTGAAGTGCCGAAGCGATGCGATGTTGCGATATCGCACATCGCATATCGCAACGGGCAAGAGTGTTATGCCACTGCAAAGAGTTCACCGTCGATGATGCGATGCGATGTGGTCCCTACCACCATCGCACATCACACATCGCGCATAACCATTCCGCCCATCCATATATGTGTTCCGTCGATGTCGATAGCGCTTAGCGCCCATCGCGGCATCGCGCCATCGCAACAACGTGCCATCGCTCATCGCGAAAGCCAAAGTCCATTCCACCAAATCATCATTCCACTGGAGCACCGATGCGATGTGGTCCCACTGCCACGTGGACCAATCACGTTGATTCACGTTTGTTTTACCCATGACGTCACATTCACCTTTTGGTACGCAAAGATTTTATGAAATCGGATTCAGTTTTGATTTGAATTCCGCGAGCCCTAGTAGCTGGCCAATCACAAGCTGTTCACGCTCGTTTTGAGCTTGCTGACGTAGGGGTGTTTTGTAACGCAAAAAGTTTCCATTTCAGTTTGTTGAAGTATTTGAAGTCCAGGTAAAGGTTCATTGTTTTTGATGAAATATAGTGTTACGAGGGCAGTGTTAAAGGTTTCAAAAGAACCACGGGGTGCCTCCGCAGTTGAACAAACGATCAATCGTTGACCAGAGATCAACGGTGGAGATTTAGTGCGGGGGCACAACGAAGATCTATTGTATTCGAGGGAGAATGCTTATGCAAGGACCCACAAGGAAAGGGTTTCGCATATGTTTTATTTCATAGTTTGTTTTATGTTTTTAAAATAGTCGTGCCATATATAAAGTTCAAAATAACATAGTTGTTGAGTGATGAAAGTTATTGTTTTGCACGGACAGACTGTGTGTTGTGTTACGTAATACCTAAAGGCAGAAATAGAGACAGAGAAAAAGATTGTGAGCACTGCATCTGTAGCAGCCAAATCATTGTAAAACCAGAACCTAGTTCTGAAGATTGAATCCATCATTTTGTAATAGTTTTCATTGTTAATGAAACATAAAAGTTTTTTTTTGTGTCATCTCTGTCCAGTGAGCAAGAATTGTTCACATTTCTCTATGTTAAAGGAGGAGAATTTTTATTCTCCCTTTGTGTTCGAAGTATTCAGAAATTCTAACATGGTATCAGAGCTTATCTAGGCTCTTTGAAGGTGTCAAAGACGCTGAAGGAGGAAGAAGGATTTGTTGTAGCAGTTCTCCAGTAGCATGAAGGCTCAGAAGAAGTAAAGTTCAGGTATTTCTAAAAAAAAATAGAGTTTTTGTTTTGTTTAAAATAACAGTCCTCAGTGATAGAGTTTGTCTTTTTAAAGAAGAAAAGATAGTTTGTTTAAGAAAAAAACAATCAAGTTTAGTTCAGAGTTCAGTTTATAAGTAATGGGTGGACCAAGCTCCAGTATGAGTATTGGAAATACTCAGCTAACACAATTTAATGGGAAGAACTATGATTATTAGGCCATTACCATGAAGGTCTTGTTTGCCTCCCAGAATTTATGGGAATTTGTAGAAGATGGTTTTGAAGAACCAGTAGATGAACAAGAGTTTAATGCCTTAACACAGGCAGAGAAGGATCTATTGAAGAGCAATAGGAAGAAAGACTCTAAGGCCCTCTTCTATCTCTATCAAGTAGTACATGAGAGTATGTTTCCAAGGATAGCAACAGCTAAGAGATCCAAGGATGCATGGGATACCCTTAAAACAACCTATCAAGGCATGGAGAAAGTAAAGATAGCAAAACTACAATTGCCAAGGAGAGATTTTGAAACTCTCTGTATGAAAGAGTCTGATAATATAGACTCATTCTTCACACATGTGATTGGGATGGTCACACAGATAAGGTCTCATGGAGAGACACTTAAAGAAAAAATGATTGTGGAGAAATTATTGAGGAGCCTACTCTCAAGGTTTGATGTTATTGTAACCACCATTGAAGAGACAAAGGATCTCTCAAAGTTCACATTAGATGAACTTCATGCATCACTTATGACTCATGAACAGATATTGGGAAGATCAGTAAACCCATCTTTGGAGCATGCCTTTAAGACCCAGATTCCTTTTGGAAGAGGAAGAGGAAGAGACAGAAGCCAAAAAAGAGGAGGAAAAAACAGCGCTTCACATTCACATGGAAAGAGCAATAGTCAGAATCAAAGCCAAGGCCAAAACAACAGCTAGTAAAGTGGACACCAACATGCTCATGGACAAAGGTATGACAAATCCAATGTCCAAAGTAATTATTGCAAGAAATATGGGCACTATGCCAATGAATGTAGGAAAAAGCGAAATGAAATGAATAATAGGCAGAATGTTAATGTAGCAAGAGAAGAAAAGAACCCAAAGAATGTGTTGTTAACATGTAATGTAACACAAGATAGACAAGATGATGTATGGTTCTTAGATTCATTTGCAATAATCACATATTTGAAACATAGCAATGTTTGCCAATCTTGATGAAGATATTAAATACGAGAAGTAACAATTTAGGCGATACTAAGATCTATGTAAAGGGAAAAGGTAGAGTAAGTATGCATTGCGAAATGGAGAGCAAAAATTTGTACGAGATGTATACTATGTTCGGCACAGAAATGTAATCTTTGGAGCGTTGGGCAACTCATTAGCAAAGTTACAATGTATTCTTCAGAAAATAGTGTGTGCAAAATCATGGACATACCTCAAGCAAGAAGATTATTCTTTGAAGTGCAAATGACCGGCAATAGAATGTTTCCCCACTCAAGCTTCCCGATACTAAGTTGAAGGAAAGAAAAGATATAAACAGTTGTAACTCAAGAGGTCTTTCAAAAGGAAGTGAAAGATGAGAATTGGTTATGGCATTTGAGATTTGGACATATCAATTTCGGAGGTCTGAATTTGATGCACAGAAAAGGAATGGTAAGAGGACTACCATTGATAGAGAAATCGGATAGCCTATGTGAAGGCTACATCTTGGGCAAACAACACAGAGAAAACTTTTCATCTGGAAAAATCATAAGGGAAAAAGCACGCTTAGAAATTATCCATTCAGATTTGTGTGGGCCGATGCAAACAACATCAGTTTCAGGCAACAATTATATGTTGACTTTCATTGATGATTTCACTAGGAAAATATGGGTTTATTTCCTAAAGTATAAAAGTGAAGTTTTTGAGAAATTTTGCTACTTTAAAGCTCTTGCAGAGAAACAGAGTGGGAAGCATATCAAAGTTCTAAGAACTGATAGAGGAGGTGAGTACATCTCAAAATAGTTTCAGCGTTTTTGCAGAGAAAATGGCATACATAAGAAATTTACAACAAGGTACACACTGCAGCAAAATGGAGGTGCTGAAAGGAAGAATCGAACCATCATGGAAATGGTGAGAAGTATGCTAAAGGAAAAAAAATTGCCAAATGAGTATTGGGCAGAAGCTACAAATTGTGTTGTGTATATTTTAAATAGATGCCCAAAAAAAGCAGTAATGAACAGAGTTTCAAAAGAAGCATGGAGTGGCAGAAAACAAGGAGTCACCCACATGAGAGTTTTTGGGTGTGTGGCTTATGCACACATTTCATATCAACTGAGGAAGAAGTTGGTCAGTAAGGGGGAGAAGTGCATCTTCCTTGGATATTGTGAAGATTCCAAGGGATATAGATTGTATAACCCATCCACAAAGAAATTTGTTATAAGCAAAGATGTGCAATTTATTGAAGAAGAAGCATGGGATGGAAGCATTGAGAAAACAGTCAATGTCAAATGTTGTTTGTCTCATGATGAAGATGAGGAAAATGTGGCTGAAAATAATACCTCATCAGTAGCACCACCTCCACCAACACAAGGACAACAAGGGACACCTCGAGCAAGAGTAAGAACACCCTTGAGAACAAATGAGAGTGCTTCTCCATGCACACCACATGGAGCAGATTGAGTGCTACTTCAAGCACAAGTACACCAAATGAAGAAGGGACAAGATTCAGAAATATTAATGAAATTTATGAGCAAGAGACAGCAAATGAAGGTATGAACTCTTTATTTGCTTTATATTGTCATGTTGATGATCCTATTCATTTTGAAGAAACTATAAAAGATAGAAAATGGATAGAAGCCATGGATGAAGAAATTAATGCAATAGAGAAGAACAAAACATGGGAATTGGTTGATCTCCTAGAAGGGAAAGAAGTCATTGGAGTGAAGTGGGTCTATAAGACCAAAAGAAATGTTGAAGGTAAGATTGAAAGGCACAAGGCCAGACTTGTTGTCATAGGATACAAGCAGTAACATGGAAGAGATTATGAAGAAAATTTTGCACCAGTTGCAAGAATGGAAATAATGAGAGCAGTGTTGTCCATAACAGCACAAAAAAAATGTAAGGTTTACCAAATGGATGTAAAATCAGCGTTTTTAAATGGATTTTTAGTGGAAGAGGTTTATGTTGAACAACCTCTAGGCTATGAGAAAAAGGGCCAAGAGCACAAAGTTTGCAAATTGAAGAAAGCTCTTTATGGGCTGAAGTAAGCACCAAGAGCATGGTACAGTAGGATAGATTCCTATCTACTGGAAAATTGGTTTGAAAAATGTGAAGGAGAACCCACATTATACATCAAGGAGAAAGATGGTAAGATGCTCATTGTTTTTTTATATGTTGATGATGTGATATTCACAGGTAATGATGATTACCTTATTGAAAATTTTAAAATAGTCATGAAAGATGAATTAGAAATGACTGATATCAGATTGTTTAGATACTTCTTAGGAATAGAAGTAGAGAAAAATGAAAATGGGATTTTATCTCTCAAGAAAAGTATGTTAATGAAGTTTTGGCAAGGTTTAATATGCAGGATTGCAAGGCAGAAATTACTCCCACAGTAATGGGATTGAAATTGAGCAAAGATGACAGCAACAAGGATTTTGATCCAAGTTTGTATAAGAGCATAGTTGGTAGCCTCATGTATTTGACTGCAACTAGGCTTGATATTATGCATGCTGTGAGTTTTATTTCCAGATTTATGGAGAGGCCAAAAGAAGCACATTGGCAAGCAGCAAAAAGAATTCCGAGGTATGTAAAAGGAACAAAGAGGTATGGTATTTTGTATGCTACTTCAGAAAATTCTGAATTAATTGGATATACTGACAGTGATTGGGCTGGAAGTATTGATGACCAGAAAAGTGCTTCTAGTTATGTTTTTCATATGGGTTCAGGAGCCATTTCATGGGCTTCTAAGAAACAACCTATTGTGGCATTATCTACAGCAGAGGCAGAGTATGTGGCAGCTACAGCAGTAGCGTGTCAAGCAGTGTGGATGAGAAGAATGTTGAGGAATTTATGTCAAGAACAGGTAAAATGCACAATGATTTATTGCGACAATAGCTCAACCATAACGTTGTCAAAGGATTCTGTGTTTCACAAAAGAACGAAACACATAGATGCCAAGTTTCACTACATAAGGGAATTGGTGAACAATGGAGAAATTGTTTTACAACATTGTAGAATAGAGGAGCAATTTGCAGATATTCTGACAAAGCCATTGGGGCATAAGAGTTTTGAATATTTAAGAAAATGCTTGGGTATAATAGATAACCCAGAAGCTAACTTTAAGGGGGAGTGTTGAAAATATTAAAGTCACCTGCAAACCCCGTGCAAGTAGAAACATAGTACAACAGGTGCAACAACAGAGGTTGAGTGCACACCTCTGTGCATTTAACAGGGTTTAATGAAGCCGTAAGGAGGAATTTAAATGTTTATGGCTTCAACTGCTTTTTGCAGAGGAGCATTGAAGAATCGTGGTTCAACCATGCAACAGAGTTTTATTAAAAGAGAAGTCTTTTCAGGCGTAAAGTCCTCACCAACCAACAAACAGAGTTTTTTGTTAAAAGTGCCAAGTTTCAAGTTTTTTGAATGAGCCAAGTGATTGTGCTCCCCACAAGTTTTTTCGTTCCATTGCAAAACTTGCGATGGGATGTGGTCCCCACCACTACCGCTCATCGCAATAGCTAAATGCCAGATTTTTTGTGTCTTGTTGATGTGAAGTAGCGAAGCGATGCGATGTTGCGATATCGCACATCGCATATCGCAACAGGCAAGAGTGTTATGCCACCACAAAGAGTTCACCACCGATGATGCGATGTGATGTCTTCCCTACCACCATCGCACATCGCACATCATGCATAACCATTCCGCCCATCCATATATGTGTTCTGCCGAAGTATAACCGCCGATGCCGATAGCACTTAGCGCTCATCGCATCATTGTGCCATCGCAACATCACTTATCGCTCATCGCCAAAGCCAAAGTCCATTCCGCCAAACCATCATTCTGTTGGAGCACCGATGCGATGTGGTCCCACTGCCACGTGGACCAATCACGTTGATTCACGTTCGTTTTACCCATGACATCAAATTCACCTTTTGGTACATGAAGATTTTATGAAATCGGGTTCAGTTTTGATTTGAATTCCGTGGGCCCCAGCAGCTGGCTAATCACAAGCTGTTCGCGCTCGTTTTGAGCTTATTGACGTAGGGGCGTTTTGTAACGCGGAAATTTTCCATTTCAGTTTGTTGAAGGATTTGAAGTCTGGGTAAAGGTTCATTTTTTTTGATGAAATATAGTGTTACAGAGGCAATGTTAAAGGTTTCAAAAGAACCATGGGGTGCCTCCGCAGTTGACCGAATGATCAATCGTTGACCAGAGATCAACGGTGGAGATTTAGTGCGGGGGCACAATGAAGATCTATTGTACCCAAGGGAGAATGCCTCCGCAGGGACCCACAGGAAAGGGTTTCGCATGTGTTTTATTTCATAGTTTGTTTTATGTTTTTAAAATAGCCACGCCATATATAAAGTTCAAAATAGCATAGTTGTTGAGTGATGAAAGTTATTGTTTCACACAGACAAATTGTGTGTTGTGTTATGTAATGCCTGAAGGCATAAAGAGAGACAGAGAGGAAGATTGTCAGCGCTGCGTCTGTAGTAGCCAAATCATTGTAAAACTAGAACCCAGTTCTGAAGATTGAATCCATCATTTTGTAATAGTTTTCATTGTTAATGAAATAGAAAAGTTTTTTTTTTGTGCCATCTCTGCCCAGTGAGCAAGAATTGTTCACATTTCTCTGTGTTAAAGGAGGAGAATTTTTATTCTCCCTATGTGTTCGAAATATTCAGAAATTCCAACATGGTATTAGAGCTTATCCAGGCTCTTTGAAGGTGTCAAAGAAGCTGAAGGAAGAAGAAGGATTTGTTGCAGCAGTTCTCTAGCAGCGTGAAGGCTCAGCAGAAGTAAAGTCCAGGTATTTCTATAAAAAAACATATTTTTTGATTTGTTTAAAAGAGTAGTCATCAGTGACAGAGTTTATCTTTTTAAAGAAGAAAAGATAGTTTGTTTAAGAAAAAACACAGTCAAGTTTAGTTCAGAGTTCAGTTTATAAGTAATGGGTGGACGAAGCACTAGTATGAGTATTGGAAATACACAGCTCCCACAATTTAATGGGAAGAACTATGATTATTGGGCCATTACCATGAAGGCCTTGTTTGCCTCCCAAGACTTATGGGAATTTGTAGAAGATGGTTTTGAAGAACCAGTAGATGAATAAGAGTTTAATTCCTTAACACGGGTAGAAAAGGATCTGTTGAAGAGCAATAGGAAGAAGGACTCTAAGGCCCTCTTCTATCTCTATCAAGTAGTACATGAGAGTGTGTTTCCAAGGATAGCAGCAGCTAAGAGATCCAAGAATACATGGGATACTCTTAAAACAACCTATCAAGACATGGAGAAAGTGAAGACAACAAAACTACAATTGTTGAGGAGAGATTTTGAAACTCTCTGTATAAAAGAGTCTGATAATATAAACTCATTCTTCACACATGTGATTGGGATGGTCACATAGATAAGGTCTCATGGAGAGACACTTGAAGAAAAAAGGATTGTGGAGAAATTATTGAGGAGCCTACCCTCAAGGTTTGATGTTATTGTAACCACCATTGAAGAGACAAAGGATCTCTAAAAGTTCACAGTAGATGAACTTCATGCATCATTGATGACTCATGAACAAATATTTGGAGGATCAGTAAACCCATATTTGGAGCATGCCTTTAAGACCCAAATGCCTTTTGGAAGAGGAAGAGGTCAAGGAAGAGGAAGAGGAAGAGGCAGAAGCCAAAACAGAGGAGGAAGAAACAACTCTTCACATTCACATGGAAAGAGCAACAGTCAGAATCAAAGCCAAAGCCAAAGCAGTAGCCAGTAAGGTGGACACCAACATGCTCATGGACAAAGGTATGACAAATCCAATGTCCAATGTCATTATTGCAAGAAATATGGGCACTATGCCAATGAGTGTAGGAAAAAGCAAAATGACATGAATAATATGCAGAATGCTAATGTAGCAAGAGAAGAAAAGAACCCAAAGAATGTGTTGTTAACATGTAATGTAACACAAGATAGACAAGATGATGTATGGTTCTTAGATTCAGGCTGCAGTAATCACATGACTGGAAACATAGCAATGTTTTCCAATATTGATGAAAATATTAAATTTTAAGTAACAACTGGAACCAATACTAAGATCTCTGTAAAGGGAAAAGGCAGAGTAAGTATCTGTGCAAGAAATGGAGAGCAGAAATTTGTGCCAGATGTATACTATGTTCCTGGCTTGAAATGTAATCTTTTGAGCATTGGGCAGCTCATTAACAAAGGTTACAATTTATTCTTCAAGAATGATGTGTGCACAATAATGGACATACCTCCAAGCAAGAAGATTATTGCTGAAGTGCAAATGACCAGCAATAGAATGTTTCCACTCAAGCTCAATGCTGACTTGAAGGGAAAGAAAAAGAATATAGCAGCTGTAACTCAAGAGGTCTTTCAAAAAGAAGTGAAAGATGAGAACTGGTTATGGCATTTGAGATTTGGACATCTCAATTTCGGAGGTCTAAATTTAGTGCACAAAAAAGGAATGGTAAGAGGACTACCATTGATAGAGAAACCAGACAACCTATGTGAAGGCTACATCTTGGGCAAAGAAAACAGAGAAAACTTTCCATCAGGAAAGAGCATAAGGGAAAAAGCACCCTTAGAAATTATCCATTCATATTTGTGTGGGCCGATGCAAACAACATCAGTTTCAGGCAGCAATTATATGTTGAATTTCATTGATGATTTCACTAGGAAAATATGGGTTTATTTCTTGAAGTATAAAAGTGAAGTGTTTGAGAAATTTTTCCACTTTAAAGTTCTTGTAGAGAAATACAGTGGGTAGCATATCAAAGTTCTAGGAACTGATAGAGGAGGTGAGTACATCTCAAAAGAGTTTCAGCATTTTTGTAGAGAAAATGGCATACATAAGCAGTTTAGAACAAGGTACACATTGCAGCAAAATGGAGTTGCTGAAAGGACGAATTGAACCATCATGGAAATCATGAGAAGTATGCTAAAGGCAAAACATTTTCCATTTGAGTATTGGGCAGAAGCTACAAATTGTGCTGTGTATATTTTAAATAGATTCCCAACAAAATTAGTAATGAACAGAGTTCCAGAAGAAGCGTGGGGTGGCAGAAAACAAGGAGTCACCCACATGAGAGTTTTTGGGTGTGTGGTTTATGCACACATTCCAGATCAACTGAGGACGAAGTTGGATAGTAAGGGTGAGAAGTGCATCTTCCTTGGATATTGTGAAGATTCCAAGGGATATAGATTGTATAACCCATCCACAAAGAAATTTCTTATAAGCAGAGATGTGTAATTTATTGAAGAAGGAGCATGGGATGGAAGCATTGAGAAAACAATCAATGTTAAAAGATGTTTGTCTCATGATGAAGATGAGGAAAATGTGGCTGAAAATAATACCTCATCAGTAGCACCACCTCCACCAACACAAGGACAACAAGGGACACCTCGAGCAGGAGTAAGAACACCCTTGAGAAGAAATGAGAGTGCTTCTCCAAGTACACCACATGGAGCATATTTGAGTGCTACTTCAAGCACAAGTACACCAAATGAAAGAGGAACAAGATTCAGAAATATTAATGAAATTTATGAGCAAGAGACAGAAAATGGAGGTATGAACTCTTTTTTTTCTTTATATTGTCATGTTGATGATCCTATTCATTTTGAAGAAGCTATAAAAGATAGAAAATGGATAGAAGCCATGGATGAAGAAATTAATGCAATAGAGAAGAAAAAACATGGGAATTGGTTGATCTCCCAGAAGGGAAAGAAGTCATTGGAGTGAAATGGGTCTACAAGACCAAAAGCAATGTTGAAGGGTAAGATTGAAAGGCACAAGAGCAAGACTTGTTGTCAAAGGGCCTAGCGCATAACATGGAAGAGATTATGAAGAAACTTTTCACAGTTGCAAGAATGGAAATAGTGAGGAAGCGAGTGTTGTCCATAATGACACAACATAAATGGAAGGTTACCAAATGGATGTCAAATCAACATTTTTAAATAGATTTTAGTGGAAGAGCTTATTGTTGAAAAACCTCTAAAATTTTATGAGAAAAGAATGAAACAATTTCTTTAAGTTGAAGAAAGCTCTTTATGGGCTGAAGCAAGCACCAAGAGCATGGTACAATAGGATATATTCCTATTTACTAGAAAATGGGTTTGAAAAATATGAAGTAGAACTCACATTATACATCAAGGAGAAAGATGGTAAGATGCTGATTGTTGTTCTATATGTTGATGATGTGATATTCACAGGTAATGATGATTACCTTATTGAAAATTTTAAAACAGTCATGAAAGATGAATTTGAAATGACTGATATGGGATTATTGAGATACTTCTTAGGAATAGAAGTAGAGCAAAATGAAAATGGGATTTTTATCTCTCAAGCAAAGTATGTTAATGAAGTTTTGGCAAGGTTTAATATGCATGATTCCAAGGCAACAATTACTCCCACAGTAATGGGATTAAAATTGAGAAAAGATGGCAGTAGCAAGGATTTTGATCCAAGTTTGTATAAGAGCATAGTTGGCAGCCTCATGTATTTGACTGCAACTAGGCCTGATATTATGCATGCTATGAGTTTGATTTCCAGATTAATGGAGAGGCCAAAAGAAGCACATTGGCAAGCAAAAAAAATAATTTCGAGGTATGTAAAAGGAACAAAGAGGTATAGTATTTTGTATGCTACTTCAGAAAATTCTGAATTAATTGGATATACTGACAGTGATTGCGCTGAAAGTATTGATGATCGGAAAAGTACTTCTGGTTATTTTTGCATATGGGTTCAGGAGCCATTTCATGGGCTTCTAAGAAACAACCTATTGTAACATTATCTACAGCAGAGGCAGAGTATGTGGCAGCTACAACAACAGCGTGTCAAGCAATGTGGATGAGAAGAATGTTGAGGAATTTATGTCAAGAAAAGGTAAAAGGCACAGTGATTTATTGTGACAATAGATCAGCTATAACATTGTCAAAGAATTATGTGTTTCACAAAAGAAAAAAACACATAGATGCCAAGTCTCACTACATAAGGGAATTGGTGAACAATAGAGAAATTGTTTTACAACATTGTAGGACAGAGGAGAAATTTGCAGACATTCTGACAAAGCCATTGGGGCAAAAGAGTTTTGAATATTTAATAAAATGCTTGGGTATGATAGATAACCCAAAAACTGACTTTAAGGGGGAGTGTTGAAAATATTAAAGTCACCTGCAAACCTCGTGCAGGTAGAAACAGGGTACAACAGGGGCAACAACAGAGGTTGAGTACACACCTCTGTGCATTTAACAGGGTTTAATGGAGCTGTAAGGAGGAATTTAGATGTTTATGGGCGCAACCTGTTTTTGCAAAGGAGAATTGAAGAATCATGGTTCAACCACACAACAGAGTTTTATTAAAAGATAAGTCTTTTCAGACATAAAGGCCTCACCAACCAACAAACAAATTTTTTTGTTAAAAGCATGAAGTTTCAAGTTTTTTGAATGGGCCAAGTGATTGTGGTCCCCACAAGTTTTTTCGTTCCATTGCAGAACTTGCGATGTGATGTGGTCCCCACCACTATATCTCATCGCAATAGCCAAATGCCAAAGTTTTTGTGTCTTGTTGATGTGAAGCGCCGAAGTGATGCGATGTTGTGATATCGCACATCGCATGTCGCAACGGGAAAGAGTGTTATGCCACGACAAAGAGTTCACCACCGATGATGCGATGCAATGTGGTCCCTACCACCATCGTACATCGCGCATAAGCATTCCGCCCATCCATATATGTGTTCCGCTGAAGTATAACTGCCGATGCGCTGATGCTGATAGCGCTTAGCGCTCATCGCAACATCGCGCCATCGCAACATCGCTTATCGCTCATCGCCAAAGCCAAAGTCCATTCTGCCAGAGTACTGATGCAATGTGGTCCCACTGCCACATGGACCATTCGCATTGATTCACGTTCATTTTACCCATGATGTCACATTCACCTTTTGGTACGCGAAGATTTTATGAAATCGGGTTCAGTTTTGATTTGAATTCTGCAGGCCCCAAAAATTGGCCAATCACAAGCATTTCACGTTTGTTTTGAGCTTGCTGACGTAGGGGCATTTTTTAATGAAAAAAGTTTCCATTTTAGTTTGTTGAAGGATTTGAAGTCCAGGTAAAGGTTCATTGTTTTTGATGAAATATAGTGTTACGCGGGCAGTGTTAAAGGTTTCAAAAGAACCACGGGGTGCCTTCGCAGTTGACCGAATGATCAATCGTTGACCAAAGATCAACAGCGGAGATTTAGTGTGGGGGCACAATGAAGATCTATTGTACCCGAGGGAGAATGCCTCTGTAGGGACCCACAAGAATGGGTTTCCCATATGTTTTATTTCATAGTTTGTTTTATGTTTTTAAAATAGTTGCGCCATATATAAAGTTCAAAATAGCAAAGTTTTTGAGTGATGAAAGTTATCGTTTCGCACAGACAGATTGTGTGTTGTGTTATGTAATGCCCAAAGGCAGAAAGAGAGACAGAGAGAAAGATTGTGAGCACTGCGTCTATAGCAGCCAAATCATTGTAAAACCAAAACCTAGTTCTGAAGATTGAATCCATCATTTTGTAATAGTTTTCATTGTTAATGAAACAAAAAAGCTTTTTTTTGTGCCATCTCTATCCAGTGAGAAAGAATTGTTTGCATTTCTATGTGTTAAAGGAGGAGAATTTTTATTCTCCTTGTGTGTTCAAAATATTCAGAAATTCCAACAATATTTTAGGTTGATTGCCCTGCTCTGCTTTCTCCATCTGAAAAAATGTTCAAGGGATTTTTTGGTCCAGCTGCCCTCTTTGTATATTTCATGTTGTTTAGCAAGTAGGGTAGCCTAAGCATTATAAATCTTTGGCTTCGTGACTAGATTTCTTCTATCCTCCTCATGGATAGACTAAAATACTCAAATCTATCCTCTTTTTGGATAGAAGAAACCCACAAACACATATTTGAAAAATCGATGGTGGCAAACATAGACCTAGAGAGGAACCAATTTTCATTGGATGATGATTTCTTTGCCATAAGAAAGAAATTTCTATGTGAAAGGGAGTTATCACGGTGGATCATACATTTCAATTTGAATGTGAAAACGACCATAGAGAAGGAGCCATTCACCTTTGCCTACACAAATTATATGAAAATGGAGATGGAGATCAGATCATAGGCTTCAAGAAATCACAGAAGGATGTGGGGATTCATTCGCGGTTCAATTAATTATAAAGAAAGCTCAGTTCCATCGGGATGAACTCGTGTGCAACCTAGCTATAGCTAATCAGGTAACAACGATGGAGATGAGTGTGGACTTCAGTAATTTGTCACTGGTTGATTGGTGTGCTAGGGTTTTGGTTATTGGACTGGTCATATTACATTTGGGAGTATGTGATGAGAGAGTATTTTCCTTTTTCATATCCTGCAATGATTCATATGCTGTAATGATTCAAACTATTCATTACAGAAAATTATGTGTTGATGAAATATAACAAAGTAACATCATAATAGACCCAACTCCTAAAAAAAATTATTAGACCAACATTAAAATGTTGAAGACAACGTCTTAGAAATAAATCTTTCATCCAACCTTTTTACAACCAAGATTTATTTTTCCTCGCGACTATGTAAGTCAGTTAGCCAATTATTATCCACCATTTACCATGTTAAGGCATGAAATTCATGATCCATTCTATTATGGTGTGGGTCGAATATACTATTCATGATCCATTCTATTATGGTGGGGTCAAATGGGTTATTGGTTAAAGGAGAATAATGTAATTATATTGGAATTTGGTTTGAGTAATTTATATTTTTAATAAAATGAATTGTTGAGATTATAAGCTAAGTTAATATCATGATAAAATAGACAATATGAAAAGTATGCGAATGTTTTTTAGTTTCAAGTTTGTTTTTTTTATTATTATTATTATTTTATTTTATTTTATTTTTAATTTATTAAAAATTATCTGTTAAAAGTGACTATCTTTGTAATTTATTAAAAAAATAATTATGAAAAGTGGCATTGGCATTTGGTAGAGTCTGGTTCATTTGGTGTGGCTATTGAAACTTGGGGCTTTAAATAATAGTTGTTTTTTATTATTTTAGGTTTATAACAATATTATTATTATTAGTTAATGATAAACATTAAGTTCTATCTTCATTCCTAATCTCCACAAGCTTCTCAATTTGGTTGTACAATATGGCTTCCCTCATCTTTAGACGCAAAGCCCTATTATGCATATATTTAAAAATGGGAACAAAAGCGTTACCTCTAACTATAGGACCATTATGATCAACCACATCCTAGCCAAGCTATATGGCCTCATTATAGAAAAGAAGCTTAGATTTTTGCTTAAAAACCATGGTAAAAGAGCTAAAGGGCAAGTTGGTTTTATGAGACATCACTCGACTATCAATCATCTTGTCACTCTTAGGATCATTGCAGAGGAATGTTGCAATAGTAAATCCGATCTCTTATGTTGTTTTGTGGACTTTAGAAAAGATTTGATAATTTTCCTTGAGATAAGCTCTAGGAGAGACTTGAAGAGATCATGGTTCTCCCTGAATTCAGGATTGTGGTGATCTTCTTCTACGAGACTGTCATTGCCAAGCTTAAGACCGACTAAGGGTGGTCTAAAGAAATTAAATGCAATATTGGATTTAAGCAAGGGTGTCCCCTATCCCCTACCCTTTTTGTCATATACATCGATAAGCTGGAGGAGTGTCTTGATACTGTAGGTTGTAAGGGCACCGAGCTTGCTAGTATAATAATTACTCTTCTCCTTTATGCTAATGATATCGTTCTTCTTGCAAAAATCCACATGACCTAGAAAAGTAGGTTAAGGCTCTTCATGTCTACTACTCCAAGATGGGTATGATGGTTAATACCGACAAGACTAAAGTCATGATCATTAAATCCAAAAAGATCACCCATGGTAGTTTCATTTATGATAATCATCGATTAGAGTGGGTTTCTTCTTATAAATATTTGGCTGTTTATTTTTCTCATAAACTCAACTGGATTATAACATCGAGAAAATGATTATTGGAGGTTGGAAAACTTATTATGAGCTTGAAAAAAATTGTAAGACCATTGATCTTGGCATTTGGAGTAAAAAGAGGTTCCTCTTTGAGACTCTCGTCACCCTTGTTGTTTTAATATACGGATGTGAAGTTTCAGTTTGCAGTATATCCAAAGATTCATGGAGAAAGATTGCGATGAGTCAAAATAAATTCATAACCTACAACCTAAAGATCAAGGGAAATACTCCATATCCTATCCTCTTGATCGAAGTGTGGCATGTCCCCCATTGAAAGTACGACTATGTTTAGATATATGATGTATAAGAAGAAGCTTTACACTATGGACCCCAAGAGGCTCTCGAAAATTGCATCTAACTCTAGTAAAAAAACCCCACCTCTGCCTCAAGTGCGAATGGCATAAAGATGCCCAGTCTTGGCTCAACCATTGGGGGATTAAGGAAGAGATCATCATGAGAAGCAATGATAGTGTCAAAAATGTTATTACCTCCAATTTTAAGGACAAGTTGTAGGATGATAAGGAGTTGGAGGGTAAAATGAATCTAAGATACTATAAGGAGGTGATCAACCCCACCCTTGATAACAATAATTCTCTTTCTGTGTTAAACAACACTAAGAAAACAATTAACATCGCTAAGATAAGAACTAATTCTCATGAAATTTGAAGTGAAACTGGGTGGAGGTCTACTCCCAAGACTCCTTGGGAGAATAGAATTTTTCAGATTTGCAATACTAAGAAGGTGGAAGATGAAAAACATTTCCTTTTACACTACCCAGCTATTACTCACATCCACTCTCAATTCCTTAACATCTTCCAAACTTCCATTCTTCTTGACTTATTAAGCCAACCAAACTATGGCGATCTTGGAGCACTTATTTCCCTTCTCTTTGATCATACACCTTCACAACATGTGCGGGGGTTTTAAGACAATGATCTAGGTATAATAGGCCCAAGACACTTTTTGTACATAAATAAACCTAAGGGGGGTATCATGTTTTGTTTTCCCATGTAAATATTCATAGTTGAGTTATTTTAGTTAATTAGAAGGAAATATTGTAACCGCTCAAATGATTGATGGGCACCCTAAGAGATGGTCAGCTTTCTGTGGCTAGGCTAGCTTTAGGGGTCCAAGAGTCATCAAGGAAGTGAATCGATTGATTTCAATATGTATAAAAATAAACCTCTGCGGGATGCAGCTCTGGGACCGCACATAGATTCGCTCTGCATCCGCGTAGAGCCGCATAGATCGAGATAGTGAGGAAGAAGGCCGTATAGTTGAAGACCCGGCCGAGATAAGAAGTCTTCGTAAGATAATTCATTTAATGAGAAATAATTTGTTCGCATGTCATGTGCATTGTGATTTAGTTTGTATGTGGATTTGCCGAGTTAAACCACGTGTGAATGCATATCCGCTTTGCTGGAATGCTCCGTGTGAACATATGTATGCATCCCGATGGAGGATAATTGAAATCCGTGATAATTAAGAAACTCCGTGATGGGATTAAATGGTGCTTTGTATATAGTTAGGTTAACCGATGTAATACGCTGATGCTGTATCCCAAACTCGGTAGACAAAGGAGTTATATATTTGTTGAATATATATCATGAACAAAGATATGGTTTTAAGCCCTACATGGAAGGGTCTACGCTATTAGTAAGGAACCGATCAAGTGCTCATGGAGAAAGGAACGAGGAGCGAGGGCGTATTAGTTACAACGCATAAGAACTAAACAGTATTTGGCATTGAACTCTCGGTGGAACAATTTCCGACTAACACTTCGGAATTATGAAGGAAACCCTGAAGGAAAGAGGTGGAACATAACAAAATAAAGCACGACAGAACTCCAGTAGAGGAGCTGGAATCCACGAAGGAGGAATGTTGAACATGGTTTAGAGCTAACCCGCCAGGTTTGATCGCACCACCTTTACACGATGAGTAGTATTGGAGGAATTGGGAGCGATTCCAGCGATTGACCGACATGTGGCTTCAAGGGCTTTGGAGAAACCACTTTCATTGCGCACCATCATGCGTTATCATTCATGCATCTACGCTCAGCGATATCCGTTGGATCATATGGAGCAAGGCGACGCGATCTCTCGCGACCGGATGTGGAAGCGTTTGCCGCCGGGGCCCCGCTCTAAATTATATTAATTGGGACCTTTTAAACTAAGGTTTGCGGGGTTAATAGAGGATGTTGAATATGCGAAGGGGGGCGAAACACGAAATATGTGATGTGATTTAATATATGCTGTCACGAGGATGAGTAAGGGCTTGACCTAGGAGTATTGATCTCGCAAACGAATAAAACCCGGGGGTCGACGTATGAATGTCTATGAAGTGTGGGGCCGGATACGAGACCGGTTCTTTGTGGGGTTGTTATTAAGAGAGAATTTTTGTATGTCTCTTGGGAGGTCATTACTAAAGGAGGAAACTAGATTAATATCTCAATCTCGCATTGAGATATTAAATAAAAAGCCTTAGATTAATTATCTAATTGCTAGACCAATAAAATAGAATGTGAGTTGCACGAGATGTGAATTCTGATTGGGGCAAGAAAATTTGGATGTATTTACACACAGATTGAGGTTGGGACCAAGGTAAACCTGGGACAAGTGGGTAGTCCCCATCGTCGTACAATATTTAAGACAATTTTGCAAATTGTTTTAACTTGAGACAAAAGAAAACTTGTGTATTATCTTAAATATTTGCCTTTAAGCGGTGTCTCAAATTAAATCGTCTTAAATTAAATTGTCTTAAAATATCGTCTCTATAAAGACAATATATAACACAAGCATTTTTGTCTCTTTAGAGACAATTACATTTTCGTCTCTCCAAAAGGCAATGCTTTTTTGCCTCTACAATTTCATTTTTGTCTCTCTAGAGACAATTATATTTATTGTCTCTTATGAGACAATTTCATTTTTCTCCAAAAATAATAGTTGGAATTAAAATAAATCTATATAAAAATATTTAATTAAAAATATACAATATCATTGAATAATTCATGTTAGGCATGTTGGAATCGAACCACCAACCTCCCGCATGGCAAGTGCTCTTCCATTGAGCTAGCACCCTTTTAAAGAATTATGTGAGGACTTATGGCAGTCCTTTTGTCCCTTTGAAACCAGAACCTAAAAGCTTTAAGAAGTCCATATGAATAGGAATAATGGAATGGTTATTCAAATATCTCTTTAAAAAAAATTAAGAAAGAAAAGTTTATAAATTTAAGTATAACTTAGTCAATTATATCTCTAGGTATTGCTCAAACAGTTCTTCTATTGATCCTCGTATCGCTGTCAACTCGGTATTCCGTGGACCTAATATTCCTTACATATGGTAACATCAAGGCCCATCAATGTTTCTGGAAAATAACCCTAGAGGTTTGGTCAAAACCTCCACGTGAGCAAGGCACGCCATTCGTATGACTCACACACAACCATGCTTGAAATGCAAAAACTAGATAACAACCGTTGAGTCCCGAATTTGTCTTTCCATACACTTTTCCATATCTCTTTCACTCACCTAAACCTCCAAAATTGTCAATATCATGTGTAAAAGGGTATCTAACATGGTTTTTAATTATGTTTGTGTGTTTTTCTATTTGATTTAGATTATTTCATACGACCATGAAACCTGTCACTTTCCCCGTTAGCCCGCCGTAACTTTCCGCAATTATTTTGGAAATCAATGTTACGGGCCACCCAAGGAAACGAGCCACATGGGCAGCTAGGAATGACAAAGGACATGGTTCGTGTCCTATTGGTCACTGAAATTCGTCAAGGAAAGCCGCGTCAAAGCCATCCACGTGGAAGTCAACTGGAGTTCTATGTCGGTCGGACTCGTTGGTGGCATGAAACATCCATACTCGCCGTTTCAAGCTTGTGGAAGTTAATTGACATCCAGGCAAAGTTCGGGAGCTGAATTTAAGCGCCCACCTTCCATAGATCCGTTTCCCCAAACATGGCCACACTCCCAAATCCGTGGCCTTCGTGGTCTACGTGTTGGCCGCTATCATAAACTTCTAGGAAACAGTTACATTTTATTGCTTTATAAAGAGCGTTTGCATACGCACGTGGAGTTAGTGAATGTGAGTTGATAGTTGTTAGTTGTTGGGTTGATGCGTACTCGTTATGTGGTGATTACGCCCGCTTGAGCCGTAATACCAATAAATTTCCGTAATGACTTTCTTTTTAATGTGAAAACTCGTTTGCTAACTTAATTCGTGTTTGAAGATCATGTTCGCAGCCGCGTAGAGGGCTCTTCGCTCACTCGAGGCTCCCCCGTGTATTAATGTATATATTTTTCATTTTATTTCTTTAAGTAATCATTGTATCATAACCCATTGTTTGTTCATATTTCATAGTTGTTTTATTTCTCGTTCATACATTTCGTAATTTCCATTGTATCTGTCTTTTATGTTTTTATGATTGTTAAAATATCGATCGCTTTCTTGTGCGGTGTTTTAGGTAGACACCCCGGGGCATTTTCATAGTATTTTCGCTACGATATGAAACTGATATTATTCCGTCGTTAGTTTTCTTTCAGCCTTTGTTTAACTCTCGCCTTTGTTGTGCATTTCGCTTTGTTTATTCGATTCAATAGTTAAAATTAGACATATTATTACTCATAGTGTCTTCGCCTACTCGAAACATGTTCGGGATCGATGGTGAGGGGTCGTAAGGATGAGATGTAGCGTAGTATTGCTTCTTTCCGCAAAATTAGATATATTAAGTCAGCTTGCGTCGTCTTCTGGCTTCTCCGAAAGCCACAATTGACCGATGGTGAGAGGGGATGCATGATGAAGTGTGTAGTTTAGTATTAGTTTTTTCCGCAAACTTAAATATATTGAATTTGCGACACATTCTTCACTTCTCCAAAGCCACAAATGGACTGGCGGCGTAGTATTTAACTCATGTGTGTATGGTTTAGTATTAGTTTACTTTCCGCAAATTAAATACTCGCCATACGTTGTTTATGATTACTTCCACAAGTCATAGCTGGTCTAATGATGAAGGGTCGTAAAATGAATTGATGTAACTGCTTAGATTTCTTTCTACTGCAACTTGAATTTCCATAAGCGTAGTTTCTTTTGTGTTCATTGGCGCAAGAATAGTTTAGTTTTCATATTCACTAGTTTCTTGTTTTGATTCATTAGATTAACAAGACTTTCCATTTCACAGCTTACTTTCTTTTGTCATTGTAATTCCAATTTTCTTTTGAAGTTTCGAGATTGGAAAATCATTATAGGAATATCATTTCCTTGAACAATTATAACCAAGCTTGTTTCTCACTTTAGAATTTCCATTTCACCTTAGAAAGACCATAAACGATTAAAAGAGTGAAAGAGGTTATCTTTATATATAGTGCGCCGCACTTCATCACTACCATCTCGATTGGACAATTAAATGCAACAATTTAGGACACACTAAATTGACCAAACATTTTGCGCCGTTAAGCCGGGAAGTGTAACTAGGTAGCCAATTTCTTAAAAAAAAACACATAAAATCATAAAAGAAGGGAAAACTTGATAACTTCTTGAAGTATGCTCTCCTTTGCACCTAGTGTGATCTAGAGGATCGAAAAGAGAGTTATCAGTTTAGTAATTTCTTAAGTATGCTCTCTTCTTGCACCTAGTGTGATCCGGAAGATCGTAAAGAGAATTATTAGCCCAACTTTTGCTAAAAAATGACATGTATAGAGCAAGAGATTCTAGGGGAAGGTTTATAGTTGTACAAGAGTTCATTTTCACAACTCCATCTTCTTCAAGGCATAGACTCAGATCTAGTCACTATCTACCCCTAGCCTTAAGATTTTGGAAGCCAAAGAACAATGTATTCAGAGGATTCTCCTATACCACCTATTAAAGCCTACTTTGAAAACAAAGAAACTTTCTCTCATCCTTCCTTGATGTATGAACTAGAGGACTATAAGGACTCTAAAGAAGCTATCATGGCAAGAGGGAAGTAATAAATAGAGTGTGGAGATAGAGGAGGAGAGATAATGAAGATAACAATGGTGAAGGAAATAATGGTAGAAATAGACGATTTTCTTGATTCCCTATAGTTGATGAGGAAAACTCATGCAACAATGAAAAATATTTCACCATCCTGTTTCTCCCTAACTTTTATGGATTACTTGCTGAAGATCCCGAAACATTTCGTTTGAGTTTGAAGTAGTGTGCCGAACTTATGACTATATGGGAAGATTCTCAAAAACTCAAACTATTTCCTTCAACCTTGAAGGACCGCTTTGAAATGGTTCATGGATTAGCCACTCAATCTATCGTGACTTGGAATGATATGAAACAAACATTTTTGGGATGTATACTTGGATTATTGTATGTCACTCAATCACAAGGATGAGGTATTCAAAATGATGCAAAAAGAAGATGAAAATTTGGAGGACTTAATTGAAAGATTTCAATACAAACTTGAAAAGAGCAAGATGAGCAATCAGAGCTAATGAAACCTTGAAAGCCCTCCCATTAAAAAGCCATTAGAGATGAATGGATAGACATTTTAAACATGATGGGTAAAGGAGACATTTCTCAACTCCCATTTCATGATATAACAACTATGTATCCAATTCTCAAGGGGAAGGATCTAAAAACTGAAAAGGGCCTAGGATTCTTCTCTATTAGGGCTAACAACTATGAATCGGATCAAGAAGTAGTAGGATTGGTAATATGCTTGATGAGTTTAAAACTCGATATCTTAGGGTCTAGTGAACAACTAGACACCCTTAAAATCCAAAACAAGGTAGTGCTGCAGTCAAACATGCTTTAGCCATCTTTTGTCCGAAATGTAGAAAGAAACATGCTTTAAGGGAATGTCCTCGATGCAAAAGCTGTAGAAACATGTATGATTTGCTCGTAAAATCATGAAATCAAGGATTGTCCTTCAACTCGGATTCCAAAGTTGTTTTTCAAGAAGATCCAAATTCAACAGAATCTCTCCGTTTTGTCGAAGGAGACTCGTGACAACAATCCTAAGGGTTTAATAACCCTATGAATCTTCAAACCCCACTAAAATTGACTCTTGGCAACAACCTTGGCCCCAACATCAAAACTCATATCAGCCATGGGTACAAGGAATGCAAAATCCTTATGAGAGATTTGCTCAATTTTATCAATATCCTCCATCTTTTCAAACCAACAAGCTCCACAATTTCCAAGCCAAAATCCACAAATAACTTTCATTGCCATTTCCACAACATCAACCTTCAACAAAATACAAATCCTCAACTCATGCTCCCATACCAACAAAAGACAAATCAACTCAAACACGACCGCCAAATCCTAACAATAAGAATCCTCAAACTACTTATATGGTAGAAGGACAACAATTTCCTACCTATATGATTGTTCCTCTCAACGATGTACAACTCAACAGAGTTTTAGAAAACTTCTATAGACATTCAAGAGCAAGATACCTTCGAGGAGGACCTCTTCAAGTCGATAAGGGTTCTGAGGAAGAATCTCTTCAAAATTCAAAAATTCAAAAAGAAAAAGAAAAAAGCTAGCATCCACAACTCCTATAGTTGAGCAACATGTATCTTCATCTATACCTCCTTCTCCGAAAAGACTACAAATTGATAAGGGGTGGAAAAACAAATTTTATTGCCTAACTATGACTTTCTAGATGAATTGAAGAATGTTTGTATCAAGATTCCATTGCTACAAGCCATTCGAGAAATTCCTATTCTAGCAAAAACCATAAAGGAGTTGAGTTTCAAAAGATCTCCAGGAAGAAAGATAAAAGATACAAGAAGAATCCACCTCGGTAGGAAAGATTTGCATATTATGATGGGAAAAATTGCCATGTGTTAAGTATAGATCCCGGAAGTCCAATTGTCAAGACACATATAAATGGGATAGAAATTCCAAACACATTGATCGACTTAGGGGTCGCTATCAACATTATGAGTAGACACTATGGAACAATTAAAACTTCCTAACCTTCTTTTACACCTACTTTATTGCAACTTCGTTATCGACTTGCTATTAAACCGTATGGTGTATTAGAATATATTTCAGCCTCCTTAGATTCTTGGGAATATCCGTAGATCATGATTTTGACTCCCAAAAGCAATCTAGGAGGACATCCACTATCTTAGGAAGACCTTGGCTGGCCACAAGCAAATTTTCGATGCTTTTATTAGTTGTAGATCCGGAGACATGTACATTTCTAATGGTAATTTGACAAAGAAATTCAATTTGTATCCTCCCGCAAGAGCCAATTAAGGTAACAGGGAGACAATGAATGGGTTTACGATGAGAACACTATACAAATTGCCTTTACTCATTTCGAGATTAGTGAGGATAGTCAAATTCCGAACACATTAGAAAATTTTAAGTAACTTCGAATATGACCCCACACAATTTCAGCTTGAATCTCGACATAGAATATTTAATCATCAAGACAAATGTCTCTTTACTCTATGGAAGAATTTGCACTGCTTTTCGAGATTTTTCCAGAAAGACATTGAATATCAATAAACATCCGGAGAAGTCACAACAAGAAGCAACTAACTAATCTGCAAAACATTCTACCGCATTTGCATGGGAGTATACTTCGACATGAAGGGTATTGATCCTAAGACTTGCATCCATCATATCTATATTGAGGAAAACAAGAGGACCAACCGACAACCTCAAAGAAGGATGAATCTAAATCTGGGAGATAGTGAAGGAAGAGCTCCAAAACTTCTCAATGTAAAACTTCATTTATCCAATTTCGTATAGTCAAGGGTTTCTCCTTTGTTATAGTACCTAAAAGAATGGTAAATGGAGAGTATGCATTGGATTACAAAGAGTTGAACAAAGCAACTTTGAAGGATCACTTTCCTTTGCCTTTTATCGATCAAGTATTAGATACATTAAAGGGTGCAAAAAGTAATTTTCATTCTGGGATGGTTTTAGTGGCTATAATCAAATTCGTAGCACCCGAAGATCAAGATAAGACCACATTTACTTGTCCTTGGGGAACTTTTGCCTACCGAGTGCTTCCTCTTTTAAGTTATGTAATGCACCAAGAACATTCCAAAGAGCAAAACATCAGGAATTTTTTCTGATCTAATCCATGATTGTGTAGAGGTTTATATGGATGATTTTATTAGCTTTTTATGGTAATACATTTGAAGAGGCATTAGAAAATTTGGAAAATTTCTCATAAGATGTAAAGAAACAAACCTTTCATTAAGCCATGAAAAATGCTTTATGATGTTTAATGAAGGGATTGTTTTAGGACATCATATTTCAAAGATGGAATTAAAGTTGATAGATCAAAAGTTGAAGTCATCTCCAAGTTGCCTATTCCAAATTGTCAAAGAGATGTTAGAAGTTTTCTAGGTTTTATCAAGTTACTATAGAAGATTTATAGAGAACTTCACTAAAATAGCATCTCTCCACTTCTTCAAGGCTCGCTACAAAAGATCGTGAATTTAAATGGGATCCCGATTGTCAATCCGCTGAAACTTTGAAACAAGAACATTCAAGCACCTGTCTTGAGAGGGACTAAATTGGAAACTTCCTTTCCATATTTCTACAGATAAAGCGTACATGTACTTTGGAGCCGTGTTGGGTCAAAAGATTTAATTCTTATGCCATTTATTACACCAAGAAAATTTGACTCCCACAAAGAGTTGAATTACATCATGGATCGAAAAAGAATTCTTAGCCGTTGTTCATACAATTAATAAGTTTAGACATTACATAACAAAGCAGAAATTTTATTCATACCGAATTATTCTAAGTAATTAGATATTTAATGAAAACCCGTTACTACGCAGTGACAAGATGGCTTTTACTTTTTGCAAGAATTCAATATTACCGTGTTGGATAGACCAGGAAAACAGAACACAAAATAGGCCGATTTCTTGTCTAGAATTCAAAATACTAAAGAAGATTCTCCGTAGAAGATAAGTTTCGATGAATATTTGTCTATAAAAAAGAATCATTAAGACCCCTTTGGTATGCGCATATTGCTAACTATTTGTTATTGTGGAAACTACCTTCACATTTATTTCCAAGAGAAAAAACGAAAATTATTCAAAGAGAGTTCAGATATTCATGGATTTCTAACGAATTGTTTAAAATGTGGCCAGATTCCTAGATCGTAAGATGTGTCGTGAAGATGAAATGCCCGATATTCTTAAGGCATGTCATGATGAACCATGCGGCTGACACTTTGCAGGACAAAAGGACGGCCTATAAAATCCTTTCCTTGGGATATTATTGGCCTTCTCTTCGTGATGCAAAACAATATGTCAAAAGGTGTGATAGTCACAAAAGAGTAGGAAACCTACCCTCTCAAATGAAATGCCATTGCAAGCACAGTACTCATTGAACCCTTGAAAAAATGGGCTTTAGATTTCATTGGACCGATTAATCCACCATCGAAGCAAAAAGCAAGTATATATTGTCTTCACCGATTATGTTACTAAATGGGTAGAAGCTAAAGCATTAGTATCTCATAATTAAAATTCATTGTTCATTTTCTTTATGAGGATATTTTTACTCGCTTTGGGTGTTCCAAGAGAAATTGTAACAGATCGTGGGAGCCAATTCACATCAAATTTGGTGGAGAAGTTGATAAAGAATACAAAATCAAGCGCCGTAAAATCTACTCCTTACCATCCACAAGCAAATGGTCAAGTGGAGTCCACAAACAAAGTTCTTGAAAGTATCATCACCAAAACTCGTTCATCTACATAGAAGAGATTGCGTATAGGCCTAAGCCTTGTGGGCCTACGTAACTACACATGGAGGAATACAAATGTGACATTCTCCCTATGAACTTGTTTATGGGAAAGAAGTCTGCTCTAACAGTTCCAAGTCAAGACCTTCAAGATAGCGCTCATTTGGGAATGGATCTATCGTAAGCCCAAAAGCATAGAATGGAGCAATCACGAGCTAGATGAGATCGTACAAGAAGCAATTTAAAACCGATCTGGTCTGGTCATCAAAGAACTATGGCATGACAAATATATCAAAGAGAAGAAGTTTCAAGAAGGAGATTGGGCATTGTTGTTTGACTCCAAGTTTAAAGACTTAAGGAAATTTCACTCATTGGCTTGGGCCATATGAGATTGACAAGGTCTTTAACAATGGAGTCAGAAGAATCAAGACCATTGATGAGCTAAACTCCTCTTTTAGTGAATGGCCATAGATTGAAAGTTTATCATAAGCCACTCTCTAAAGAGGATTTTGTCAAGTTGTTTCAAGAAAACAAGTAATCGTCGGCATGTAATAAGAATCCTTCTTCTCATTAAGCTAGTTTTTGTTTTTTCGTTAAAAAAAAAAAAAAACAAAAAAGAGAAAAAAAAATAAAAAAAAAGAGAAGAAAAAAAAATGGTATAAGCTCGAAAACCAATCATCGATTGGTTAGCCTTATACGTAAAATATGGGGTGAAAATCAGTGGACACCGACACTCTATATTTTCCAAAAAATTGGGCTTCTTTTATTTTATCTCACCACCCACTCCATTTCACTTCACTTCACTTCATTTCATTTCATTTCATTTCACTTCATTCCACTTCATATCTCATCCATTCCATCAATAAAAATATTTTTATGACCATTTCCATCTGTCATTTGTCATTTGTTCATTTCTATTTCACCAAGTATTGTCGTGTCGGGCTCGCAATTGACAATGTTTTCCAACACTCCGCCTGCAAATGTATGCATTCCACAAATGCTACTACTCGTTTTCAAAAAGAATGGGCATGCTTAGTTGTTGTTTTCATAAAATCATGAAATAAAATGCAGGAGAGGATCAATGGGACATCTGGACACTAATGAAGATCAATCAGCTTGAAGACCAAGCAAGTAAGAGCAAGGATTCCAAAGGTATGAATAAAGTTTATTTCAAATAGTATAAAAGACACATTTTTTTATGTAATTTTAAACTATGAGCTCTACCCATAACGCACAATGATTATATCGATGCTCCGTAACCCTCCACGATCTCTATGTTATCCTCTTGCATTTATTCACAAACGGTTTTATTATTGAAATTCCGACTCTTAGTCATGTTCAAATAGCCCACCGAAGATAATGATACGTATTTGAGTTGACAAAGGACTCTACAAGCCGCATAACTCCATAATCATTGATTGAAACGTGTTCATATTTGGCGACACAAACACCAAAATTCAAAATGCGGCCGAATGCATTACACTTTGTTAACTTCTTTGTCGTTTCTCCGTCGTGTTACAAAACCTCACTCTACTCATTCTCATTCCCCGTTTCACTCCATTCCATTCCTTTTACTCACTCTCATTCCCGTATATTCACCTACTACTTTATTCCATTTTGTGTATGGTGCTCATTTCTGTTTTGTGATAACATCCCACAAGATTGTGCTCGACTCCGTGTATTCCATCGTTCCACTAAAACCCTCACAGAGGCAGCCAGAAGCACAGAGGAAGTAAAACGGGAAAATTATTGGCGGCGTAAGCGTAAGGACCGAAGTTCATAGAGGGATTTCCACAAGCAAAAGAGATGTTGAGAAAAGCTAAATGGCTACGTTTATTCAGAAATTCCGGGTTACCACAGAGAAATTACCAAAGCGTTTGCAAGATCATTCGATGGCCCTGGGCGAAGTGGAGACCTCAAATTTTTGGTTAATGAAGCATCAATAGCAAGAAAGAAATCGTAGCTTCTTCGGTGAAGGAGAAATCGGTGGTTCAAAAACAAAAGTATCAAGATGAGGCATGGAGAACAATCCTCCGAAATCAAGGCATGGATATCACCGTTTCAAAAGAGGAATTCCAAAGGTGGTTGCAATAAAAGATGAATGGAAGCAATTTTATTACTCATTGTTCGGGAATTTATCACATGTGAAGGCCGCTTTTGGCTCTATGTACATGTATCATACTAGGATATTGATGAATTTCAAAACCAAACTCTCAATCTTCCTTATTTCCTATTCAATAGCTTGAAGAAAATGGCCGTAATCGTGCAAAAACACCTAGGAGATGTAGAGCCTCATTTATATCATCATGGCTTATAAAAATTTTGATCGAAAAGGAATCAAAGAAAGAAAAGATACTTGGAACAATTCTTAGTTAGAAACTTTTGAAGAACCTCTGTGAAATTCCCGAAGGTAAATCAATTAGAAGGAGTAGAAGAAATAAAATGGATGTTGAAAGAACTCAAGTTGCTCCTACACAGAAGTTCCCGCAAACTTAGCATGAAGAAAGAAGTAGAAGGAAAAGAACAATAGATGAAATCCAAGATACTTCTACTATTACTATGAAGAAAATGATAAGGAAGAGAGATTGATAAAAAGGAAGAAGAAGGAAATCAAAATTAAGAAGCCAAAAACATCAAAAGGAAAGAAATTGTTGAGGTCGGCTCCATAAACCTCTTCTTCTCAAAAAGAAGATCACCAAATTTCATTCGAAAGATTAATTTTTCTTTCAAAAACAAATATCTCTATCTAAGAAGGCAAAAACAAAATGAAAACAAGAACAAAAGGGTAGTGTACTACGCGATGTGAGGAGAAGTAGCAGCTTAAGGAAAACTCAGAGAAAACACAAATTAAAGGTCCTCATTTCATTGATTTGGGTGAAGAGAGACATCCCATCGGGGCCTAACCGACTATAGTCCATTTCGCCCGCTAGGGGTGAACCCGACTTTCACTCCCAATCGACAATGAGTGTACTCCATCTTATTCTCAAAGAAATATTGATGAAAGCTCAAATAAATTTTGAACATAATTTTCCCCCGCAACATTTTGAGGATACCAATGAAGAAGACACCTAAGTAGACCCCAAACAGCCAGAGGTCTATGATTATATAGAATCCTTGGAGAAGGCAACATGTCCAAGCACCTCTTCTACTCAAATTTCATACATTGCAAGGATGACTTGGTTCACTATTAAAACAAGAGATTTTGAGCTTGAGCTTTTGAATCGGCATATCAAAAATGAAAAATGAAACACTCAAAGAGCAAGGCAAACCGGACAAGATTATCCATGACAATACTATGTTACATTTGGGTATTTGGCAAAAGAAAAATAAGAAGCTAAAAAGGAAATGCCAAAAATTGAGCAAGAGCACTTGTGAATATCAAATTCAGTGCCTCATGAAGAAAAACCCGTAATGATGTATAAAGCATTCAAAGAAGAAGAGAAGGGGGTTAGATGTGTTGGTCAAGTATCAAGGCACATGAACTGAATGAGTGTCAAAATTTTGCTGTATGAGGACATGCAACACCTTCATTGGGCCATGTTGAGTCCCGAATTTGTCTCTTTTCCATACACACTTTTCCATATCTCTTTTCACTCACCTAAACCTCCAAAAAATTGTCAATATCATGTGCAAAAGGGTATCTAACATGAAGTTTTTAATTGGTGTTTGTGTGTTTTCTATTTGATTTAGATTTTTTGTTCATACAACATGTGAAACTGCCATTTTCTCCGGGCAAATGGCCGCAACTTTCCGCAACATTTTGTGGAAAAATCAATGTTAAGGAAGTCAACGAAGGAAACGAGCCACATATGTGCTAGGAATGACAAGGACATGGTTCGGGTGTCCTATTGGTTCAATGAAATTGCTGAAAGCCGCTTGCCAAAGCTATCCACGTGGAAGTCAACTCTGTGGAGTTCTATGTCGGCCGGATTGCTGGCATAGAAACATCCATACCGCCGTTTTCCCCAAGCTTGTGGAAGTTAATTGACATCCGTGCAAAGTTCTCGGAGTTGAATTTAAGCGCCCACCTTTCCATAGATCCGTTTCCCAAACATGGCCATACTCCTAAACTGTGGCCTTCGTGGTTCACGTGTTGGTCGCTATCATAAACTTCAGAACAGCTTACATTTATTGCTTTATAAAGAGCGTTTGCATACGCACGTGGAGTTATGAATGTGAGTTGATAGTTGTTAGTTGTTAAGTTGATGTGCGTATTTCGTTATGTAGATTACGCCGCCTTGAGCCGTAATACCACTCACCACAATGACTTTCTTTTAATGTGAAAACTCGTTTCATAACTTAATTCGTGTTTGAAGATCATACTCGTAGCCGTAGAGGGCCTCGCTTCTAAATTTGTAGGTTCTCCGTGTATTAATGTATATATTTTTCATTTCATTTCTTTAAGTAATCATTGTATCATAACCCATTACATGTTCATATTTCATAGTTGTTTATTTCGTTTCATACATTTCGTAATTTCCATCGTATCTTGCCTTTATGTTTTTATGATTGTTAAACATCGATCGATTTTCTTGTGTGTTTTAGGTAGACACTCGGGGTATTTTCATAGTATTTTCGCTAATGATATGAAACTCGATATTATTCTCGTCGTTTATTTTCTTCTGCCACTTTTGTTTAACTTCGCCTTGTTTTCAGGCATTTAGCTTTGTTTATCTCGATTCAATAGTTAAAATTAGACATATTAAGCTACTCATAGTGTCTTCAAGCCATTCTCCGAAAGCCACAAAATTGACCGATGGTGAGGGGTCGCATGATGAGATGTGTAGTTTAGTATTAGTTTCCTTTCGCAAAATTAGATATATTAAGTCGCTCAGCGTCTTCTGCCCGAAAGCCACAGCTCGGACCGATGGTGAGGGGATGTATGATGAAGTGTGTAGTTTAGTATTAGTTTTTCCGCAAACTTAAATATATTGAATCATGTATGACATCTTCAATTGCTCTCCTCCGAAAGCCACAAATGATCGATGGTATAGGATTGAATCATGTGTGTATGGTTTAGCATATTACTTTCCGCAACAACATCGCTTACACAAGTTGTTTATGATTACTTCCACAAGTCATAGTCAGGTCTAATGATGAAGGGTCGAAAATGAATTGCTGTAACTGGCTTAGATTTCCTTTCTATCAAGAACTTTGAATTTGCAAGCGTAGTTTTTGTGTTCGCTGGCGCAAGAATAGTTTAGTTTTCATATTCACTAGTTTCTTGTTTTGATTCATTAGATTAACAAGATTTCTTCATTTCAAATAGCCATTTTCTTTTTGTCATTGTAATTCCAATTTGCTTTGAAGTTTCGAGATTGGAAAATCATTATAGGGGAATATCATTTCCTTGAACAATTATAACTAAGTTGTTTCTCACTTTAGAATTTCCATTTCACCTTAGAAAGACCATAAACGACAAAAGATAAGAAAGAGGTTATCTTGCACATATAGTGCGCCGCACTTCATCAAATTTTTACGATTCTGATTGACAATTAAATGCAACAATTTAGGACATACTCAATTGACTAAAACAACAACGATAGCGGGACTCACTCCGTAGTCCTACGTTCGAGGTAGATCCCGCGGGGTCCAAACCTCACCAAACTTTCTTTCCTCCTTCCTGAAAAACAAGAAAGAACGTGCACGAAAACCTGTGTACGTAATATACTCTTCTAAACGTTAGTGTAATCCATGTGAAACATTATATAAATCATAATAAATGCTTAAATGATAATATTTTCACATATACCAATGATGTTAACACGTAAGTTCAGAACAAGATGGTTCTTCATTATTACGAACAAGATGGGCCGCAGATAAAGAGTGGAGAGATCACTCCGAATCCCACGATCTTCGAGTAGACCGTCGTCCGGATTCGAAGCCCCGCCCTTGCCTCGCCAAGATCTCAGACTTGTGCACTCGATATGGCATATAAACGGATGAACACTTCAGAAACAAGGTTTCAGCAATCTAGGTGCGGTGGAGGCACGAATTCGTACTTGAATTGGGATTCCAACAGAGTATAATATCTATAAATTTCTTCTCCTTAGGCCATACACATGAGGGGCTTTTATACTCCCTCAAAGTAGTTTCAACCAGCTTGGAAACACAATAACAGGTTGGGGTGGTTGAACTACCAGAGTAACCATCAACCGGTACTAAAATAGGGAATTTTAATATATTTTTTAATGATTAATGTATATATTGAAAAGTACATGTGGGATCACGTATACACGCGCAGTACCCCGGCATACCCGCGTATGGGAATTTTAACACCGTTTTTTAGTGAATTTTGTTCAAGTCCGTAGGAATGGGTGCCCGTGCTCATGCAAAGCACCCATGAATCATAAGGAAGGTGAAAAATGATGCTATAATGTATGCCCCCTACTATATGAGGTCGTAAGGGGTACATGATGGCCGAAATGTATTATGCACATAGAAAGAACTTCACAAGGACAAGAGAGGACTTCACCGTATTTCTACCGCCAAAAAACCAATGAAAGAAAAAAAAACAGAGAGTCAACCCATGCCGAGGCAGACACCGATGCTCATCAAAATACATCATATAGAAAGTACATACGATCCAAATGTATACAAGTATAGTTGAAAACTAAAAGTAATAATACGAATCATCCGAGCATGGGCTCGTAAATATAAGTCCGAATCAATGTCCAAGTATCACAAATAGAAAGTCGAGCAATGATGCCGAAACCGGATGTCCGATCATATAAGTAACCGAATCTCCATGTACCAAATCATAAAGGGTGGAACAAGCCAGACAATCACGCAACTCTGGAGTCATCATCATATAAGATGCCGCCGTATTGAACTGCAACATATAAGGTGAACGACATCACCGGCGAAACCGAATGGACTCGTCAAAAGTGAACCGAGAAATGCTGATGCAACCCGAGGTCTCTTCACGGATCACCATGGCACAATTCTACACAATGGAAATAAATGAAATGAAGTCGACCATGTGAGAAATCGTTGGATTAATGGGTCAATGATGTATACCATTAACCAACGCGAGACAACCCACCAATAATGAAAAATGAGTGTCAAGGTGCCCCAAAGACAATCTAACAAGTGCGAATGAATGAGTTGAAGTCGAACACTTGAAAGAATCTACCAATCAAGAGGCAATGATGAATCCCCAATCGTCGATAGTGAAGAGTCTCACACTGAGACCAAACCCTAAGGCAATCGACAAAAAGACTCTGCATCTTATTCCCGGTGAGCAATGAGTTGAAGTCGAAGGAAAAGATCCGCCGGAAGGAAGGCATTAAGGCATCCCACACGTCCAACGCGAGTGTAACCCGCAGCCAAAATTTGGAAGGAATCGGATGAAGTAGAGTGACTCGAACCAAACCGAAGTACATTTCCGACATGCATAAGATGAAGCTAGCGCACGAAGAAACCCGAACCAACCAATAATGAAAGTCGACACAGAGGCTGAAAATCCACCGATAGGGTCAAATGGAAATCAAGGTAATCGCACGAATCCCAAGTGTGATAATGGCGTCGACGTCGAACACAATGGGAAACCACTCTACCAAAGACCCATAATGATGATCAAATGCCGAGCACAAGATCACCTATCAATGATGGAAATAGGCCGTGTGCGCCTAGGCTTGCTCTCGTGAGAAATGTGTCGTAGTCGATAAGAGACAACTGAAGCAACAGAAGTCAATGGAGATCTTCTCAAACTAGCACGAGCAAAGGACCAAAACATCCTCGATGTGATAGAACAAGATACCGACTCGCACCGGGAAGGCCGACCGAATAATGAGTCAAGAGACACCGCAGAATGTCCGACTCGGTTAGACTTCCCTTGAACAAAAGCACGACCATGATGACCATGGCAAGAAAAGTGACACCGTATAAGTCTCGTTATGCAGAGGCGTAACAAACTCTCCATATGATTGGAAGAGATAACCAACCGGGGGAGGACCGACAAGTGAAACAAGGAAAAGGTCAACTCAGGGTCAAAACTAAAAACCATCCCAAATGGAGGAAAGATATATAAGTGTAAATGTTCAAGGGCAACAAACCGACACTCAGATCGCCATAAAAGTATGAAGTTACATCCCGTTCCCGCTCTTTTGTTATATTTGGATTTTTTTTTGTCTTTTTTTCATATATCAAGCCTCGAAAAAGAATAAAAGAATGCTATAGTACAATGGATAGAACGAGTATCAAGAAATGTGATGCACTAGTTCCCGGGATTGGAACGATCCTATGCTCAATGCAAGGTGGAAAAAAACCGGTAAGCAATACTCGCAGGAATGTTCCATCCATAGGTATAAGTGGGGGTGTCAAGTCGCGATAGCTAAGTGCATGCAATGGTTAATCACAAACGGTCAAGGCAAAAGGCGAAACACCGATTCCAAATGAAGCCGGCTAAAGGCCAGGATAAACAAGTAGCCAATATGTGCAATGCAGCAAGATCATAACTCAACAACACTCGTGAGCCTCTAGGGTAATAGCGAAATGATAGTGAGGAAGAAGAAGAATGCAACCTTCAACACATAATTCATGGCGGGACTAAAGAGGACTCCCCGGAGCCTACATAAAAACGCAGCGCATGGGCAACAAGTGATAGCGAGGAACTAACTAGGAAGCCCATGTAAAGGAAGGCTCTACCACCAAGTCATGATACAATAAACGGCGAGTGAAATGGGTGTAATACTCATGACCTCGATGGGATCGACCCTATGATCGAATGGAGGCTATGCAAAATGCAATCTGGAAAGTGGATTCCCTAACCTATATGTCGTTGAATATCATATACCCGCCATGACTCGATCACCATGGATCAAAACCGGAAAATCTCGAATTCGTCAAATGTACCCGAAAACATACCAACTGGGCACTTCCAAGCATTCGGGTTATGTAAATTTAGGAAAGATTGAAAAAATAAGCATAACTAATTTTTGCGAAAATTTTCAACTTTTTGGGCATAAATAGACAAATTACCTCATATTTGGTTCATTGTTACATTGTCGATTTGGGAAGAAGTGCTTCCGGAGAAAAAGCCTCTTTTCATCGAACAAAGAGCAACCGACCGTCAATCTTCATCGAATTTGTCGTAAGCTCATCAACCATCCTTGTTATTCATTTTGTCCATTCATAAATTAAAATTTAGGAATTTTCACCATGGAATCTCTTGCTAAAAATCACAGTTTGCGCATACGCGGTTGGTAATGACCAAGTCGCATATACACGCGACCGTGCACAAAGAAAGTCGCGTATGTTGACCCAAAAATCAAAAAATGCGTGGTTAAAGAACAAATTTTTGAAATTTTGCAGATGGCCATATCATGGAGAGAGCGTGAACACGTACAATAGACAATGAAGTCATGCAGACCAAGTATCACCGAATATTCTTCTGAATTCGTTGATGGCCTAAGTTAAATACAACATGAAAAGCAATGTCCGGTTGCTTGAAATTCTTGTGAACTATTGGGTACCCAAGAGGATCATGAGGATAGATCGAGGCTCGTACGCATTGAAGTGGAAGACATATATTTTATCATTGGACTCTCCCGGGAGGGGGAGCCGGGTAGACTTGCACGGTAAGCCTTTGGGAGGGCTCACCGTGGAAGATTACGTCCCACGTGTATTGGTATAGAGTGGTTCCAAGAAAGTTGGAACTCAAAATTGCAATCAAATATTTAAGGGATTTGTACATGAAAATCCTCCTTTTCACCATTGGCAATGGTAGCGATCCGTTCTACACCAGACGTCCATGACGCAAATGAGCATAGCAAGCGTGAATGCTTAACTCATATATATGATTGGTGCACAACCCTACCGATGAACATGAAGCAACACCGACCTCTATCCGCCAAGTAAAGACAAATTTTTTTGGATATGGTACAATTTTGATGACATTCTTTCTCTTCGAGAAGATTCCAAGACTAAGACCCGCAGTGATCTCTACCATCGCCAGCTCGAGAGATCTAAGAATTGTACCGTCGTGCGTACATGATGAAGAGATTGGGGGAAGTGAAGTTACCTCGGACCAATTCGGGATGATGAGTTCTTCTTATGGTGGAGAGAACAAATCATTGTCAGACGACTATCCCCATGCCGGATGGACTTTTGTGGAGATCCGTATCTTGTCCTTCCACCAAAGAAGATGGGGGAAATGTACGAGAAGTTTGCAATTTTTGACTTATATACTTTTTTGGATTTTTTCAATATGTATGAAAAAATGTGAAAAAAAAAACATGTTTTTGATTGATTCAAAATGTCTTACAATTGAAATGATCATGAAACAGATATTGACCGCTCGACTCAAGGATACCCACGCCACAAGCATCGGCAGTGGGCGGCTTTATTACGCAGATTCGCATAGAACTCTCCGTGTCGTACAGAGGAACTTGGAGGTGTTAACCCGCTGGGCACCTATGGCCGCAAGGAAGATTTGCCCGTTTTCATGTAGACGAGTGGCAGGAGTACCTCACGACCGGGTACTCGTTATTCCGCCGAGTCGCCATCGCGATCGTGTTCTATAGGAACACGACGCCTGGGCAGGACCTTCGGTGAGGCAGATAGACATGATGTATCAAATGACCGTATATTTTTTGAGACCGAATATGATCGGGCATAAGCCCAAGTTTTTGTATAACTTATGGATCCAAAATTTTGTATATTTTTGAACACTACGTGATATGTACATACGATGTTTGATGTGATGTGACAAATGTATCAAAATGTATGATGTTTTTTATGTTTAAATTTTATTGCATGGAATGATTAATATGCCAATCAATTGATCGATTAGCTAATGAGTCCGCAAACCAATTGTCGCCTGAGGAATATGAATGAAAGTTAAAAATTGAAATGATCTTTGTAACAAACGTACCCTCAAGAACAACCTAGAGGCAAAATGATCTTGAACCCGATAAGTATTGTTCAACCGTGACACCACTGTACCGAGAGTCCAAGAAAACTACCAACGAATCAACAATTCTGCAAGATATTGCCTCCGAGAGTAGATAAACAACCGCAGTGTATTCGCTATATTATTGGAAGTAGGACCACGTGACTCCCCCTTGATACTAATAGCCGACCGGATGGATAATGAAGCACCCAAGCCGGCGGGAAGCCAAGTCTCCGGGTGTGTCTACTAGCACCATCGGCGAAACCAAAATGACTCATGACATCCGACACAACTCGCCAAAGTAAGAGACCAAACATCACCAACCCATCAAAGATCAAAATCGTATATGTACAAAGAAAACTACTATATACAAAGAAATATGCCGTGCCAAGCCTAGGCATAATACTTTTTCAAATAGGAGCCCATTTCTAGCCCGACAACTATTTCCTTCAAAATCAACCAATGTATATGCTCCTTTCTTAAGGAATTTTTTTAACGATAAAGGGGCCATACCACATAGAATTAAATTTTTCCCGCTTCCTAGGCATCTTTTTTGGGGCATAGACCAAAACAAGCAATACCCTCCGAAAAAAAAACCTAGGCTTGACCGCCTTATCGTACCGAACTTTAACTCGATTTTATGCGCTTCTCATTCATCGCGCGTGCATCCCGACGCTCATCAGATGTTCCGTATGAAGGAGTCAAGCGAAGACTAGAAGCAGTCGTGAAGAAGTTCAACAACTAACTTAAGAGAAGGAATCTTCACATTCAATGGGAAATACGGATTCCAACCCGTGCACTTAGCCGAACGAGTAAAGCCAATGTTTTCACCGACGTCCCGTATGCCCAAAGGTGATATGTTAATAATATGCTACGCTTGGATCGAGCTTTATCAATTGTCCTGAAGAATTGTCTTCAAGGATTTATTCACGGCTTCCACTTTCCCATTGGCTTGAGGATAATACTGAGATGAATGTACTCGCCGAAACCTAATTTTAGAGCCAACTTACCCATCATGCTATTCCGAAAATGATTGCCATGACGTTGATAATCTCTAGGAACACCAAAACTAAGGCTAATCTCATTGAAAAAGGTATCTACTGAATGTCCAGTGCGCAGGTACAGCTTCCTCGAGTCTCACTTTGTAAAGTAGTTCATCACATAATAATGTACTTGTGGACCTTTAGTCAAGGCGGGTTACAGTAGTATAATCAATGTCTCACTTTGTAAAGGGACCGACATTAATGATCGGAAAGTAGTCGATGAGCATGCATTTTCGAGTGTAAACTTGACACGATGACACTTTTCGACCGACTCTATACAATCCTTGAAAATCGAAGGCCAAAAGTATCCAAAAGACACAAAATCTTTTGGCCGTAGTAAAGCCCGCATAAATGACCACCACAAGCTCCATCAGGCAATTCATTCAAAGACAAGGCCTCAGCTTTGAGAGTTAAGCATCATTTTAGGATTGAATCAACCCCTCGATAGTATAAAGCATCACCAATAATCAAGTAATTCTGACAAGTGACGCAACTTACGACGCTCATATTTCAAAAAAGTAAGGAAACTTCTAGCCTCGAGATACACAATTATATCTCCATACCAAGGATCCCGTGGAGAGATTAGAAACAAATGTTCATCCGGAAAGGATTCATCATAGACTATCCGATCCTCACAGTGGCAACTCGGAGATCAATTCCGCGAAAACCAATGATTTCTGACTTGGGCAAGACATAAACTCAAGAAGATTGGTCACGGCCAAAACATAAGTTTTTTGTAGAATAATGTAATGCCGTGAGCGTTGTATAGCATGAACTCACGTTGTGCCACCTAATGAGGTACCCCAGTTCAGTCCTACCAAGCCTCGACTAAGATAGTATATAACATGCTTTGCAAGAGCATCATCTTCCCGAACCGTAACCATACCAATAGTAGATTCCCGTCGCTGTGATACAAAAGAAAATCCCTGCTATAATCAAAAGACTCAATATGAGCGTACGTCAATGCTTTTTCAAAGCATCGAATGAGCGTGAGTGAAGTCATCCCATAGAAATGGAATTCCTTCTTCAACAATCTCATAACCTTAGTAACTTCAGCATAATTTAATATAAATCTCCGAAGAAAATTAGCCTTTCCTTGTAGACTTTGAAGTTGACTGATAGAGACTGTGGGAGGCAACCTAAGCATTGCTCTAACCTTGAAGGGATCTACCCTTATCCCTTCCCTAGACACAATGAATCCCAATAACCGACTACATTTAACCGCAAAAACGCACTTGTTCGGATTCAATCTATCTATAGAAACGACATCGTTCAAATATTTGACTCGAGGTGAGCAGGATGATCCATCCTCTTCGAGAATGAGCGCCTAAATCATCCAAATACGCCTCGATAATCTTTTGATGTCGGGAAGGCATACATATGGCCCGCCTAGCAGTAGCCCCCAGCATTTTTAAGACCAAAAGGCATCTTCTTGTAAGCAAACGTACCCCCAGGGACAAATAAAGGCAGTTTTATGCCGATCTTCTTTGACATATAGTAATTTGATTATATCCGTAAAAACCGTCCATGAAGGAAAAATCTCATTACCGGCACACTCGTCAATGATCTGATCAATAAATGGTGTGGGGTAATTATCTTTAGGACATGCTTTATTAAGGTCTCAATTGATGCAAACTCAAATTGTTCCTTGCTTTTTATCTAATGCAGATGATTGAAACCCATTCAAACTCAAAGGAACAGATAAAATAAACCCCCGCCTACAGCTCTTTCCTCAACCTCGCCTTTGATAGTCAGCCGCCTTCCTAGGATTGACCGGACAAAGTTTTTGCCTAACCGGCTTAGCGTTTTCATAAGTCTTGCTCAAGGCCGGACAATAGATGGATCTATACCTGCATTTCCTCATAAGACTAAGCGAATACATCCCTATACTCTCTTAAAGAGCTTTCCTAAGATAACTAAACCTCTTCACTAGAACATTCACCTCCGATGAAGACATTCTCAATAATATTGGGATCCCCGGAAATGCCCACGGATAGCAGGAGAAATCACAACTATGTTTCTTCAAAGATAAAAACCCGTGTTGGTGCTAAAGGGTTCAAGATCAAGTAACAAGACCAAAGAGATGGAGGACTTGGAAAATCCATTTCAACTTCGCTCAAATCGTGTAAAAGTAAGATCGATGATGCAAATCATCCCACGGTCTATCTATACCCGCCATAGCCTCCAAGATGGCCCTCTTCTGGGAGTGAAGAGTGGTATCAAGGCAATCCAGTTAAGAATAACTAAGTGCCCAAGCTCTGAGGCCACATCTCCATCCAACTCTTCCAAAGGAGAGAGGAGTCGATGGATTCTCGTAGAGTCAACAATAGACCGATAAGAAATCTCACTGCAGCATTGGAAATGCCATTCCACCCACTTGACCTTATGTGCTAATGTGGCAAAGAAAGGTAAGGTCCAAGGTCCGAAAAATAATGAGTTCTCAATAACTTTCGAAGAGGAGCCTTGGAGGATATAATTGCATTGATATGAACCGTAGGAGGAGGAATATCGAAAGTACCCATCAAGGAAGAATACATTCCAACCCCTAAATTTCGCCGCCTTAGTATTATCCAACTTGTATCGTATGAGTCAAGAGACGCATTCGTGTCTACAAGAGGACACTAAATTGGTCCATCAGAATAATCCTCCCTTCGTGAGGGGAAACAAATAACTGAATAATGAGGATGCAATGGCATCCATCTCATAAATCTAGTTTCTCCCCACCGTAAGGTTGTAGTCCAAGCTTGCATCAACTTACTCAACCTCTATATTCGTCGCTTTTCCCCCAAATACGTATAGGCAAAGTCCGAAAATACCATGCGGTCTGTGAGAATGACCATCAAACGCAATTTAAGAGTGGTAGATGGAAATGTTTTGGGAGATCCTATCGTCTTCCAACATGTGAGAGACATCATGTATGTGGAAGCACCCTCATCAACAACTATCCGAAAGATATCGTACTTCCGTACGATGCTTTAATATGAAAAGCCATATGATGGGGGAGCCCTTCTTAAATTAGTCATATCAAATGTAATTAGAAGAGAATTTTTTCGATCAATAGGCCCCAATGGCAAAGTGAGCAGCTAATCGCGCCTCGAGCCGACAAGACCGGAGCACCTCTAAAGTTGACATAAAGACAAGGACTCGCGCCGCATCTTCCACACAGAGTAGTTCGGGGGCAGCCCCCCTAGCATTTGGATTAATCGTCGAACACTCTAGTGGATGCTTGGGCATCCGAGGCATAGGCTCAACAAGAGGGCTTCCGTGGAATGTGAAGGCGCCGCAGCATCAGAACATCCTTAGCTTTCGAAGACTCTTCTTCGCCATAATCACGGATCTCGTAGCGACATCCACGTGAGCACTCATCATGAATATGTTTGATGAATTTCCCCTTCCCCGGGTGCCCGCAGGAAGCTCCCGTGATTTTGATTCGCACCAACAACTAGTTGTTTCCCTTGGGGAAAAGGGTTTGTTAATGCATGTACCTAGAAACTAGAAGAACCCCGCTAAGCTAACAAACGCCGTGCATCTTGAATTTTAGGGCAAAGGTGCGTAAGATGGTCTCCAATGCATAGCTTGCATGGAAACTTCACTTTCTTTTTCCTTTTGGACCCTCACCAAACATGCTCGTTGGTTTTATTCACATTACCCTTCCCATTCTCGTCTTTTCTTATTATTTCATCCCTTCTTCTTCCTTCGCATTGTTGATTTCCTTTGGGATCGAAGCTCGGGATGCGCATTTATGGACAAAGAGGGGGAAGGCGATGACTCACAGCACAACCCTATTTGCTAGCGCATTGCAAAGACAACCGGCCGCAATTGAGCAAGGTGCTAGCCGCACCACTATTGATCGATCCAATGAGTCCGTCACCATGAGGACCAAGCTTATTTTTGGATAAATCTAATTGGAGCGAGGAGCATTGGGAAGCCACTATGAAGGACCCTGCATCGAGAATATATCGCTTCTAGCCGCCGGGCCCTAAAAATGGCCTCGCTCCTCGAAAAATACCCCGAGAGGGATATTTCAAAATATCTCGATCATAGAGATTTCAAAAACCATTCCAAAAGGAATTCTCCCCGGAATATGAGCTTTAATAAGCCTCTTCCTTCCTCGCGCCATTCCCCGAATATGGCCGAAATGTGGGTTGCGTCGTCCTCGTTTAAAATTAGCTAGGAGTTCCGTCCCGCATCATAACGGATCGGGTAACCGGAAATGGTTTAGGAAATGTGGACAACGCTCTCCAAAATGTAGCAAAACGCCCCCAAATAGCTCTATATACCATTTGGCAGCCGTTTCCGCTAGGGTGTGTTGAACACCAACCTAATCGAATCATCGATCGTGAGTTCAAGAGCACCATAAATGGAAAGTGGTGATATGGTCCGCCGGATCCTCTCTCCATTCTTACCTTCAAACTTTGGAATGTTCGAAGGAAGTTTGGTGGGAACCTAGAGTCCACCTTTAATTATAATGGATCGGATCATTAGTTAACTTCGACAGATCCGGCAAGTTTAACGCGCGTAAAGGTAAGTAGGCGGAGCTCGAGGATTCCATCCTTGATGGATTCCCAACATTCCTCGAAAAGAATAGCCTGGATTTGATGAGGCACCAGGTTTCCGTAAAGAACTCGTAGAAAAAGGAGAAGGACCTCTCCCAACGCCTCGAGTTACCAAAGCCGTACCAATTCCCCCCCCCCGTGCTATTAAATGAAGAGGAAAGCCCCGATAGAGTTCCGGTGCATTAGAAAGAGGAGAAAAAGGTCCGATAAGAACTCAATGGCGGGGAAAGAAGTATTCCCTGGTGACCAAGATAAAATCGATTCCCCGCCCCCACCGTAGTGAACAGCTGTGGTTCCAACCCGTAAAAGTGGTCGAATTTCGACCTCCAGACCAAGGGTTGAAACTCGGGGTCCGAGAAGTAAATGGAAAGGACTTAAGAAGGATTGGAACTAGGAATGTGCCTACTTCCAAAAAGGGAACTCCCCGAAAAGAAGTCGTATCCACTAGCCATGGAAGACATGGGTGTAGATCCAGCTGCAGCTAGCCGGAAAAGGAAAAGAAGGAATCCACTAGTGGGCATTCCAAAACGTAAGGGACTGAATGAGAAGCATGTGCTTTGGGTGAAAACAGAGCCAAACACAAAGAAGAAGCAATCGAAGATATAGCAATAGTGCCTCCTCCTTCAACAAGCAGAGGCATGAATGCCGCAAAGACCTGGCCAAACAGGCCGTTCCCGCCGGGCCATCGAAAGGTATGAATACCACGGAGGATCTTCCTGCCTTCCGACTCGGTCCGATGTATTCAACAATGAACGGATAATCGTGAGGAAGAGGAGATGGAAGTGACACCGCAGGGTCTGTGTACTTCCTCTATTTGAAAATCTTCTTCGTGGAAATAAAACTCGCGAGGGGGAGCGAACGTCCCTCTCGGACCCAATTACTTAATCTCAAATTAATAAAACCTCGTAACCTTGTAGAGGATCTCTCCACCGCGTCGGACTCCACAGGTGATACTCACTCGCTAAACTACTCCTACGCCTTCTTGAAGAAGGCTCGAACTCGTGAGACAACCCCCGGATTCTCCTCACACCGACGAGGCGCTGATCAACCACTTTAACAAATTTTAATTAGACTAAAAAATATATATAAAGCTAAGCAAGCTAGGGAGCAAAGAGCACTCACTATAAGAAAAACTCGAGATACAATCAAGCAAAATTGTACCTTCAAGTATTTCCGCTCCGGTGATTAGGACCGGACACCAAAATACGGTGAAAGCAAAATATATGACTCCCGAAAGTAGTCCGGGATAATTACGTCCAGCCTACTAGCGAAGGTAATGGTGTAAACAATTACGCCGACCTCCTAACAATAGCCTTGCCGCCCTCAAGTACCCAAGCTTCGCAAGGGCACCCCCTAAGTACCGCCGGAAGTGATGCGACGTCCGCCAGTACCACAGTATTCCCCCGCAATACCTATGTGGAACCTAGGAGTGGCAACTATGGGCACCAATCCAAGCCGAAGCCGAGCGGAACGGCTCCGAGGTCAGGATTCAGCAACCGAGAGGGGCATTCTCTTCTCACCTTCACTTCCTCGCGCTTGACTCTCCGGAGGAGAGCTTTCCCGTCCACCTAACGGAGTTGGATTTCGCTCAATTAATCAACTTCTATGTTTTGTTTGAGCGGCCTTGGAGAGTTAACTCTCCACTCACCTAATCCAAGGCCCTACAACCTAGGTTGGTTGGTGTATGACACTTAAAACTTGCTAGTTGCTTTTAAATTATAGCGCTTATTTTAATCAAGTTGTTATGTTAAGTCAAAGTGATACGAAAATGAAACTTGTGGTATTTTGACGAAGAAAAGAAATTAATAAAACCAAACTACATGCAAATGCAAGCTTATCGTCTTTCGATGAAAAGCAACTTCTAAACAAGTTCTACGAGACTAAAAATTTCATTTTTTCTTTCGCATAACAAACTTCACACTCACAAAAACTATGAAAAATGACTAAAATGCTTAAGTGCACCCGATGCAAATCACTAAGAGCATGTAAATTTAAGATGCAAAATCTACTAAAGCGTTGCAGAGAGAAATTTCCCAAAGATCTCGCTTTTCTCTTTGGTTGTCCAAAGCTAGTTCCCCAAGTCAGAAACTCTTAATATAAAGACACCAAAAAAACGCTGAAACAAGAGGAAGAAACCAATAACAACTTCCTTCCAAAATCAAGTTAAAAACCAAAGGCAAGAAACCTCAACAAAGCTTCAACAGACATAAACAAAACACAACAAAAATGCAAAAACAAAATCAAATGACAAAACAAAATGTTTTTTGAGCTTTTGAGTTTTATAAAAAGGAGAGTTCGAAAAGACCAAGAAAAACTATCAAATCCCAAGCCAAACAACTATGTATTTCAAGCAAAAATCTTCAAAAAATGCTCTAAACCTTATAGGGATAGATAGTAGCAAGATTTATATGGGCAACAAGAAGACAAGAAACTCAATGACTCACTTAGAAAATAGTACAACCTTGCAAAAGAAACAAAAACTTCAAAGAACCAAGAAAGTTTCAAAATTGCAACAAGACCTAGTCAACTGAACTCAATAAAACCAACCAAGAAATGGGAAAAAATTGAAGCACAAAGCAAGACACAAAGGTAGTGGAAAGAGTAAACGAGCTAAGCCCCTATTCCGATGAAGTGTAACAACCAAGAATCCCCGTAAAGAGATCTTGGTACTGAACTTAAAATGCCGCACAAAAAACAAAATTTCACAAATAAGCTAGTTTTCAACTAAAACCAGAGAGAAAAGACAAAAGACCACTTTAAACACAATCCAGAGATACAAAGACACCGCAAGAACAGTTCCGTAGCCGACAGACTAAAAGCCAAGAAACCTAAAATTTCAAAATTGACCCAAATATACGCTACTTGAAAATTTAGCAACAAGCGTGCATACGTGACTCCGTGCTAAAGGAAACCCGCGTATACTCGACTCTTTAACAAAAACTGCGTGTATACGTTGACCGTGTGTAGACAAACCCACGATAAAAAGGTAAATAATGAAAAAATAAAAGATTAAGCCCGGATAAGGAAACTGTGATCACCGACTGAAAGAGTTAACCGGACCGGCAACAAAAGTTAAAACTATTGGAAACCTATCAAACAACCGAACCACCCAACAAAGGGAGTCACAAGAATGTGATCTCAAATGAGTCGCTAGTTCTATTTCTAGGAAAATACCCTAGAGGTTTGTTGGGTCAAAACCCACAGTATAAGGCATGCCATTCAAGGACTCACACACAACCATGCTTGAATGCAAAAAATAGATAACAACGATAGCATGACTCACCCGTAGTCCTACGTTCGAGGTAGATCCCGCGCGGTCCAAACCCTTAGCAAACTCTTCTTCTCCTTCAACCGTAAAACAAGAAAGAACGTGCACGGAAACCTAGGTGTACAAATATATACTTTTCAAACGTTAGTGTAATCCATGTGAAACATGATATAAATCATAATAAAATGCTTAAAATGATAATCTTTTCACATATACCAATAGATGTTAACACGTAAGTTCGTGAACAAGATGGTTCTTCATTATTACGAATGTAAAGATGTACAGAGATAAAGAGTGGGAGAGATCACTCCGAATCCTTCCACGATCTTCGAGCGTACCGTCATCCTGACCATCCCGCCCTTGCCTCGCTAAGATCCTTTCTAGACTTGTGCACTCGAGATGGCATATAAACTAGATGAACATCTCCCGTGAAACAAGGGCTTCCCGTATAAATCTCGGGAAAGCAAAGAGGGCCGGAATTCAAAATTTGAATTGGGATTCCAACAGTATAATATCTATAAAATCTCTCCCTTAGGCCACACACATGAGGGGATTTTATACTTCCTCAAAGTAGTTTCAATCCGGCTTGAAAACAAGTAATACGTGCTCGGGTGGTTGAAATACCGCAGTAACCATCAACTCAAACAAAATAGGAATTTAATATATTTTTTAATGATTTTAATGGCATACGTGGAAAGTACATGTGGACTTGATAAGGCTACGTGAAAAGTCCGGGCATACCCACGTATGGGAATTTTAACACTGTTTTTTAGTGAATTTTTGCTCAAGTCCGTAGGAATGGGTGCCCAAAGCCATAAAAGCAATCATGAATCATATGAAGGTGAAAAATGATGCTATAACAATCACCATTTTCAAAAGTTAATATAAAACATACTTAGTTCCGTGCAGGGTCAAGCCTCAAATATGGACCTAACATTCCTATATATGGTAACGTCAAGGCTCAACACCATTTCAAAAGTTAATATAAAGCATACTCAGTTTCGTGCAGGGTCAAGCCACAAATATTGAACCTTTGATTATGTTAGCTCGACTTCAAACCAGAGTCTCACTGCTGGATCCTTCCTCTCACTCTAGACTCTCACTGCTGGATCCATACAAAACTCAAAAACATAGATAGACTCCTAATAAAAAACATACATGATTTTATGAAAGATCAAAATGGAAAAGCCCAAGCAAAATTACCACTATGTAGCTACATCTCCCTTATAACACTGATTGTTGATCTCTTTTACATTTATAAAAAAAAATATGTTGCTTGATTGTCTCTTCAAGTTGAAAGAGAAAAATATGTTGCTTAATTGTATCTTCAAGTTGAAAGAGTTATGGTGGTGTTTCCCTTTCAAATCTGAGCAAGTTCTGGCGGTATGCAATAGTGACGCAGTGTGTCGATGATTGATTTATTTGATAGACTAGTGTAATTATCTCCAACAAAATCATATTGTAGTACTAAAAATTCTATTGTATTCTACTAAAATTTGCAATCGGCAATTTGCAAAATTTGCAAATATCAAAACATTTATAATGCATTAACTTAATAATTCATTTTGTTAATCAAATTTCACTTTATTTTTATCCAATCCATAAAATAGAACCAATAATTAACTTACTACAAGGTTCTTTATATTTTCTTTTATAGCATGGAACTTGTATTGTACCTTTAACCTTGTATCTGAATTTGTGTGACCAATTGTCTTCTCAACCAGAGGTGGTAAAATAAATTCTACTACAATTCTTATATAGGTTGACAAGTGTAGTTATTGTGGCTACATTTATCTGCTCCCTTGCGTCAAGACGGGAGATAATCACAACCCTGCCTCCAGATGTCATTTGATGGATAACACTTCTAGATACTCTCTGTTGTACTTAAAACACAAAAGACCTTACCCAGTTCTGCAATACCTAGCGAGATTTTGCTAATGGAACATTTAAAATATTGAATGAGCATTCTCAATTCATGAACATCAAAATAGCAAGTCTGGCTAATCAAACATTTAAAATACTCAATGAGCATTCTCAATTTATGAACATCAAAATAGTAAATTACTTGTTGGACAGTAAGGGCAACACAAAGTGCAGCAGTTTTTGAAAGATATGTTTTCTTTCATGACACACTCACATGCACTGTAAATATGTATGACTTAATTTGGAGTCATTTCCACTTTTTCATCATTTTAAGCATTAAATAATTATAGTATGTCCCTCTTCTCTGGATATGAAAAAACATTACATAAATAATAATAAAAAAAACATAACCGCATAATTATAATCACTGCAGAGGTGGCACATGAAAGAAGATTTTTCTATTGTAAATCATCTCAACAACTTTACAGTGACTGTTTTAGACTGTGATTGGTGATGCAGGTAGTCCAAAACAAATAAGTATATACCATATGCTCCAACAAAGAAAAATTATAACCTTAAATCATATTAATGAAGGTAATGTACTCACTAGCAGAAACTGCCTGAGACTTGTCTTCAATTTGGAGAATTATTGCCCTACTGCTAACTTAACTATCTTGTTGCAAATCAATTAAAATTGGTGCACGAGTTGCTCCATTTTCTCCTGTAGGCTGCACAATAGAGAAAAATGAGTAGGCCAGAAGAGGGGAGGATAGATTACAATGCTTTTACATATGCACCATAATTATTCTAAACTTAAGCTAAATGAAAGAAACACATTTATATGTATACCAGAATAGGATGACCAATTCGACTGTTTAATACAGCTGACTTTCTAGCACCCCGCATACAACCGTAGATCAAATAAATTAGAAATATTCTATATCATGTCTACGAAAGAGATATGGAAGACAAAAAATAATTAAATGGTCTAAAATCCTCAGATAACTAGAAGACATCAACAGGATTAGCATTCATCCTAGAATCAACAGTGTAAATGCGATTCTGATTTATGTCCAAAAAAGATAATATAGTGATGCAATAATGTTGATAATATTAAGCAATAAGTAACTCATGGCACTAGACATTGATCTCACAATAATATTTTATGGCTTCTTTGTTGAGACTAAGGATTTATGAGGGTATAACCCAAGAACCAAAATATGAGAACTTTAGAAGGGAATTGGGACAAGCATCACAAAAACATCTACTCTTAGCAAGGAAGTGGACATGATGCTACTCTTAGCATCAAAGAAAAAATCTACTCTTAGCATCACAAAAACTTCTACTCTTACCATATTAGCAGTTACTCAAGAAAGAACATATGATGAAGACAAGCCAAGACAAGATGACACAATAATATGGCACAAGGAAGGAAAAAACCCCAAGCTGGGGAAAACCCTTCATCGAATATTCTTATAATTAATATCAATGGTTCACCAGAGAGAGAGTACAATATAATAAAGTCAAACTGACTTGCTAATTTGAAATTCCAACCTGAGACAATAAAACATCTCAATGGATGCAATTCCAGCACTCTGCCAACTAAGGTAGCTACTAGTCTAGTTAGGGTTGCGTACATTAAGCTGCTATCTCACTCAATTAACCCAACAGACCTCCAATCTGTTGTGACTAACCTTGACATATAAGGAGCTTCCTCTTGTTGGCACTTGGGGGTGACCTAGATCCAAGATAAGTTGCTCTCGATCCTCTGGATTGGTATCTGCGACCCTTCCTGAGACAACAGATTAGGAGAGAAGTCTTACAAGGTAAGACATTCTTTCTCAGGATGAAAACTGGCCCAAAAATCATTACACAATGAAAATAGTAAGCAAGGTCATCAAGAGTTTTATAGCTCCCTTCGAAATCTGGTTCTAGAGAGTTATTTATCCTTTAATCAAGATCTTCTCATATGAGAGAAACAAGATTTTAGGAACCATCAGGTCAAAGAAACATTCTAGAGAGGCTTTTATTCACCCAAAAAGAATAAATATTCTTATGAGATTATCTCAATATAACTGAATTATCCTTTATTGCAAAATGACAGCTACTAGTGTTTCAATTTACCCAATATATCTATAATTAATGCAGCCAAGATGCCAGAATCGGGGTGTTTTGTTCTTTGAGCTTAAAAGGTCATGAAATTTCCTCAATGTACCTATGTTGATCATGAATGAAAAAAAGAACAATTTCTAAGTGGCATCCACTTGTTCTTGTTTAAGTATGAAAGCTTTCTTGTAGCTTCATAGTAGACGATCCTTTCTAAAAAAATAAGCTATCCATAGTTTACATCTATCTTGTTCACAACTTTGATTGTGAACAAGAATATAACAGTGTCGTCAACATATCTACTGAACTTCTAATGATATCGTACATGAAGAAGGAATGAAAAGAGAACATAGATGATGTTGAGTTGTATTTGCTGAGATGTCATACATACGTCAGTGCCACACATAAGAATATTTACAGAGTTCTATCCTTGATAGCTATATAGGTCTATATACTTTCAGGAAGACCATTTCTACTTAAGAGTTACAGAATTGAAGTTTTTAAACATAAGGAGGATTTATTATGGAATCAGATGCTTTCATTTCCTGATGTCTGAAGCTGCTATAAGACAAAATGTCTCCATAATATGGCTTATCTAATATTGGGCGATGATGAGACCTTACTAATGATTAAGAACATCATAATTTTTGGTCACTGTCAGGTAGCAAAATCCTCCTATATTCTGAATATGAACTTATGTTAGTGAATCTTCGCTACTCAAGATATATTCCAATGATTATTATTATAAGAGCCCAATACTCAATCATATTTGACATTCTTATACATATATATATCTATCATAATTGTTAATTTATCTAATCTCTGCTTGATAAAAACTTTTCCTTCAATCAAGCATCTAACAAATTTTCAATTTTAACAACATCAATTATGCTACTAGGATGGAGTACCACAAAACTGATATACTATCAAGGAATTATTATATAAATATTCCAAGCCTTTTCTACTAGACTCGTCAACAATGAATTCACAATGTTGTAACCACACTGATGTAAAGACCAAGGATTCTCTGTGCTACACTTATTGTCTTGCGAATTTGATTATGTCTTCAATCTTCCTGTCACTATAACTACTACAAGATTCCATCATACATAGCTCTTGTGCCTCAGGTCTGTAGAGTACTGTAGTTCTGCTTTATGTCCTTAGCTAGCTATAATGGTGACAATGTAGTACTAGATATGCACATGACTTGACCCTATCAAGCGAGCTTTGGGCTTTAAAGGATTTTTTCATAAAATCCTTTGATTCAATGTTCATTTGGTATCGACAAGAATTTTTCTTGGCTATGGCCAAATTTCTCAAAGTTGAATAAGAATTTTCATGGCATTGTTTTGTCTTCCAGGCACAAGAAGCCTTACAATACTGCTTGTGCATGAATATTCCAATGCATACTATTACTCCTCTTTGGATTAAAGGCAAAATTTCTCAGTGATGTTGAGTTGTATTTGCTGAGATGTCATACATACTTCAGTGCCACAATTAAGGATATTTACAGAGTTTTATCCTTGATAGCTATATAGGTCTATATACTCTCAGGAAGACCATTCCTACTTAAGAGTTAGAGAATTGAAGTTTTTAAACATAAGGAGGTTTTATTATGGAATCAGATTCTTCTAGATGCTTTCATTTCTTGATGTCTGAAGCTTCTATAAGACAGAATTTCTCCATAAGATGGCTTATCTAATATTTGGAAATGATGAGACCTTACTAATGATTAAAAACATCATAATTTTTTGTCACTGTCACGTAGTAGAATCCTCCTATATTCTGCATATGAACTTCTGTCAGTGAATGGTCACTACTCAAGATATATTCCAATGATTATTATTATAAGAGACCAATACTCAGCCATATTTGACAGTCCTATACATATATATCTATCATAATTGTCAATTTATCTAATCTCTGCTTAATAACAACTTTTCCTTCAATCAAGCATCTAACAAATTTTAAAGTTTAACAACATCAATTATGCTACTAGGATGGAGTACCACAAAACTGATATACTATCAAGGAGTTCTTATATAAATACTCCAAGCCTTTTCTGCTAGACTAGTAAACACTGAATTCACAATGTTCTAACCACACTGATGTAAAGACCAAGGATTCTCTGTGCTACACTTGTTGTCTTGCGAATTTGATTATGTCTTCAATCTTCCCATCACTATAAATACTACAAGATTCCATCATACATAGCTCTTATGTGTCAGGTCTGTAGAGTATTGTAGTTCCGCTTTATGTCCTTAGCTAGCTAGAATGGTGACAGTGTAGTACTATATATGCACATGACTTGACCCTATCAAGTGAGCTATGGGCTTTAAAGGATTTTTTCATAAACTCCTTTGATTAAATGTTCATTTTGTATCAACAAGAAGTTTTCTTGGCTATGGCGAAATTTCTCAAATTTGAATAAGAATTGTCATGGCAATGTTTTGTCTTCTAGGCACAAGCAGCCTTACAATACTGCTTGTGCATGAATATTCCAATGCATACTATTACACCCCTCTGGCTTAAAGGTGAACTCTCTCAGTGATGTTGAGTTGTATTTTGTGAGATGTCATACATACGTCAGTGCCACACATAAGAATATTTACAGAGTTCCATCCTTGATAACTATATAGGTCTATATACTTTCAGGAAGAAGAGTTATAGAATTGAAGTTTTTAAACATAAGGAGGATTTATTATGGAATCATATGCTTTCAGATGCTTTCATTTCTTGATGTCTCCATAAGATGGCTTATCTAATATTGGGCAATGATGAGACCTTACTAATGATTAAGAGCATCATAATTTTTGGTCACTATCAGGTAGCACAATCCTTCTATATTCTCCATATGAACTTTTGTCAGTGGATGGTAGTTTCTCAAGAGATATTCCAATGATTATTATTATAAGAGCACAATACTCAATCATATTTGACAGACCTATAAATATATATCTATCATAATTGTCAATTTATCTAATCTTTGCTTAATAACAACTTTTCCTTCAATCAAGCATCTAACAAATTTTCAAGTTTTACAACATCATTTATGCTACTAGGATGGAGTACCACAAAATAGATATACTATCAAGGAGTTCTTATATAAATACTCCAAGCCTTTTCTGCTAGACTGGTCAACACTAAATTCACAACGTTATAATGACACTGATGTAAAGACCAAGGATTCTTTGTGCTACATTTGTTGTCTTGCGAATTTGATTATGTCTTCAATCTTCCCTTCACTATAACTGCTACAAGATTCCATCATACATAGCTCTTGTGCCTAAGGTCTATAGAGTACTGTATTTCTGCTTTATGTCCTTAGCTAGATAGAATGTTGACAGTGTAATACTAGAGATGTACATGACTTGACCCTATCAAGTGAGCTTTGGGCTTTAAAGCATTTTTTCATAAAATCCTTTGATTCAATTTTCATTTTGTATCAACAAAAAATTTTCTTAGCTATGGCCAAATTTCTCAAAGTTGAATAAGAATTGTCATGGCAATGATTTTTCTTCTAGGCACAAGCAACCTTGCAATAATGCTTGTGCATGAATATTCCAATGCATACTATTACGCCCCACCAGCTTAAAGGCGAAATTTCTTAGTGATAACCATATTTGTAACATTCTTCCATACTAGTAATGGCATAAAATATGTTATAGCTAAATACTAGAAGTTCTTACTCAGTCATAGTGTTAGAGACAATAAGTGAATCTTAATCTAAGAGGCATACTTCGGTCTGAGTCGAAGTTTTCAAAGAAGAGCACAAATTTTACGTTCTTGTACATGATTAAATATCACATCTTCTTTAGGATTCACAGTTTTCCTTTCTTCAATAATACTTTACAGTACCATGACTAATTATTAATGTGTTTAGATAGTAGCTCAAGAATCTCTGTTGCTAGATTTATGCATCCTTTCTCTAAGACATATATTTATGTCGATTAAAGATCTAGTGTTCTCTCTGTTGGACTTCGTAGGCCACAAAGAGTAAGATTCATGATCTATGTAAGGAATCTAAGCTCACTGTCACAGGGATCCAAAATTTCTACAAATCTTCATTAATTTACAACATGTCTCTGGAGTATCGACTCAACGTAAATCTAAAAAGATAGGCAGATTCCTATAAGCATAATTTATGCTGCTACCATGGCACAATCAGTTGTTTATACGACCAATAAAATCGTCTCTTGATCAATGCATGACCAAGTAATTTCGTTTATATGACTTCATTACAAAGTGGTGTAGATTTATTTAATCAAGATTCTTCCAAATTGAATTGATTTTAGAGGACAAAAGGATTTGGAAAACCCAAATTCCCAGTAATTTAACCTTCATTATAAAGCTCCAAACCGCAAATCTGATCCTTAGTGGGCCACATATATGAACTACAAAGAGCCACAAATAGGCATGATAAAAGTTATAATTTCCATCCAAAACCCTAATAGATATGGTCAGTAGGAGTTAAATATTGAGAGGTGCTTCACTGTCACTACAAAAATTCAGTGAAATCCCAAGAAGTGAAACAGATGTGACAGATAAGAGCTCGTCCAAACATATTTTGGATAATCCTTGCAAAAAGCATGTTTCTGCCACTTCCTCTAGAAAATGTTATATTTTCCTAGTGATTACTCAATCGGTCACCAGAGCCCATGGAACCTGATCATCAAATCTTGCTTTCTTTCAAATATATGTATCATAAATTGAAATACCACAGGAAGCAGATTCGATACTGGATTTCTACAGAATATTTAGCTTACCACAGAATAATTGTGGATCTCTACAACCCTTTGTTGTATTATCTTGGTAGCCTCGGTTTATCGCAAATCACTTAAAAGTATATGCTACTCAGTGACTCACATGTGTTCCGAGTTCAGAATTAAACCTGAGTTAAAATTTTGATAAAAAATATTGCAAAATTGCACAAAAGATAGATTGAAATATTCACTCGCAGCATAGTGTTAGATCACGAAATTAAAGGAAATAAAGCTATGGTAAATGGAGTCATCTTGGCAATTACAACAAGCCCCACTGGAAATATTGCCGATTATAATTGCCAGAAACTAAACTATTGCTATCTTCCAGTAGAAATAGCAAAAGGTCACAGGATATTCCAATTGCAGACCCGATGTCTGACATTCGAAATGATCAAATAACATCACACATAAATAAAGAAAATAAAATAGAGGCACGTAGAGGAACATATAAAATGCACTTGTGTACCTTTTCTGCTTCTCTCTGGGCACGACTTTGCAAGATCCAACAGAACCCAATACTACCTTCGTGCATTGCAACTTCTGCCTTAGCAGTAGGATCAACAACTAAAATCTCAACATCAATCACCACAAACATTGCAACTGCAGTGACTTCTCTCCATAACTCAATGCACACAGAACCTTTAAGATCTCCAAAATCAACATTTAAGATCTCCAAAATCAGTGACCTAAAAGCCACATCTAGGGCTATATCCCTGTGTAATACATCCACCACAACCAATATTGGAAGAGTGAACCAAAATTGCGTATCCATTGTCCATGTTCTGAGAACCTACCACAAACAAAAACCTAAGAGTCGATGCATTTCCTAGCACCGTCTCATCGGAAATCATCCAATCAAAGGGGCTAAGCTCTGAAATGTTCCTGGCACTACCTCCTTAGAAGCTTATGCTCCATAATTTTTTATGCACAGTGGTAAATTCCAAAGTCTAGAGGCATGACGAAGAGCCTAAAAACCCCTGAAAATGGAGGCAAGAGGCAAGGCTAGACCTATCAAACCCCTACAAAAGAGGTGAGGTTGGCCCTGTCAATGGAGGCAAGGCGAAGTTGGCCCTGTCACTAGAGGCGAGGTTGGCCTTGTCCCTAAAAACCCTTGCAAATGGGAGTAGGAGGCAAGAGGTAAAGCTAGCCCTATAGAAACCCCTGCAAATGGACGCAAAGGCAACACTAGCCCTATCAAAACCCCTACAAAAGGAGGCTAGGTTAGCCGTATCTAGGCGAGGTGAGGTTGGCCCTATCATTGGAGGCGAGGTTGGCCTTGTCCTCGATTTGAGAAGGAAAACACGCTCCTCTTTCGAACTTCTAATAACAATTGCCTGTTTCCAACCTTCATGTGTCTACTTCCTCTCTTCTTTTTGGTGATTTTGCTACTTGAACGAATTGTTTTAATTTTTAATAGTTTTCGTCATTTTGCAACTTGAACAAATTGTTTTAATTTCTAATATTTTTAATTACTAGCATTTGCACAAGGGTGCAAAGGGAATGCCGGAGGTGCGTTAAATTGATTCTGGATGACCAATAGTCTGAACGGGAGGACGAAGCTGGAGGCGACAGTTGTCAATTTTTTATTCAAAAAAAGGGCGTTAAGAAAAGGTTTTTATTGGGTGGGGTGAACCGTGTTTGCTCACCCCACTCCAACAAATATAATGCTTCCGACGTAAATATAGACTAGATAAAATCAACTTATGTTTTAGCAACACATCTGAAGAAAAAAAGACAAAGAGGTCAATCATAAACTCACTAACAGTCTTCAAACACAATGTGTGAGTTTCGCAACTTTACTGAATTAGAAACATAAACAAATGGTCAGAAGAAGCATTGAAACATTCATAATAAAAACAAAATAAAGAAAAATTTTGACACAACACTCGATCAGGTTCACTACAACATAACTTGTTAGAATCATGTATGAGGCATAGAATACACCCCTGACACTGACAGGAAAACACTAATTCGATCATTTTCCAGTTAATGAATACACTAATTTTATCATTTTTCATTCTAGAGTGCCAAGCTAAGTCAGTTTTAGAATGGAAGAGGGAAAGATATCCACCATTGCAAGCCTCCAGGTCAGCTCACCAACACCTCAAAAAGAGAGAAAAAAAGGCCAAATAGGTAGCATAGACATTATCCATAGCCCATTTAGTCAATGTGTATGGGATGCCAGAATAGTGGATAGAGATGAATACTCTCACAGATTCAATTGGGCACAACCCATTCAAGCCAGAGTCTAAAAAGTGCAGAAAATGAAAATAAACACCCACATTGATTCAGGTACATGCTATAGATTTTTCCTTTAGAAGAACATCAGACATTCTTAATTTGGTACACGGTTTGGTATGTTGGCTATTCTGGCTTGGTTGGAAAGAGAGTGATGCCTCGTACAGTACTTGAACTTTTTAATATACAAGTATTTTTTTAGTAACAACCTAAAAAAATCCACACCATACATGATCTGTCCAAAATTTGTAACCACCTAACCATTGAGGCGACATTGGCAAAAGGAGTCATCAAAAAACAGTTTTAAGGAAATGGGTACAAAAATTCCTTCTTTGATTTTGATAATGTCTCTTCCCTGGAGGGAAGAAAGTGGGGACAAAAAGTGAAGAAAGCTGCAGTCTCACAGGACACGGACATAGACGAAGCACTGAAACCTTGCTTCCAGTGGCAACGAGTAAGGACTATAAATCTGTGAAATACTCTGTACCATCACTCCCGATGAATCAATCAACATTTTTTCACTCTACAATAGATGTTATTTTTCGTGTTCTAATTTTCTGCTCCTTATTTCTGTAGCATATTATATTGAAAATTAAATAAATAAGAAAAGGGCAGCTTCATGTTTCTGGGCTTCTTCATAGACCTGTTTTCCATTTTAATTTTGTGATGTAATCTCCACTTACAGCTTTATCAAAGCATCATATAATCTTGTTATTAGCTAAGATTTCTTGCTGTTAGAAACCCTCTATGTAGCAAAGGTTTCCCCACTGTATCTTTTGTTTGTCTAACAAATCAATACAATATATATCGTATATCATTTTATGCTTCGATCTATAAATGTACACAAAAAACACAAAATGTAATAAAAAAAGGTTTTGAACACATGAAACAAATCTAAATTGAAAACCTAGCGTTATCTAGCCTCTCTTCTAAAATACAGAACAAAACATGCGCATTGTTGCATAATGTAGGTTAACGAGACTAAAAGAACCCACATTGCAGTACAAGAGCTTAGGCTTACGCTTACCTCCATCTCGTTACACATGGGAATTTGAAGCAGAACCATCGGATACTCTACTAACGCACCTTTCTCCAAATCCGCTGCTGAACTTCAGAATTTGAATTGTGGCACCAGCTTAATCTTCTTGATGTGGATCCACACACATCCCATCGCCAACACCAGTCTATCTTTCGACTGGATAAGAAACAACACAATGCAGATGTTGGCCAATTCCTGAAGAGGAGGGGTGAGATAAGTGGCCCTGACAAATACCCATTCAAAATAAATGGAATACAAAATGCCCTGGAAGTCTAGCACCGGAGAAAAGTCGAAATGAGGGCGGCTAAAGTGCCAACCTTTCATAAAAGCCGCAATCTCAAACCCTAACATCAAGATGGAAAATAAGAGAAACCCTCTAATGACTTTGTACAGTTTACTTTACCCTGGTTTGTCCTCCTGTGTCACATGATTTTGATTCTTGCTCAAAGCAACTCTTCTATTTATGATGGAGAGAAGGCTCCATAGCCCCTGCGTGAGGCAGGTGACACAACCCGTGGGGTGATGGGCTTTCAACAGCCATACCCAGGTAAGCTGCCTAGAATTGTTGCCCTGGCCTTGCTTATCTAACTGGTGGAAATCGTCTTCAGGGCTTTGCAATCCCACCATGGACCAATTTGGATTCTCCATTTTTACTACCATGGAAGTTCCCCTGTGGATCTCCTTCTCCTTGTTCCACCATTCTTGAAGCTCAAAATTGGGAGCCATACATAAGAACCAAATGAGACCTCACCCGTCGGGGAGTCACATGAAAAAAAAAAGGAAAATCACTGTGCCCAAACCTGGAGAGCACAAACCTAGATCTTCAAGTCAGAGAATGCAAAGTCAGGATCTTGGTCATAAGTTGGAAAGACTTTTGAAAAAAATAATAGTAAGTGCATTCTCCTCCTCCGCTTCCTCCATCTTCTAACTGATAGAAAATGAACCCATCGGCAACCTCACCTATATAGAAGCTACGCCAATCTCACAATGTGGAGGCCGCCTGGAGTTTGTGAGATTCGATCCGTGAATGTCAAGATGTGATAAGCCAGGCACGCACGCAATCAATAACTGTGGACATTTTGCTTGAATACAGAAAGGGTTGGAACCGGAGGGTAATACAGGACAATAAGTCCAAATGACAAAATTTAATTGGTTGCCAAATGTAAAAATATAATTGGTTGGAAGGGTGATAGGAAAAGCTTATTATTGGCTGGGGTGAATAGTGTTCTCATCCCAAGCCAACAAAGAGAACACCTCTGGTGTAAAAATAGTTTTAATTTTTAAAAAACAAAATATGTGTGGGCAGTCTTAATTTCTAACTTACCATAATTAAAATAGTTTAAATTTTTAAATTAATAATTTAGGATTTTAAAATAAAATATTAGTCGGCCTTAAAAAAAATGCTTTAGAGTGATATAAAAATAAACTAAAATAATAATTTAGGATTTTAAAACAAAATATTACTTGGCCTTAAAAAAAAATTGTTTTAGAGTGATATAAATGTTATGTGGAGTAGTGATATAATTGTTATGGTTCTTTAATTATTTATTGGGTTTATAAATACAGCATTACTGTTTTATTTTATTCATGAGGATTATTTTAAGATTTTTTGTGCATAATTTAGGTGTAATTTTAAAATAATCCAACATAAAATGTTGTTTTTGAGTTTTTTAAAGAGGATAGATATTAAAGTACAAATTAGATTATAAAGGGATGTGATGAGTTTCTTAATTAAAATACCTTTAGTGATTAGATGGAAAAGAAGCAAAGAATATGCATCTTATATGAAAGTAAAATTTAAATAAGTGCACTTTAATTAAAACAAAATCCTTGTAGCACGATAATATATACAAAACAACCACATGAAATCAAAGAGCTATAAAATAATTATATTAGAATACATTTGATATGTGAATGAAGTGTTAGAAAGTAAATCATAAGGACATTGTGCCATGGGCTACCTTATCAAGCTCTTACATGCAATAGTTGAAGTGCTCTCAAGTCTAAAATGGATGAGGGTAGGTGATGAGAAGCTCTTGACACCTTTGTAAGTAAATCCACCCTTTAGAATGAGGACTTGCACCTCACCTTTATAGAACATGATAGGAGGAGAGATAATATAGCCGAGGAAAGATAAGAGGATCAAATTGTGGGTTAAAGGCTTGTGTGCTAGATCATTTTGGATGTCACAATTCCCTTCTATATAATTTTATCTCTTTCAAAACTAGGTTTGTTGAAAGTACACACCTGCTCAAAACACTTCGTAGCTAATGTTTTTCCTTTAATTGACAAATATTTTGAAAGTATCTTTGGTGAGGTGCATGTATTCTAAAATATGTGTTGTTTTAGCACGCAATAATCATGATAATGCATTAAATGTATGAGCAACAAGTCAACACAACACCGTGGCACTGCTTCTCCACGATATTGTTTTTTTCTTATTATGAAGTACCAACCTACTAGAAGTAGTTCAATATGGTGCCCCTTTGTAAATTTTTTTTGTTTTACTTTAGTAACCATATATATCTATTGATTGTCATTTGTATGGATGAAATAAAAACATTGTATAGAATTATCCTCCTTGAGCACACCCTCTCCAAGATTTTTCACTATTTGAAAGGTTGAAACATGAAATCTGCCAATAATAATCCGTTTTGACTACATCACCTCTCAATCTTTGCCTTTCTCATTGTAATAATTAGCATGTGTGGATGAAAGCAGGTCTAATTCGACTTCATGAAGAAAAGCAACCTTGCATATATGGCTAGGTTTAATTGCATCATTACCCAGTTAACCCAATCATTATCATTCTCCTTAACCTCAGTCCTTGCATCCTCCTTGACTGCACATACAACTCAACCCCTCTCTACTCCTTTAATCAAGGATGAAAAGGATTCAATTTAAATAGGAGGAATCGATGAGATGAAGAAACTCGAGTAAGTTGCATTTGTTGCATCCTCCTTGAATATTCCCGTGACTCAACCCCCTCAGCTCCCCCTCATCTCCTTCAACTGGGATAGAAAGGCTTCAATTTCAATAGGATGTACAAGCATGATTGGGAACCTAGAGAAAGTTGTAGTCCATGCATCCTCCTTGTCTTCGTCTGCAACTCAACCCCCTTAGCTCCTTCAAGCTAGATTAAAAGACTTAAATAGGAAGAAATGGTGGGATAAAGAACCTCCTGCAAAATGCAATAAGAAGAAATGGACAGATGAAATTGCGCCATTCAAAACAAAAATATAACAATATTTTCTCCCATGGGGTATAAAAAAAATTTGTTGAAGAATTTTTTTCCATATTTTAAATTTAATAGACGAGAAGCTCAATGATATATAGACAAGTTAAATGTGATTTGTAATAAATTAGAGGTTTGTAATGAATAATACAAATATGACGTTTGAGATTAAATATATTAGGGGAGAAAATGACATACATGTTGTGCATCTACAACACAAAACCACCTACATATTGGATGGTAAGTCCTCCATTCAAATAAGAGGAAACTACCACCAATTTTTCTTGGATCATAACCTAAGAGGAAATAAATTTTAAAGGCAAACCAATCCAAACCTAGCTGAGCTAATAAAAGAAGGGCCTAAAATTTTGGGAGTAGATTTAAGGCTTATGCACCATGTTCATTAAATATGGATAGATGAAAGATTTTATGGTACTTGTCAAATTGAATACAATCTTCATAAAGGCACACCTAAAAACCTTGGATATGTGCAACATCACCTGGATGCACTAAAATATACCCAAAATGTTAATGGCACACACCGAAGGAAATACTTTGCTCCAAAACTAGTAGAAGTTCTAGAAAAAAATGTTTTCATGAGAGATCCAGTGAGATAAAATTGGTTGAAAATATAGAGGAGAAAGGATGAGGGAAAAAATGAAATCTAAAAAATATAACACCAACACAATATCATTTTATTCATAAACTCAACCCTAGAAATATCTCGGTTGATATAAATTTTTTACATTGGCTTGTATTTATTACTTCAATCAACTATAAAGGCAGGAAATTTACTCACCGATAAAATTCGGGCCCTTGAAATCTGAACCAAAGGGGAAGGCACAATATTTTATCCTATGTACACCCAGCCCTGCACTCTGTAGCAAGAGGAAACCCAAAACAAATATGGATATGAGATCAATGTAAGAACACATGTCAACATCCAATTAAGTGAAATATATAAGCCCAAAAATTGATCACTTCCCACCATACCTCTGAGGGTAGCTGCCCCATGGGTGATGGTAAATGATGGCGAATGACCGCGATATCGATAATTGTTTCCTTATCTATTTGTAAGGAAATTTCCCAACTAATGAATGATTCTTGTGCCATTGGTATTGGGGTAAGTAAGTTGTCTGCCAAATATATTATGGAGGCGTGAGCCAAAACTTCCATTCTCCTTTGATATGAGCCATGTCGTCATTTTTTAAAGCTTGGTATTCAAAAATAGATCCATCTAGAGCATTACAGGGACCCATCAATATTATGCTCAAAAACCTCTAAATTATAAAACCTTTGAGTTTCTAAAGGGTGCACCCTAATGCTACTCATGGTAGGTTTTGGTATTTCAAGATGACGTCCCCATTCATATTCAAGAGAAGTAGAAATTACTAATGATCTCATCCAAATCCCAGAGGTTTTTATTATCTTTACTTTGAACAAGGTCCTACAATTCGATATTGAGTAATATATGTTTACCCCCAACTCTTACTGGCTCAAATAATAAGGGCAGATAGGAGAGTTGTCTCATGTCAAACTCTTTGAGTGAAAACTCTGTTCATTTCTCTTTCCAAGAATACCACATGAGTGCACCCGAAAAATAGAATATTGCAAGGGCATTCGAAAGGGGAATTTATAAGCCAACACCTATCATTATGTTTCCTAGCAAGTGATTGAATTCATAAACGAGGAATTTTTAAAATGAGGGTTTTTTATATGACCGATGAGCTCGATATTCCTCAGTTTAGGCTCAATATTCATCTCGTATACCATGTTCGTATAGTGGCACGATGACACTTGAGGAAAATTTGGAATGGGAAGTGCCCCAACCGCGCACCTATTGATGGCATGCAAATATGTCATGGATCAAAGTATTATAACCCTAAACCTCTTCTGAACTAAAATAAAAGGAAAACCCAATTAACCCAATCATTATCATGTCCCCTTAACCTAAGTCCCTGCATCCTCCTTGACTACACATAAAACTTAACCCATCTCCACTCCTTCAAATAGGATTAAAGGGTTCAATTTAAATAGGAAGAATTGACAGGATGAAGAAACTAAAGTAAGCTGAAGTCCCTGCATCCTCCTTGACTATTCGTGTGACTCAACCTGCTCAGCTCCCCCTCATCTCCTTCGACTGGGATAAAAAGGCTTCAATTTCAATAGGAAGAAAAGGAAAGATCAGGAACCTCGAGCAAGTTGTAGTCCATGCATTCTCCTTGGCTTTGTTTGTAGCTCAACCTCCTTAGATCCTTCAACCTAGATTAAAAGACTTAAATAGGAAGAAATGGTGGGATCAAGAACCTACTACAAACTGCAATAGGAAGAAATGGTCAGATCAAACAACGCCATTCCATCACTAGGAAGCCTCAGCTTGCAAGGAAGCCTCAGCTTGCAAGGAAGCCTCGATTTGCAAGGCATTGATTCACCTATGGAGAGAGATATCATCACAAAGAAAGAAGAGGAAGAAACACTTACTAATGTGTTTCAATTGTTTGAGATAGAGGAAGGTAAATTAGTAGACATGATATAGCCTAAGAAAAGTGGATCTAATCCAAAATAACCACCCTATGAATTTTAATATCCTAGAGGTAATTCCAACTTTTTATTATAATTTTGACTTGAAAGCACCTATTCTTAGTCTCAATAAATGAAGAAAATAGTCTCAACCCCTTAGAGAAGGAAAATTTAGAAAAAAAATTAGCATGAACAAATAAAGAATCCAATGAGCTGAGCTGAGAGGGGTCTCCCTTTGTAAACAAGCATCCATAGGCTTGTTAAAGTTAGTATCAATCTTTACTAGAAGGTGAGTAGTCTTCACACCTCCAACCACATCCAATAGAAAGGTACCGACCCCTACAATAAAATTATGTCTCCAAATAATGTGCAGTCAATACCAATAATATCATCTTATGAATCTATTACAATATTCTTTGAAAAGTACGTTTCCATACATGTGTGAAAGAAACAATCCATACGGTTAGCAAAAGGACATCTTTTTGAAGGGCTCAAGAAACCCCCTTGAAGGAGACAAGAAGGGTTTGAAACCAAAGAATACAATTTTTTCTATGAACCCTAGTTATGAAACCCTTAGGAGAAATGTTAATAGTTAATAGTCTATCAAGAACATTGTTATCACTAAAATCGTATCCGATTGGTCGTTAACTGCACAAACCAATATTGTGACTAAGGCTTAGCCTCCTCAGTCTGAGAGGGCTCTCTCAAGGGTTAATGATATTGAATAAATATGTAGATATATGGCTAACTCTAGGTTTTATGTATTGGTTTTATATGTTTGTAGGTTGAAAATATCAAAGCTTACTACCATTGGGCTATGGAGTCAGTGAATAGGGCTCTCAATAACAAAAGCTTTCCTTGTAGATGCTGAGGCTTGTATATACTTCAATGAAAGAGTAACACATTCAGGAAAATCCCAATAACTTGAGTTTCAGAAGAAACCAGAGCATGTGATACATGAGTTCTGAGTTATGAGACATCAAGGTATTGAAAAGGAAATATTAAAAGAAAATCACCATAAATCAATACTTAAAGGAAGTCAGAGCATGAATAACCATGAATTCTGAGTAATAAGCATTAAGATATTCAAGAAAACCTTTCAAAGATAGGACCTAAAACTCATTTGACCATATTTTAATACTTAAAGGAAGTCAGAGCATGAACATCGATGAATTCTGAGTAATAAACATTAAGACTATGGAAGGAAAATATCTCAAAGATACGACATAAAACTCATTGAAATACACTAAGAATCTCAGGTCTGTCAAGATGAAAACCTCTCTGCATTAATGATCATAGTCCATTACTTAAAGCATCAGTTTTGCTCAAAGGTCTCCAACCCCTTATTCGATTTATTCCTCTTTTATAGATCATTTACAACATAGGATAACCTTATCTTGAGCTTGATAAATTTAATTCCTACTTTTTGATGCCTTTCCTAACCATATGACATGGTATTTATTACAAAATGACAGCTGCAAATCTAATAAACAGTCCTATTACAAATAGGATTCAAACTCCTTAACTTTACTCATAACAACCTTATCTAAAATAGATTACATCATTTCCCAAGTGTATTGACATAAGGTCGAATCCATATGATAAGCTCCAACTCTTTATGACCACAATACTGATCTCCATTAAACTAGGAAACTGTCCCCTGTTTCTAGGCATAGGATTCTTTGCATTCTTGAGACACTCTGACCATCATGAAACCATCACTTTGAGGTTATTTACTATTAGAAATTGAATTAATACCTACCCAAAATCATTCTTAAGTCCCAGCTGTCTGAAACCACCATCAAACTATTCAAAATAGCTGAAATAGACCTGCGCTACGAAAACAACACAGTTTTATAGTGCTTTTCATAGCGCAACCTTTTTACCCTTTTACCTTCAAAATTTTGGTTTCTTTCCTCCAATATTATCTTCATTATCATTTAACACAACTCCTCTTTCAATTTCAAGTCATAATCCATATATTTTCCCTTCAAAAATTTATGAGAAAGAGTGAAAAAAAGCTGCTACAACATTTTTGTAGCGCTTTTCACTCTTTTTGCACTGTTTGCACTACAAAACTGTTGAGTGAGTAGTTTTGACCAGATTTCTTCAAAATGAAAACCAAAAATGTGCCAAAACTCATAATACCACTGGTTTCATCAAAACAAAAAGTCATATGAATTGAAAAACACATTTTTCATGAGGTTCCTTCTTAATTTTTTCACTTGATTTAGCTTTTGACCTTTTTAATGATTGTCATTCTGCACCTTTGTTTTTTAGCTCATCTTGAGTCAGTTTCAGCTACTGCCCCAAGTCCTCCACTTGATCTCTAAGTATTCTATTACTGGCTCTCAAGTGAGTATTGATTACTCTGACAAATTTAGCTTCCTTGATGGTTGGAACTGTCCATGTGAAAAATTGTTCTACACTGCTTGGAATTTCATACCTAGAACCAGTTTGAACTTCCCATACTGCCTTCATTCTTTTGAATTATGTCTTCTCAATACTATGCTTTCTAGCCCTCTTTCTCATCATAGCAATCTCTTGATTTTCTAACCTCAATTTCTCCTCAAGATGTTGACACTTTTTCATTTCTTCTTTTTCCTTCATTGTTCTGCTGGCTGCATGTTCTACTGTTGGTGATGAGAGGTCAACCACTTCTTCAGGGACTTTAGTTATTTCAATAGTTTCTTGGACCTCCTTGCTGCCTTCCTTGAGCTTCTTAGCATGCCTAGTTAAAGGTTTCCTTTCTTGAAAGATAAAGGCTGCATTTTCACCCTCAAATTCAAGTTTCTTTGCTGATTTAACCTTTTTATGTTTGTGTTCATCTACTCCAATGAAATCAGCTTGCACAATGGGTGACTCCTTTATATCAATTGCATGAAGGATGTCATCTAAATTTCCCTTTATCACTGGGTTGTCCTCTGTAGCTGTAGCAACTGTTTTTCCCTTAAATGCCACTGCTTGGCTTCTTGTCACCCTCTTGATTTCCTGCTTGCTGGCAACTTGTTTTTGTTTTGCCTCTTTGACACTTTTTGACCTCTGTTTTGTAGGTGATGGAGTTGGTGCAACAAGAACTTGTGTATTCTCTATCCTTTTCTCAAATTGTTTCCTTGGTTTCAACTTTACAAACCTCTTTGATTTTGCAACCACAGGCTGACTAGACTCTGCTACTGGTGGTGAAGGAGTTCCTTTAGTTATAGGATTTCTAGCTGGGGTTAGGGTTTCCAGTTCAAAACCATTCATAAACAAAAAGGAAGAACAATCCCTACTTATTTTTTGAAGCTCATTCAAAACCAATAACTTTATCAAACCATGGTGAAACAAAGATGTTTCACAACCATCAGATTTGGCTTGTACTTTATCAGCCATTTTGGCAAGGCTCCTATGCAAATAAAAGGGAAAATATAGTGATATCATACCTGAAAATATAGAATCAGCTTGAAATGATAATTATAAACTTTATGGTATCTGCCTTCACATGTAAAGTATCTTCGAATGTAGGACAACAACTTTGCATAAGTGTCTTTGATACAACTTCTAGGTATTGCATTATTTAGGTCCATATCTGCATACTCAGGTTTCATGAATTCCTTGCATGGTTCCATGTCAAATTTAAAACCTTTAAACCAAGTTTCCTACCCCCTTGGTATTTCTGTCACATAATAAATAATCTCAGGTGTAATTGGCACATTTAACATCCCAACTTTGGTAGTTGTTCCATTGAAGTGCAAGGAAAATTCTTTAAACACCTATGTATGGAAACCTTGCAGATTTTCACAAAACCAGATACAACCTGATTTGCTAAAAGCATCCATCACTGTTTGATCTTCAATTATAGCCTTCATTTTTTCAGGCTCACATCTTAAGCAATGTCCCCCTCTGTGAACTTTCTTTTCCTCTGCCATGTTTTGTAGAAAAACCTGTTAGCTTCTCTTGAATCTATAAAACAACCTCGCTTGATTAGGATATGAATAGCCTCGCTTGAGTATATGGAACAACCTCACTTGATTAGGATGAAGATAGCCTTTGTATAGAACAACCATAGGCTTAGCTTGACTATTTCAGAGCTCAGACATTTGTATGGAGGCAAATGAAAACGAGAATGACCAAATTAGGCAAGATTTTGAATTTGAAATGTCATCTCATAACTGAATGATGCCTCATTCATGCCCTATCATGACGATGATGACTGTGAGATAGGTAAGTACATTGAATCTGATCACTAACTGACTCATCATACCACTATCCTATCATTTCCTAACGGATTCTGATAAATTTTAGCTCAATTGACAAGACAGTTAAGAAACCGCACTTTCGTAGCACCCACAATGTATTTTTCTCAGTTTGCGCTATGAAAGTATTAGCCCTTTTGTAGTGAAAATCCACTTTTTGAACTAGCAGCGCTACAAAACGGAGGATTCTTGGCTAATTGCATAAATTTAACCCGAAACCTTATGGAATGACTCCTAAATGGAAAATGTGAGTATTTGATCATGGAATGGACCTTTAAAGGCTTTATTTGAATTCAATGATGACCTTAAAACTTATAAAAACTCTAACCTACCCTTAACCAAATCCTAAAATTACTTTCAAACCCATTTTGAGACCATGATAAAAAAACAGTTGATACAATGATGTTTTGAAATTTTTTGGGTGATAACAAGTATAATCTCGGTATGACATCCTAATCTCAGATCAATCTCCGAGAAAATTGTTGTTCCCTTCAATTGATCGAACAAATCATCAATCCTCAACAACGAATACTTAATCTTAATGGTCACCTTGTCCAATTTCATGTAATGAATGCAAAATCTAAGAGTACCATCCTTCTTCTTCACAAATAATACTGGTGTGCCCCAGGGTGATACACTTGGCCTAATTTATCCCTTGTCCAACATTTCCTTCAACTGCAACTTTAGCTCTACCAACTGTGGAGTGCTCATATTGTATGGTTTTTTTGATGTTGGTGCTGCCCTTGGTACCAACTCAATAGAAAAATACGCTTCCATGTGAGGCGAAAAATCTTAAATATATACAGAAAATGCATCTTGAAACTGTTGTAAAACTGGGAACTTGCTAAAGATATCTACATCCCTAACTTCCTTATCTTTGTTACTAGAAATATGTATTGCAAATAACACACACTTTTTCCTGCAACTACACTTCGTCTGCGTAGTTTTCACCATTCTAATTGATGTTTCCTTCTTCTTACCTTGCAAGAATATATGTTCTCCATTGTCATCCAAGCACTCAATAACTTTTTAATAGCAGTCCACTTTGGTCCTATGGAGATACAACCCCAGTCCATACTTAAAAGCATGTTATACGAACCCAATGACAATACATTCAAATGTGTTGATGTAGACATACCATTCAAATAAAATTCATAAGCTCTTACCCAATGATTAACTCACTTCTTCGTACCTGTATCCAACTACACTAACCAAGACTCTGCATGTGCCTCTTTATTCAAACCACACTTATCCACCAGGTTAGGATTAACATAACTATAATTATATCTAGGGCCATTCAAAATAGAAACAACTTTATCACAAAGCTTACTGTCCATCTTGATAATAGACGTCTGGTGATCTGCCTGCCTGTTATCCAACGCTGCATAGATCCAAGGAACACTTTTTCCAACATCCCCCATTTTTTGTGCTTCCTGAGCACTGTAAATATTCGGTCTACAACCTTGATGTTGTGTAAAATATCTCATGTGATGATATTTGCCACAAGTCCAACATTGTATAGGATTCCAACTTACACCCTTGTTCCGCTCCTCAAACTAAAATCCTTGCCCTTTGTTAGATGCATTGAAATTCTTGGGCAGTGTTGCATTATCTTTATTACATGTGTTGGCTTGAGGGGTCCTAACCCAGGTTTGGTGTGCAAGGTTTTCCAAAAAACCCCTATACTACTGGCCCTTTCAGCAGTGACCTACTTTTGCAGGTCACAGTCTCAACCGAAGTAGTATGGGTGGGTGCTGGAACCAGGTTTCCGCACCCTGAGAAAGGATGGGTAAGGCAAGCAGGGCTACATCCTGTTTCTGTAATTCCCATATTACCTTATCCTGCGCAGGGTTAATTATGTTCCTATTCGCATCCACATGCACTAGATCTACAGTTATATTCTTATTATATCATAACCATAGCAGTACATAAACATAACATAACAGATCTAGATCCAAGAGATTAGTACACAGATCTTTCACAGCTTAAAGACAGAAAATACATAACACATCAATTATTAGCAATTCACATAACAAAACTCACAGAATTATATCTTTAATAATCCTTCGCATTTCTTCATTCATCAATATTTCCTTACAATTCCCTTCCCAACCTACGCACACGGCGGCGGGAGTCCAAGCACACGGGCCCGGACTACGATCTCACGCACACGACGGAAGGGAGTCCATTCCCCAAAATCCAAACATACAACTTAAGCAATAGATTGCATGAATATCTCATCATCTCCTCTCCTTTCGATACAAATTTTACATCTCTATTTATTCCAATATAACTCGACTTTTCCTATGGTACAATACCCATGGTTTGGACCCCTAGTTTACTACTGACAAACATAATGCGTTCGAGGCTTTGCCAGCCCCAAAACCCATGCGCTATAATAAATATAAAAAAGTAATAAAAATGGATTAGTTTTGCGGCTTGTTGGAAACCCAGTTCCATGATCCACCTTCCTGATGCGACTGTCGGTCACTATCTTAGTCATCTTCGATCTGCGCCCGCAAAAGTATCGAGCGAAAAGCGGAGGAGTACGACT